>NW_019167915.1:6845059-7384865 GCF_002303985.1 Durio zibethinus | reverse complement strand
CGAGGAAAAAACACAAGGAACAAAAGCTTGAATGACTGAGATTTCTTCATGGTTGAATTGGAAACAAAGCTAGCCATAGAGATATAAGAATTAACTTGTAAGGAAACTTATAATATCTAACAAAGGTGACAAAAACAGTACTGGAAAGTGAAGGAGGACGTGAAAATTGGATATATATTTATAGTAGTATCAGCTTGAGAGTAATAAAATCCAATTTCAACCCAAATCAAACTACTAACTATAGGGAATTGGATTGGATATAAAATTATTATTCAAGACCATAAAAATATCATAAAAAATTACATATACAAAAACAAATGCAAAGAATTTAAAATATATGGAGTTTTTTTTAAGAATAAAAATGGATGGAGTTGTAACTTGTAATTTGTATCCAATTATTCAACTAAAATTTTTATTCAAACTTAATTCCTTTTTCTTATTTGGGCATGTAATGTAACTCATGTTTATATAAGATGTTTAATTTATTTAGTAGTATTTGTTTTATTAGAGAACAAGCTTAGTTTTGACTTGAACTATAATAAAGCAAATTGGAGCTTGCTATGGTCAAACTAGACTTTATTGAATAATCTCTCAATCTTGATTTCGCTTCTACATTTTTTAACCATATATATTCATATTGTTTAGCAAATAGAAAAATATTGATCTTGTATACATATTTGAATATTGTTAATGTGATAACACATCAAAAAGCTAAAAACTATGATATTTATATGAAAGGTATACTGTCATATGCATTAGGTTTATTCGCATCCGAAAGTTTTCAATTTTTTGAGACAAAAGTCTTGAGTGCATGTTTGCAGTTGTTGAACAAACAAAAGATCTAATCTTGTCCTAGAACAAAGATCGAAGACTAATTTCCTTTAGCATATAAGTGAATGCCGATTTAAATTTACTTAGGACCTATTTTTTAAGTTTTAATTTGTTTTGCATTCTTGTATAGCATAATAGTATAGATTATAGTATAAATAATATAGCAGTACAATACCACAAATGCTCAATGCCATCACTTGAAAGAATTTTAAATTCTATATAAACGATAACAATGTATTGGTAACAAGGAAAACGATGAAGCACTCACCCATAATTGTCAACAATGAATCAATTCACTACGATTGTTCTATAAATAAGAATGCTAATAAAATCCACTGCCTATATTTATGTGCTGCTACTAATCTTAAAACTGTTTTGACCTTCAAGTTCGAACTTTGAAGTTTGACATATTAAAACTTTAAACTCTTGATACGATATAAAGCAAAATCATAGTATTAGGTTTTCATTACTTGTACAAATTTAGATTGATTGATAAACATAGGAGTCTATAATGTCTGACGAATTGCAGACGCAGAAAATACATCCAGAATCTAATTGGGAGGATTTTGCTTAGGGCTTTGGGTACATCTGATCCGATGCTTTGTTTAATGTTTCTTGCTCAACTTTCACAGTAGGTTCATCAATAGGCATCGGACTGACATCTACAGCCTGCATGAACCAGCATCAACACAACTTTTCTGAGCTGTGATATCATTTTTTGCACGTGGTTGTGTTCTATATATAATACAAGTGCAAGTGTGCTGGTGTTTCAAAACTTCACCTTTGTACTTACAGTTTCATCCGTCACAGTGTCAAATCCTCTGGCTTGCTCAGCAGTTCCTTTTTGGGCCTCCTGGGAGAACATAAACCAGAATGAAAATTTTCCATCAAAATACACTTTAAATAAAAAGAATCACAAGATAAATGCCTTAAATCTCACAATCACAAAATCTGACTTATATAGCATAAAGCATACCAAATCTTTGTCTCAGGTTCAACTGATTCTCTCTTTACCCTGCTTGGGATAGCTTACTGAATGAATGTGATGAGTGGATGGCAAAGAAGAAAATAGAATGCAATCAGAAACAGTTGGGGGTATAAAACCAATAAAGTTTTTTTTTAAAAAAAAATAAAAGAAAGATAAATACCGCTCCTCGTCAACCTCCATGTCTGAATCTGGGTCCCATCTCTCATCTCCATCATCCCGATCTTCATCAGCCTGAATATTATAAATCAAAAAGCAACAAGTATAAGGAGCAAGTAGATATGAGGCTAATATGTAACTTCTAGTAAAATGTAGGAAATTTATCAATAGAATAAACAGCCAAAAAAGAGAATTTCTGCGCCAACAAGAAATATTGCACATAGTTGTTTTTTCTTGCCTCTCTTTAATTGTTTTATCAGAAATGAGCAAAATAACCCATCTTATGAAACAATTTAGTTATTTAAGCAGGCAGCTGTGAATGGCTAAAGTCATAAACAGCTTCTCATGTAAATGGATAACATAAATCAATATATATTTTAATTGCCTATTAGATTATTATTTAACAATCAAAGAACCTTAAAAGCAAGCTTTAAGCAGTAAAATGCAATGCCAAACATGATAGACACATAAAAAACACATTCAATTATGGAAAAGATTGAAAAAAGAGAGTGGAACATGTGGTAATTTCCAGTGATAGATGCCAGTTGCAAAAAGGAAGCTCGGATAAATTTAGCAAATAAACAAAGTAACTGCAGCACACACCTCAGGGAAGCTCAGTGTCAGGGTGGTCTTCTTGAAATTGGACACTTTGGTGCATGTTGAGTTTTGAGAGGTCTCAAGTAGCTTATTACGTATGTCTTCAAGTAACTGGCGTGAGTTCTTGTTTTCCATGTTACTAGGGCAACATGAAGAGTATAATCTGGACCAAAATATTCATATACTCATGTGAGGCATCTTGTCATCAACCTCCATTCCAAGTGCAACTCCTGTCTGCTCAATTGACATAGTTATTAACAAAGTAGTCCATCACAAGAAAATTACAACGTTCTTCCATGTTTCATAAACACAACTATAAAATGGTCAAAGTAAGGGGGGGGGGGGGGCAACTTAAATTTGTTGTCATGAAATATACAACACAGAGGCATTACCAAAAAAGAATTAAGAAAAGAAGAGCATCTAGTTGCAGCAAATGCTAAAAGTTATTCTGAAGTGTGTAAATGACTTGAGAAGCAGAAAGGATTGACATTATTGAATTAATTTAACACAAAAGTCTTATATCTTCCAATGAAATTACTAGCTCTTGCTCTATCATCTTCAAATCCAAGAACTATAGAGCTTTTTATAGGGATTAAAGATGAACGAAAACAATTAGGCACTATGATTTGACATCTTCCAACTTAAACAACACGAAAAAGAGAAAAGAGGGAAGGGGGAAAAGGGGGATTTGGAGGGGGGGAGATAAAAGGTTTTTCTGAAAGTCACCTTTACTGTATATTAACATTAGATAATAATGGTCAAGCCAATCACTAAAACCAATCAGTATATATTAATCGATTGAAACTATAATGGGTCAGATACCTCATAGCACCAACAGCGAGCAACATTCCGAATGGTATAACCACCACCACCTAGTAGCAACAATGGAACATTGAATGATCTCATAAATTTAACACACTCTGCATGGCCCTTGATTGAAAGATTGAAACATCCCAACCTATCTCCAGATAGGGAGTCAGCACCACACTGAAGGACCACTGCACCAGGCTTAAAAACTTCCATAACTTTACCAATAATTGGCTTAAACAAGTAATGGTAACTCTCATCATCGATCCCATCATCCAAAGGAACATTGAGGGAATAGTATTTCCCCTTTGCATATCCAATATCACGTATATCCCCTGTACCCGGAAAATAATCTCCAAATTTATGAAATGAAACAGTCATGACCCTATCAGTAGTATAAAATGCCTCCTCCACACCATCTCCATGGTGGATATCAATATCAACGTATAGAACACGCTGCAACAAAGATAAAGGAAAAGCATTATTAATGACAAACTATACTACATAAAGTGCAAAAAGCATAAATCTTTACACAGGAAATGTATCAATTGAAAAATAAAACCAGTCATTCAGGTCAAAAATATAAACATTTATTTTTATCATTTCATGCCTAGTATAACAACAGTTTATTATTTCATGCCCACAATAACAACCATCTTCACTGGTTGTCAGTTGTCAAAGACACATCAAATTTGCATTCAATACAATATTGTAAGACAAATTGCAAACAAGCCATATCACATATCATATTGGACTGGATAAGATCGATACGGGTAGAAAATAATTAGATATTGCCCTTGCAGCATGAGGAGAAAAGCCGGATAGAAAGCTAATAAGAAATTTAAGGTATCAAAACATACCTGATGCTGCTTAAGAAGTTCCAATATTGCAAGGACAATATCATTGACATAGCAAAACCCTGAAGCCTCACACTTCTTTGCATGATGCAGGCCACCAGCCCAATTAATGGCAATGTCAAGACCATGATTTAATTTGACAGCACCGCCTACAGAGCCACCAGCATATGTTTGACAGAAGGAGTAAAGGCCGTCAAAGACAGGACAATCTTCACCAACATTAAAGCGCTTGAGCTGCCTGAGCTGATCTTGCTGCGTTTCAGGGGTTATGCTGCGGAGAAAGTTCACATAGTCATCAGCATGGAAGCGGCAAAGATCCCTATCTCTGGCAGGGAAGGGCTTGTGCACTTGCATATGCTGAAGCAGCCCATAGTGTGCTAGAAGGGCATGAGTCATTCGAATTCTGTGAGGCTTCATAGGGTGACCTTGCCCGTAATAGTAATTACCTACCTCCGGGTCATAGAAATAGGACACCTTCCTCTTCACTCCATCAGCTCCCGAAGGTAATGAATTCCCTCCAGTATCCATTAAATAATAAGCTTAGGATCTCGGTTTCCTCTTTTCTCTGCTTTCATGAATAATTCTAATTAGATTTACTTATAAAAGTAACAAATTACATTAAATTAACATCCCAAAGACATGGAATTGAAGAAGAACTAGGACCGATTTGCTCCATGGGAGATTCTAAATCATATTTACCTTTTCACGCATACAAACATGTGAAGGTCACACAGTAAGAACCCAAACATTTACGAGATTTACCGGGGAAAAAAAGCAACCCATTTATAAGATTTCCACCAATAAAAATTAAAATTAATAATGAAGTAAAGAATAATAGAAAAAAGTTTGCTTCGCAATCACAATTAAACCAAATAAAGCTCACATATTTACCCAGAATAAAGCCAGAAATTTTGCCTATTACGAACAAACAAAAGCACATCTAGGAGGAAAAGCACAATGGGAAAACAATGACAGTTAAAAGAAAAAAGAAAAAAAGAAAGAAATAATCGACAGGCTTTGAAGATTAAACTTCGAATGAAAGAAATCAAACATTTTAAACAAAACCCAGAATAGAAACAATGGTATTTTACCTATAGAAGAGAGCGGAACAGGTTTTCCCCTTCTCTGCTTCCAGACAACGTTTGTAGCTGTTGAAACTAGAAAGTTTTATTCATTAAAAAAAAAAGTTTTTTGATAAGCGAATCAATCTGAAGAAGTAGGAAGATTTGACAAAGGCACAAAGAACGCAGTGTTTTTGAGTTTAGAAAGACTGCCTTTTATTTCATCCGGAACGGTTCAAAGTACAAAGGCCAAACCGGTTCGCAACTCAGAGACAAAAGAAGCTCGTAATGTAATTTCTAGAAAGTTGATGCGCTGCAATGGAAATATCAAGGATGATGATGCCTTTGGATTAAATATTTTATTTATTGTTTTTTCATTTTTGGTATTTTATAATAATGGTAGTATTTATTGTTACCATTAGGTGCACACGCGCGTGTTGTCATGGGTCAATTTTTTTTTATTTTATATTCCTATTCATTTTTTTTTTTTTTTTTGAAAATTTGGTTAATTAAAAAAATTTAACAAAAAGTCAAATACGATGGCACATAAATATTTTTATTTTCTCACAAAATTTACTTAATAAAAAATCAAAAAAAAGTGAAAAAAGACAAAATTTTAAAAATAATGAAAAACAATAAACAATCAATTTTTAAGAATGAAAAAATGCCACATAGACATCTCATTGAATTTAAAATATATTTTTATATACCCTGAAATGGATTAAGACAAAACATCATAAACAAGCTTCCACCTCGTTCTCATTTCCCTTAAAAAAATTTGCACTATCCTAATTCAATCCTAATTTAAAAGAATCAACCCTTATTGAATTGAGATTAATCACAATCCATTGTATATAAATTGGTTTAACATTTTTATCAATGAACATATTTGTTAAAAAATTTATCTAATTAAAAAAATTTTAAAAATACAAAAAAAAGGTTAAATAAAGTTGCTTGGGAGACATCTTTATTTACCTTAATTTTTTTTTCATGAAATTAAATTAATAAAAAAGTATAAAAATAAAAAAAATAAAAGAAAATTCATAAAAAAAAATAAAAAAAATAAAATCATAGAAAGGAAAAAAAGAAAAATAAGCTCATTTGTGGCACTACGTGCACATCCCAATTGAATTTGAAATTATAATCTCTTAAATGAATGTATTAAATAATAATTTTATTAATAAAAAATAAACAAAAAATAAAAATGAAAATGAGATATCATTGAGGTGTCATGTGATCATCAAATTTGAGTTTAAAATGTCGATATCTTAAAATAAAGTATGAAATAATAACTTTATTAATATAATACAGATATATGCTAAATACTCAATTAGGAATCTAACATTTCAATGTTTTATAAATTAAGGCTATCAACTTTAATTTAGTTCAATGTAGAACTAGATGTTTCTAAATGTGTTCAAATCATGATTACTTAATGATAGTGATTTACACGTAGCGTTAAGTCTATTATACCATTAATTTCTTCATCTTTTATTAGTTAAAATGCTTTAAACCCATAATTAAACCCAAAAAAAAAAAAAAACTTTAAACCCAAAATTAAACCCAAAAAGCTAGAAACATGAAACCAATAGGTCCTCATAAACCCAAATGACTGGCCTAGTAACGAATCATGATATTTGATTTTGAGAGATCAATTCAAATTATATATATTTTTACATTTATTATGTTATTTAAAATCTGAAATGAATGTCAAATGCAAGTATTTATTTAGCACAGATATGTTCTTTTTTTTCAAAATTTTTCTTATACTTGGATTTTTTTACTTTCATATCCACATTTATCATATATGTATCAAACATGAGTATTTTAGAAAAAAGAAAAATCAAAACAATTAACATAGTTCATTTGAGGTTTTATCAAACAAAACAATTAAAAATGGTCATAAAAATATTAAAAAAAAGATAAGTACAATGAGCTAAAAAATACACTTTTAGCACTTGATTGAAGATTGAAACCTTTTTGAGAAAAGAAGAAAATTAAATTTATTTTTCAAGTATATGTAAGTATGATTTTATATTAATGAAAAACTTATTAGTTTTAAGGGTTTGAGATAATAATTATGGGTACAATAAATGATAGATAATAATATAACTAATTTCTCTTATATTGCAATGCATAAAGTTAGATTAAATATAACAAATATCAATTTTAATGAAAAAACTAATTTAATTTAATAAAATATATGAAACAATTATTATATAATATATATAATATATGTTAAAGGGGTTTTGAAACTTTTGGGGAAGCCAATGCCCCTTTTGGTTCTAATGATGGTCTGTCATTAAATCAACCACCACTGTAGCCACCGTCGACCATCAATCTTTGTTATCAGAATGAGCCCAAAATTCATCTAAATGATTCATCTTGGCTCTCTCATTCATGTTATCTACATGGATTTTTCAACAAACACTTGAAAATTCCTAGATCTGCAAAAAAGACCTAACATTTCTACCATAAAAAATCCTACTTTCCTTACTTAAAATGGTCTTATTTTTATTATATTTTTCTCTTCCAATTTTTTTTTCTTGTTACACTTTCAAAATACTCTAAACTTCTTGTCAACCACTAGTACCATTTTTCTTCTTATTTAAAAGAAAGATACAAAGACCCAAAAAAAAAAAAAAACCAAAACTTATTTTATCTAACAACCAAAAAAACTATAAAAAAAACACAAAAAATGCATCCCCAAAAAAGGATAGTAACGCCAAAAGTAATATAAACAATAAAAAAAAAACAAAACAATAACAATGAAATGAGAAAGCAGTTTTGGTTTTTGTATGCTTCAGATTGTTTTAGGTCTAGATTTTTAGTGAAAAAAAAAGGTCTCAACTGGAAAAACACATTAAGAGGAAAAAGTATTTGGTCAACGAAAAAAAAAAATGCATTTTAAAGTTTTAGGTCATGACTTTAGGTCCAGATCTGGGCAATTTAAAGCTATTTCAAGCAAAACTAAGCATGAATATGAGACGAGGTCAAAAAGAGTATTTGGTGAAATTTTAGAGTCGAAAGGTAACAGACCAGTGGTGGCCAAAAGTGGCCAATACGATGGTGACGACTAAAATTTGGGCATTTTTGTTTCCAATAAGTTCACTTTTAAAAGGAGATGCTTTCTTTTTTTCTATTAGAGAAAGAAACATAAATGTAAAAAATAAAGCAAAAAAATTTTTCTTAGCTTTTATAGTAGAAAAAAAAAATTTCACTCTAGTTTAATACACATGTGTCACACTATAATGACAAAGTCTTATTTTGAACCAATTAGAAAATGTTTAATCCTAAATTGAACTAAATAAAAAATAATATCCTTAATTAAGAAAACATCCAAGCATTATATCCTAAATTGAACATTTAGCTTATATAAAAATAAAAATTAAAAGATAATAAAATATATTTTTTTATATAGCATAGGGTAGCTTAAGATTAGATATGACAATAAGTCGAGGCGAGGTAGAGTTTTGCTTTCCTCACCTTTGACCTGAAACTTCAGAGTTCTTACCCGATCCCCAACCCTTCCTCACTCAAAGGTTTTATTTGTAAAACACAACCCCAACCTATTAAGAAAGGTGTTTCCTCGACTCTAACCCGACTCGACCCATATTCAACCTATTACAAATTCAAACTTACTACGTGAAAACTTAACAACTCATAGTTTAAATATATTATAAGTATTAATAAATTTAACTAAACCAATCACAAATTCAACTTCGTGCATAAAACTTTTTTAGTAAAATCTCATGTCATTACTAATTGCCAAAACATCATCAATTCAAATAAACATTTTTTCAAGATAAGTAAACATAAAGTATACATGAGCACCTTTCTACACTCATCTTGTCACAACATCATTTTACACTAATGAAAGAGTAGATAGCTCACCCTTGTTTAGGATTCCCACCATAGATGATGGAATTATAAAACACATAAAACTTGGTAAACTAAAATTCAAACATCAAACAAACTTAAGTTAATAACTAAGATTTAAACATAGTACATGATACAAGATAAATATCAAAAGTCTAAAACCCCACAATAAAAAGTTAAATTGTTTGAACATCCTTTCATCCAATATGGTGAAAATCTCCAAAGACCACAACAAATCATTTCATCGTCATTAAACTCCATATCCATATTCTCCTCTAACCACACTAGTCCTATAAAATAAAACAAAAAGATAAATAAATAAATCCCATAAAATAATATCTTTAAAAATAATAATATAAAAAATGAATTAGTTAAAAAAGCTAATATCATTTGCCAAACTAATTATCTTTTCCTCAATCTCACTCTCATCAACATCTTTGTAAAAAGAAATTTTTCTCCCAATGAAATAGACCCTAAAAATGAAATAATAACATATTAACAAATTATTATAACAACAAAATATAATAACTAATAACATACTAAAACAAAAAATAAAATTGCATAATATGCATTATTGTAGCTTTTTTTTTCAACCCATAACCAATTTTGACAACATGTTGAAGCTTTTATAATTGATAGATGAAGTCTACTACATTGCACATTCACCAACCTCCCTTCAGTACTAAAAGTAGATTCTAAAATAATAGTATAAACTGATGTGGCATAAATATCTCTAACAATAAGTTGTAAGTTAAGAAATTAAGGTACAATTAGTTTACACCAATTCAATATATCAAAATCTTATTTTCTTGGTATGAACTCTTCATCCAAATAACGATTTAACTTGAATTTCATTTTTGACTTTTTTTTATATACCTTGAAACAAAATCATCATAGTCTCTTAAATTTTTTAATTCTATAAGACCAACACCATCGAAAGATGAAAAGCTTGAAGTAAAAGATCTATCCTCATTTTCTAAAGCCAATTTCTTCCCATACTCCTTAAACAAGTCCCTATATATTTACACAATCATTTCAATTTCAAATTCAGCATTTTCTCCATAAATCTTTTCAAAATAGTACTCCAACAACTTTATTTTGTACCTTGAATCTAAAATTGTAGCAACACCCATTATACCATGGACATCATTCCAATATTTTTTAAATTTGCTTAACATGTTCCCTACCATAAATGAAATATTTATATTGCTATGCATAATCCATTCATTCAATGCCAATATGATTTGATAAATATTAAAAAAATAAATATTTGCAATAGCATATTTTATGCTAAAAAACTCTTCAGTGATATCATAAAATAATTTCAACTTCTCATAAATCTTAGTTGCCATGATCCAATCATTTTCAATCGACAAACATTTGTATAAAGATCACCATGTAATTACACACAACGAGAAAACATATTTTTATAAAATAAAGCTATTTGAAGCATCAAATATGTAAAGTTTCATCATGTTTGACATCAACACAACTTTTTTAAAGTTGAAATGTACAATTGATGCGCTGCCTTTTCAAATTTCTTTCATCTTTTTTGGTGTAACACCTTAAAAAAAGATATTATCATAAATTCTTTCAATTTCATCTCCAATCATACTCAATCCATCTTTCACAATCAAATGCAAGATATGTGCACAACAATGCATATGAAAAAAAGTTTCATTAAACAAAAGTGCATCACAACCAATTTTATCAATTAGTAACTCAATAACATTATCATTCACACTTCAATTATCCACTGTAATAGATGAGAATTTTCTACTAATATTTTAAACTAAGAAACATTTCATCAAACTTTAAGTAATGACTTCTTTCGTATGTGAAGTTGGCACAAATTCAAATCTAATTAAACAATCACTTATTTACACTAACTTAATAATTAATTCAATAATAATTACTTAATGAAAGATGAACACTATCTAAATGATAATTTAATAAAATATACTTGATGATGCATTTTTGTAGACTCCATTCATTATCGATATAATGAGCAGTAATGGCTGTGTATCCTCTATTTTGATGATTAGCAATCCACATATCAATTGTGATAGCAATTCTTCCAACATTATTTTTCAACTTAGATATTATTTTTGTTTTTTCTTCCTTGAAAATCTTCAAAATATCACTCTTTATACTATTTCGAAAAGGCATAGTAAACAAAGGTTTAAGACTATAAGAATACTTTCTGAATTGCACATGATCAACCATTGATAAGGGATATTCGTGCATGATTATCATGTAGACAAACTCCCTTCTTGTGACACTTTAATCAAAGAAAAAGTTTTTTAGTGTTACTTTTTCATCTGTCTTTCTTTGATTAGCTATCAGCACTTTTTGACGAATACCCAATTGATATTGCTTGTTACACCTGTCTAAATGCTCATGTAAATGACTTGTTCTTTTTTTAAAAGCACTACCAAGTTTTTTCTTACAATAATTGCATATTGCTTTCCATTCATTTTTGGGCTTCTATTTTTTAAAATGTTTTCATACTTCTAATTTTAGCTTACTTAAGGTATACCCACTATCATCAACTTCAGCATCCTCATTAGTTGCATTTAACGTTGGAGTTGTATTTTCATCAAATGTTAGAATGAGACTTTGCTGAATTAGTGATTGATGCGAAGTAAAAGCAAGAAATGTCCAGGAACACAAATTATCTCTTAAATTAGACATTTTAACTTTATTCATAAAAGAAAAATTAGAGTACTTACAAATTACAAAACCAAACAAGAAATATGAAAAAGAAAAAAAAAACGTAAATTACATTCAAATTGCATTGAATATTTGTTCAAATTTAAAAAATAACAAAAAATGATAAACTTTATGGATTCTTTAAAGCAGATTTTCTAAAACCACCATTTTTTGTGTTTAACTTCATTTAAACTTATGCTAGCAACCAATCTTGTAAAAGAGTGAAATTTTTTAACATTAAAGTATGAGCTCTAGTCAACCATTGATTGTTCGTTAATTAATCAGTTGAGTTAAATGCTCAAATGCAATGTAACTATTGTTATTATTCTTAATATTAACAAATAAAGCAACTAAATAAATGAGCTACATTAAATCAAAATAGATAGGTTTGTTAACAAATAATTCTATTGAAACAATTAAAAAACAAGCACATAATAGAATTTAAGAAAATTTGGAAAGGAAAAGTTCATTCCATAAAAAAAAAAAAAAAAGTAGGTAATTATCATTTTGAAAGTTATTCCTTTGAGATTATCCTACCATGTATGACTTGATTATAGTAACTTTATTGAATTAGTTTATTGGTAATTGCATGATTGAGATACATTAATGATTAAAAAGTTGTGATCTTTTTAAGGTGTTATATAAAATTGCTTGAAGAAAGAATGATTCAACTTTCCTTTGTAATTTAATTCCAACTTTTTTAATTAAGAAGTTAGCTAATTACAGCACAACATATTTGAACTGATCCAAGTTTAAAATATTAGTAATTTGTTTTTGACTTTCATGTTATGAGAATTTTCTCCCTTTCTTTTTTTATGCTAATCATTGTAAAAAAAATGAAGATTGGTTTCAACATATTGTACAAAAATTAAAATATAAACAATTTGCATCATTTTGGTCTTAATTTCCATCTTAAGTTCAATATTCTCATTCAAGCTTAACCTCAAATGATACAAGGTAGGAAGGAGCATTAAACACAAGAATGAAACATATTAAAAAACTGATAAGATTCAAGCCATTCGGCAAAACACATGGGGTTAAAATTTCTAGATACCCATTTATATATAATATATAAAAGTCAAAATCTTTAACAAAAATAAAATAATTTGATATGGATAGTCTACATTTGCAACATATGGACAATCTAAAAAATTGACATGTATTCATAATTAATTATGCATTTCAAATTTAAAATTTAGAATTTAATGATAAAATAAATTTAATTTCAAATATCATATTTCTATTATTATAAAACACATTTAATGATTCTTATTAATACATAAGAAAAGAATCTTATTTATTTTTGAATGATTTATTGGCTAAAATATATTAAGAATCAAATAAAATAAATTAAGAACCAAATTAAGAGTAATAGTATTTTAAATTGAAAGTAAGTTATACATGACAATTAGAATAGTCAAGTATAATGTGTATTTAATGTGCTTAAGAGAAATGAAAAAAGAGATTTTGAAATTAATGTAACAATGATAAATAAAATTAATTTCATTTGCAATACTGAAATTAATTTTAATTGATTTGATCATCGATTAATCATTTTAAAATTAATTTATTAAATATATAGACATATATATATAGCTTAAAAGGTGGAGCCAATAGGTTATATTTTTAAAAAAATTGGAAATCATATTTTTTTTAATAATATAATTTAAGAGCTAAATATTTATAATTAAAAAATGATATAAAATTATTTTATTTATTAATAATGGCAATAAAAATTTTAATACTTTTCATATGAATTTAATGAGAGTAATTTAAGGTAAACAATAAAAAAATACGGTCCATTCAGTTTTTTGAATAATTTTTTAAATTCAAAATGTATCAAATAAAATAAAATAAAATACATTTAATAGAGGAAACATGACATTTTTTAACACCATCTACATGTCAATAATATAAACTATTTACATTGGACATTTTCTTTTTTTGCCAAAGATTTTATCTTTTTATATATTTATATAAGATAATAAAACGAATTTACATTTAAATTTTATTGGAAAATCAAATTTAAATTTTATATATTGTCTTTCTAATATTACAATACTACATTTAAATGGAGGACTTTCTAACATGCTAGAAAATAATTTGAATTACTTCCAATTAATTAATCTATATAAAAACATATTACTTGTCAATTATTAATCTTATTATTTTATTTAGACAAATTTCACATATCGTTAAATTAGTATTATTTAATATTGGTTTGATTTTTATATTATGCAGTCTTTTATATTAATAATTTAGCATTAAATATAATCTAAAAACAACCAACAACCATGTAGATTATTGTAGAATGTTGAACTCTTAGTTCTAGTGATTAGGGTTTAAATTCTGATAACCTTAAAAACTAAAAAAATATAATCTAAAAATATATATTAAAATGCATGTACATTAAAGTAGGAAAATGTAGCCAATGAAAAAAATATGAGTTTTCTAAAAAAAAAATTTTAAATTGATTATTTAATGGTTATTTGACATTAATAAATGTGTTGATTACAATCAAATTATTAGGTTTTTAACATATATATATATTTTTTTAAAAAAAAATTAATTTTAACATATATTTCTTAGATTGTAAATTTTTTTAATTTTTTTGTTTGATAAATTCGTAAAAAATTAAAAATTTTATTTTAGAATAAGTGATTGTCTAATCAAGAAACACTATTATTATGCTTGAAAATGTGAATTTAAAAAAGTAAATTTGAATTTTATTTGCTATATAAATTGTAAAAATAAAATATATGTAATATGTATAAATTAATAAAAATTCAATATAATTGTTGATTTAATTTGAAATATATAAAAAGATAAATTTCAAATTCATAAATACATATAAATATTTCAAACTCATGCTAAATGGACATTCAACAAATCCTTAAATTTGAAAAATAATAATGAAATAATGTTTATATTTATACATGTGCTTTATCATACATTTTACATTAATTTTAAAATCCAAATATCTTCTTTTAAATTTAAGGTACTAAACACAATATATGGGTTGTTGAAAAAAATAAAATATGCTCTCCAATTTTAAATACAATTATATAAGAAGACTTTTTATACTTTGATTTCAAATTAAAATAACTACAAGATATAAGTTTAGAATTTAAAAGAAAATTAATATTTTTAGAGACTTAATTAATTTAAATAATTTTATGAAAAATAAAAACCACATGCATCGTACAAGCCAAAAACTAGTTTATATTACTTTTGCTTCTTATCAATCAACACTAACAACATTTATCATATCATAACAACTAATGAAAAAATTATTAACCCTTGCAGATTTCAAGTTCAAAATGAAACCTATTAGAATTTAATGGTTTTCAATTTCAAATGAAGATTTTTAGTTTTTCATTTTTTTTTTTTTAAAAAAAGCATATACACTGCCAATGGACTGTTATATACCATTAAGCTACTAAAACCAAAACTAAAAAGGACAACATAAGCCAACAACTGAAAAGGACAATATAGGCAAACAATCAAACAATAAAACAAATAGGAGTATTTAACTATTTATGCTAACAAATAAAAATTGCAACAATCGGCACCTAAATTTTATGAGCAACAAAATGTTAAAATTCATTGAGACAAAAAATCAAATATTTTAATGCTTAACAAAAAACATTAAAAAAGAAAAAATCTATGAGAAAGAAAAAGAGAGGCCTAATTGTGACTTAACGAAGCTTTTGATGGGTGGTAACCTATTTCCTTCAAATGAAGCTTTTAGGAGGGAAATTATTTGGTGGATGGAAGCAACCCACTAGGCAAATAAAGCTATTCGTTTCCAATGTTTTTTTATAGATCTAAGACATTAAAGCCATTGGGATGGAACAAATGGATAATAAAGTTGTTAGGAGAGAATGGATGGACAAATTCCTTGGGGATAAAAGCTTGCTCAAAAGATAAAATTGACCTGACCCAACCCAAACCCATTTAAAAAAAGAATAATAACTTATAGGGTCGGGTTAGAACTTGACGGTTTCAAGATGATTTGCCATCTTTACTTGAGATAGAGTATCTTAAATTTTCTTTTAATATGTACTCACTTTTCAAAAAAATACAAAGCCCAACCTGACTCAATACTAATTTTTTTTATAAAAGCACTCATATTGAATTAAAATGAATTGAAACTCATCGAATACTATTATTTTGTTATCTTTATCAACCAATCCATTTGTTATAAAATTTATCTAATTAAAAACATAAAAAAATACAAAAAGAAACAAACTAATGAGGGACAACATAAACACTACCAATGGCGTTATTTTTTTATAAAATTTATCTAATTATAAAAAATAAATGAAAAAAATTGACTTATATCTTATTCAGCCAAATCAAAACTCAATGGATACGAATTGTTTTATCATCCTTATCCATCAGTACCTTTTGTTACAAAATTTATCTAATTAAAAAAAACTAAGTTGGGGTGTCACATGTACACTTCTATTAGTTGTTTTTCACACATTTTATCTAAATTAAACAATTGAAAAAAATTGAAAAAAAAAAAGAAACAAAAAAGCAAAAAAAAATGAAACATAAGGTGTCACGATACCACCTTGAATGAGGATTAAACAAAAATCAAAATAAGTAAAATTTATATAATTGATGGATAAATAGATGAATTACATCTTAATTATATGCAAATATAATATTTTTATTTAATTAAGATATTAAATAATAACATTATTAATATAATACATATATAAATATAAAATTAAATAAATAATTTAAAAAATAATTTTATAAATATACTCATGTCTTAAACTCAAGTCCAACCCGACCCTAATTTTAAAAAAGGAAAAATATCAATTCTATCTCGAATGTTTTAAAAATCTGCACATATTGGATTAAGAAAATTAAAACTCATGAGATATGGGTTGTTTTGTCATCTATATATCTATTAATTTTTTTTCTTACAAAATTTAACTAATTAAAAAAATAAAAACATAAAAATATAGGAAATAACGAAAAAAATGGAGATGTCATGTGGATTTATTAAATTAAAATATTAAATAATAATTTTATTTATATAGAGCATATATAAATATAAAATTAAATAAATAATAAAATACATAATCTATTTTTACCCTAAAAAAGCAAAACACTCTAAACTAGCATTTACCCGAACTACTATTTCCAAAAAAAAATCTTCATCCAACCCTAAATTTAAAAAAAAAAAAGAGCATATATTGAATACAAACTAATCGAAATCCATCAAATACAGGTTGATTTATCATCAATACCACCATTGACATTTTTCTTAAAAAAAAATTATTTATTAATTTTTTATTACAAAATTCATTTAATTAAAAAAATAAGAAAGGCAAAAATAAAATGCCACAGGTACACATATGTTGGTTTTCTATTGAAAAAAAAAAAGACGAAATGCAAAAGAAACTTTTTTAAAAAATCCATTTTTTTGTCCTTAAAAGATAAATTAAAAATATTTATTAAATACAAATAAAAAATATAAAACATTAAATATATATATATATATATCTATATCTATATAAAAGGAAAGATTGCAACAATGTGGCATCGAAAGGGACGTTGTGCATGTGCAAGATTTATACGTTAGACTACCAAGATATCCCCCGTTGCCGCAAGTCAAAACATTTTTGTTTTATCCTATCTACTTAATTGATTTTTTATTACAAAATTCATCTAATTTAAAATAAAAAAGATGAAAGGCAAAAAAAAAAAAAAAAAAAAAAAAAAAAAAAAAAAAACAGGAATGAGATGTGGTTATTTCAATCAGTCTTGTTTTTCATGAAAGTTATCTAATTTAAAAAATAAAAAACAAAGAAATAAAAAATAAGAGCACATAGAAGATGTAGGGACATTGCAATTAAACTTAAAAATATTATTATAATGTAAATAAAAATAGCTATAAGTATTATATGTTGTTATGGACCTATGGTCTTATTGAACTTATTCAAAAAATATATTTTTATAACATCTTACTTACATTTATATACTGACAAATAATTTAAAGTGAAAGTGAAAGTTGATTAAATATTTACTGTACATGACAAAATTATAACAATACATATCTTTTATGCATGCATTTAGTTTTACTCACTACTACACAAAAACAGATTGATTTAAAATGAAAAATATCGAATACATATATTATAAATCTAATAATAATAACAAATATCTAAATATATCCACGCATTACATAACATATAATAATAAATAAATAAATGAAATCCAAAACTTCATTGTTTTATAACATGCTTACATAATTTAAATGTAAGATAAAGAATAAGTACATGTTCTATATAAAAAATCTCAAGTTAATTTTAAATGAAATTTTGATTTTTAAAATTTTCATTGGAATGATCCTAATAATTTTATCTCATTTAAATGAGGATAAAGATTATAAATTATTTAACATAAAAAATTTGAATAAATCTATTTTTTTTAAGATTTAAAACATTTTTAAAATTTAAATAATCAAATTATTTAATAGACAACTACAATTAAAAAACTATCTTTAATATCAAAAATATAAATTATCCACATAGAATTACACATAAATAAACTTTACCAAATAATTATATATCCTATAATATAATATTATATGTGATTGCCAACTATTTTTTAGCATTCCATTTGATACTGTTGCAATAGGGATTATTTTTCAATATGAGTTGGGTAGGAATTTTATTAGTAATAGAATTTCATTAATAGGAATTTGAGAACGACTTTGTAGCTGCTAAATACGCGAGCAGGTGAAAAAATTTGTCACATAGTAGATTAAGAAGTAGCTCTTGGAGTTTGGGTACAAGCATCAATAAATTGAACTTAGAATTAGCATTAGAGTAGGTAATTCTAAAACTATTTATTTGTCATTTGGTACATTAAAAAAAATGTGTTAAAATGCTTTAGTTAGAGATTTTTTAACATAATAAGATATTTGGTTTTGGCATTTGCCCAAACTTTTATTTTTAGGCACTTCAACTATAAAATTAGGAGTAGGTATATCAGACTTGTTGAATTCCAACAAATGATGTTCATAGCTCACGAGCATTGACTGGCTTACCTTCTCCAAGCTCAATTCTCAACCATCAAGAGAGAACACTCATGCATGGGTGCATTGGTGGAAATATAAAAAGCAGCCACTCCATCAAAATTTGAGTATAGGAACTGCCTATTCATTGAGCAGGAAATGGATAGGGTAAAAGGCAAAGTTTGCGTGACTGGGGCTTCTGGTTTCTTGGCTTCTTGGCTGGTTAAGCGACTTCTCCTATCTGGTTATCATGTCATTGGAACAGTTAGAGATCCAGGTCTGTTTTCATACATCTTCAACGGCTTAATGCCTTATTCATGCCTTCATTTTAATTTGTCTAGTTATATATGGTCTGTGCATGGTGCAGGAAATGAGAAGAAATTAGCTCACCTCTGGAGGTTGGAAGGAGCCAAGGAGAGACTCAAATTGGTGAGGGCCGACCTATTGGAAGAGGGCAGCTTTGACGAGGCAATCATGGGGTGTCAGGGCGTCTTCCACACTGCTTCCCCCGTAATAAAACCTTCATTTGATCCCAAGGCATGTCATTCCGTTTTTGGCCTAATGGAGTACTACTTCTGATTTTTCCAAACAAAGATATTTACAATCAGTGAGACAAAAGGACAAAGGAATGCTTAGAATTATGTTACTTCCCCAAACAGTGCCGAACTAATTTTAGCAGCACCAATGTTACTTATTGGAAATCTAAAAGCTTGAGGTATTTTTTCCCTGGTTGTAATATTGTTTTCACTTTCCACATCAGGCAGAAATCCTGGAACCGGCTGTGAAGGGCACAGTGAATGTGCTACGCTCATGTAACAAGAACCCATCTCTGAGGCGTGTAGTTCTCACATCGTCTTCTGCAACTGTGAGGGCTAGAGATGATATTGATTCCAAAATACCCCTTGATGAGTCATATTGGAGCTCCGTTGAACTCTGTGAGACTTTGCAGGTAACATTAATTCATTTGAATTTGCTCAAATCGCATAAGTAGCTGACTGAGTTTGCCCCAAATTCGAAGTGTCTTGGTTGTTCCATAATCAAGTTTGGTTGATGGCTTGATGAAAATTCTGTCCATTATCTTCTAAATTTTTACAGTTTCTGCTAATGTTTCTTAAGATACATAAATAGCTGACAGTTTCTTCCTCAACATGAAAATGGGGTGCATTACAAAGATTTGGTATGCTTTAGCCAAAACCCAGGCTGAGAAGGCTGCATGGGAGTTTTGCAATGAGAATAAGATTGATCTGGTCACCATCCTTCCCACTTTCGTGATTGGACCGAGTCTGCCACCTGATTTATGTTCCACTGCATCTGATGTCCTCGCCTTGCTGAAAGGTATTGAAACTAAACAAAACCTTCTCACAATAAAACCTGGTGCATTTGGACCTTTCTGAAGCCTAGCTTCAAAGAACATTTCTTAGCTCTCACAGATAATGTAGTTTTATTTCTTTAATAATTATCAAGATTGGTTGACGTATTCATCTACACAAACAGGTGAAACAGAGCAATTTCAGTGGCATGGGAGGATGGGATATGTTCACATTGATGATGTTGCACTTTGCCACATCCTTGTTTACGAGCATGAAGCTGCAAATGGGCGATACCTTTGCAGTTCAAACGTGATCGACAACGATGAGTTGGTATCAATCTTATCCGCGCGTTATCCATCACTCCCTATACCAAAGAGGTTTGCTTTTCTCAAGTCACCATAAACAAAGCTAATGAGCATAATAAAATTGATTGCTTGGCTAAGTTTGTCTAAAAAGTAAAATCTTTTTTATTTCAATTGAATCATTTATTATCCAAGTGACAGAAGAACCACTAGGTTATTTGATAATGGCCTGTATTAAAAAGAAAATTCATGGTCAATCTTATAGTGTTGTATTTTTTTTATTTGAAGTGATAAAAGATTGAACCATGATTATAAAAAATCTAAATACTTTATCAATAGATCATATGATAGTCGGTCAAATAAAAGGTTTCAAGTATTGTTTTATTTTGCATCTTTGTTGTTTTATTGTTACTCTTACTTTCAAAGATTGTTAGCCTATTTAACCTATTGATAATGATTCTAGCATCTGAAAAATTTCAGGTTTGTGAAACTAGACAGACCATATTATGAACTCAATACCTCCAAGATAAAAGGTTTAGGATTCAATTTCAGGCCCATTGAAGAAATGTTCGATGATTGCATTGAATCACTGGAGGAGCAGGGCCATCTCTCTCTTCAGTCCGGCTATCAGAAGCCACTTTGTTAATCTAAATTAGCAATTTTAATCTGCTACGACTTCTCCAGCTTGCAGTTTGATGATGTTCCAAGTTCAAATGAAAATGCTAGAGGAAAAGATTGGCATTCTACTTATTAAGCCTTTATTTTTGGGGAGGAATAGGAGAAGTGCATTTAATTGTGAGGAATGAGCACTTTATCACTAGTCCTTAATTTAACTTTGAGTTTGTTACTTTTTTTTAGTTGATCACTCTTAAATTCAATACTAAATTCTGGATCTAACATTTAGAAATCTTTTCCACTAAATTATAGCAAATAGGTGTAGTACTTACATAGAATTGGCCAATATCCAAAATAAAAATAAAAGTAACTTACAATGTCTAAATAATAAATCTTTTTTATGTACGGTCAACAATTATCTTTTCTGTGTGCCACGTCTTACACTTGTCTTCTTTTTTTTTCTTTTGCTTTTTATTTTTTTTATTTTTCCCATAAAAAGTTTTATAGATTTCTCTAAAATTTTATAAATTTTTTTTAAATTTTGATTTAAAATTTTTAAGGTGAAACCCTCTTTACCAAGTTTTTTTCTTTTTACTATTTTTTCCCTTAAAGTCCATCTTAAAATTTTATAAATATTTTTTTAATTTAATTTAAAATTCCTTTAAGGTAGGATCCATTTTATCAAGCTTTCTTTTTCTTTTTTTTTTTAAATTTATTCATCTGTTAGATAAATTTACAAAACTTACCCACATAACTGCCAATTTTTTTTTAATTCTTTTATTTTTTAAAAAACTTTGCTTTTACTTTTTTATTTTTTCCTTTTTCAATTTTTTATATTTAATAAATATTTTTATTTAAAATTTTTAAGGGTGAGATCCACTTTATACCAATCTTTTTTCTTTTTCTTTTTTTTTTTACTTTTTTTTATTTTTTCTATTATTTTTCTTTGGAAGATTTTAATTTTTTTTGTGTAATTCACTTATATCAAAGGTATGTCCCGTGTTAAACCATATGCTTCCTTTTTCTCTTTTTTTTTTATCATTTATCTATTTATTTTTTCTTTCCTTTTTCCTTTTTTAATATTTCATAAATATATTTTTTAATTTTTTTAATTTTTAAATGAGGTCCATTTGATATTTAAAAAAATTTTTCTTTTTTTCTTTTTTATTTGATAATTTTAAAAAAATATTTCAGAGGTATCGTCATTACATCGGGATTTATTTTTTTTTATTTCAATCATTTTTTTGGTTTTCCAAATTAATGATATAAATATATGTTTTATTATCCATTCAATTTTATATTTATATATATTATATAAATAAGATTATTATTTAATAACTTAATTTAATAAATCCATGTACCATTCTCATGTGGTTTCCTTTTCTTTTTTCATCATTTATTTGTTTATATTTTAAATTATCCATATATATACAAACATTCCATAGGATGTCACGTAGCACTTCAATACATTTTTTTAATTTTTATCTATTTTTCTTTTTTAATATTTATTCAATATTTATATATTTTAAAATTTTTATATGTTGGACTCATTTGACATTATTAATTAAAAATTATATTTTTCTTTTTTATTAGTTTTATCTTTTTATTTATTAGGTCGATGGGTTTCAATTACTCTAAATCAAATAGGTGCATTGTTTTAATTTCTTATCAGACCAAGGTTTTTTTTCAAAAATCCAAGTAAGGTCAGATGTGAGTTTAGGATACTCTCGTCCGGTATATATAAATATATATTTTTTAATATTGTATTTATATATGTATTATATTAATGAAAAAGATGGATCAACTTGCACAATGTAAAAACTTTTTAGTTTTATACATTTTTTAATCATTGACTTTAATAAATCTAAGAGATAAGATTAAACAATTTTTTTCTATTTTTACTTGTTTCTCTCATTCTTTTGATCTATTTAAATCAAGGGTTAGAAGAATATTTAAATCAATCATTGATTTTAATAAATCTAAGAAATAAGATTAAATAATTTTTTTTTATTTTTACTCGTCTTTCTCATTCTTTTGATATATTTAAATCAAGGGTTAGAAGAATATACAAAACTAAAAAAGTTTTACACTATGTAAGTTGATTCATTTTTATTAATAAAACTGTTATTTAATATCATAATTTAATAAATCTATGTTGCATTCCCATATGGTTTCCTTTTCTTTTTTTTTTTCTTTTGCTTTTTTTTTTTTTTAAGTTTTTGACTTTTTTAAGCTAGATAAATTTTGTAAGAAAAAAGGCAACGCGATGTGAGGATGGCAAAACAACATATATTCTGTAGATTTTGATTTGCCCCAATTGAATATGTGCGAGTTTTTTAAAATTTTGACATAAAGTTGAGATATTTCCTTTTTTAAAATCGAGATCAGGTAAGAAACGAGTTTAAAATGTTTTATCTTGCCCTTATTATCTATATATGTAATTATATTTTTAAATATTTATTTAATTTTATAATTATATATGTATTATATTAACAAAGTTATTATTTATTATTTTAAATTAATAAAAATATTATATATATACATAATTAAGATATAATACATTTATCCATCAATTATATAAATTTTGCTTATTTTTATTTTTGTTTGATCCCATTCAATGTGTTGAGATGGCACCTTATGTTTTCTTTTTTTTCAATCTTTCAATTTTTTATATTTTTGTTTCTAATTTAAATAAATTTTGTGAAAAAAAAAAATCAATAGAGTTGTCCATGTAACACCCTAATTTAGTTTCTTTTTTTTTATTTTTTAATTAAATGAATTTTACAACAAATTGAGCCAATGGATAAGGATGGAAAAAAAATTTGTATTCAATAGGTTTTAATCCAACTCGATCCACTAATAAGGTTTTTTTAATTTTTTTTTTTTGTTAATTTTTTAAAATAAATTTTATAAGAAAACAATAGTAATAAAGGTGTTCACATAGTATCTTCATTTGTTTATTTCCATTTGTATTTTTTGTTTGCATTTTTTGTGCTTTTTAATTTGATAATTTTTATAACAATATAAACCAATTAATAGAGATGGCTAAACAATCGATATTCAGTAAGTTTCGCTCATCTCAATTCGACATGGCCCTTTTTTTAAAAAGTGAGCATTAAATCAAATCGGATTGGTTTTTATTTAATAAAGCAAGGACAGATCATAAACGAACTTTAGAGTACATTACCCCAACTCATCATGCGGTATATATAAAAGTATTTTTTTATTTTTTATTTATTTTTATATTTATATGTGTATTATATTCTTAAAATTATTATTCTATACCTTAATTTTAAGATGTTAACATTTTAAATTTAATTTGAATGTTCACATGAGATCTTAACAATCTTTTTTTCTCTTTTTTGTTTATTTTTATTAATAAAATTATTATTTAATACGTTAATTTAATATATTACCATTTTAAGTTCAATTTGAATGTCATATTGTACCCCAATGAGTTTTTTAACCTTTACTGTTTTTTTTTATACTTTTTACAAAAACGAGTGATATAAAAAAAAATTAAAATTATGACCTAACATAAAATTTTTTTTGGCATTTTCATGCATCTTATCCTAAAATTATGAGATACAAAACTTAGTTTGTTATTATATACTTTTTAATTAAATTAATTTTGTGAAAAAAAAAAAAACCAATGGAAGTGTCTATTAACACCCTATTTGTATTTTTTTTCATATCTTTATTTTTTAATTAGATAAATTTTATAATAAAATATATTAATCGATATAGATGTCAAAGCAATTCGTATTTAACGAGTTTCGGTACATCTTAATACGATAAAGAATAATTTTTTTTAATTAAGATTGAGTTGGGATGTGTCATATTTTTTGAGAGCAACGAAATTGAGATGAAAACAAGTTTAAGATTTTTATCCCAATCAATTTCGTGGTATTATAAAAAACTATATTTTATTATTAATTTTATTATATATATGATATTAACAAAGCTATCATTTGATATATTAATTTAAGAATTTAATATTTTAATCTCAATATGGGTATCCATGAGACATTATTTTATGAGCTTTTTTATTTTTTTTTTTTTTAGTTTTTAATTACATAAAATTTATAAGAAAAGGAAGGCAAATTGAAATACTTGCGCATTACCCTCAATGAGTTTTTTTTTTTTCACATTTTGTCTTTTTTATTTTTTTAATTAAATAAATTTTATAATAAAAATTAATAAATAAAAAAATATAATAAAAAATCTTTGACCCGATGAGTATCATGCCAGTTATTTTTGACATGCAAGAGCAAAAAAGTGCACGAGTAGGACGCGTGAAAGTAAAGGTGTGAGAGCAAGGTTTCTTCGTAGACACATGTCACGGTCCGCGCGTTTTTTGTCTTAAAACCACGCGTCCGTATGACACCAAGATTACTCCTAGTTTAGATCAGTCTTTCGTGAGTCCATTTTTTTTTGGACAGCTCAATTTCAATCCTTCAAGTCGTATACACAAAAGTCTTTTTTTTTGTCTTTGACTTCGTAGGATTACTCATTTCGAACTCTATAAGGAGGAACTCAACTCCTATCACTCATCAATCTACGATTCTCAAAGTAGCTCCGAACACTCATCTCTGCCCGCAAGACTTAAGGTCTCGAGCACCGACCCTCGAATACCCGTAAGGCACGCAGCTCCTGATCTCATAATATTATTACTTCTTAACATAGTGAGAACTCAACACCATACCCTCTCGTATTGTACGTAAACTCTCGTATCAAGTTTATGCAAGTGCCACACTTAAGCTGGTCAGTAGTCAGCTCGGAGCCTTTAGGCTCATCTCATCCCACGAGACTCAGTTATTAGGGCTTAGGCTCTTAGCTTAAGTGTAGGTTACCCGCACGCATGATTGACGCCCAACATCATGCTAGTCCCGCAAGGGGGACTTAGGTGAACTGCTTCAGTTGTAGCACACCTCTACCGATTGGCCACAAGGGTCTAGCAGCGTGCTTGCCTGCTGGCTTGATGGAGTCCCTCCTATGCAAACACCATCTCATGATCCTTCTAGCTCAAGGAAGGAAAACCGAGGGGCATAACGAACTCTATCGTATAACCCCATGGCTCAACGTGAATGTGCGATACGAGGCCCGTCGGCCCTAACCGCCCCCGGGTTTACCATGACCCAAGGAAACATCGTGTCACGCTCGTGACCTTATGATGCCCGTCCACCTAGACACCACTAATGCCTAGGAGTAACTCACTTCAGACTAACCAGGTTCTTGCTTACCCGCTAGCCAAGGGGGTGGTGGAGAGCTGACATCAGTCATTCCCCTATAAAGAGTGTAAAAGATTTTTTCGTCTCCTACAAGTAACCGTAAGATTGTCTGAAATGATGACACTTTTCTTTCCAGCCATCTCAGGGCCTTTCTTCGACTAACTCAGGGCCCTATAACCTTTCTATTGGTCACCATTATTCATTGATTCTACTTGTTGCTCCACTAGCCCATTCGAAGGTACCCGCACACGACTTTGACCAACAGTACCTAACTGGCTAGTTGGTCCTAGGGCATCGACGCACTGCCTCACACTTACCTGCGTATCTTGGGGTTTAAGGCTCAAACTATCCACACACAATATCTTTAACATATTCTCATGCTCAGAATATCCGCACACTACTTCCACTGATGGCACCCATCGGCTATTTGTCTTGAGGATGCTTGACCACTGTCTCGAACTTACCCGCATATCTTACGGTCCAAAAGCTCCTACTACCCATATTACATATTAGTAACATATTCACATGCTTCAAATGTATGCCCGCATATCTTAGAACCACTTTTTCGTCAGCTTAATCTTGACCGCTGTTCAATTCAAGATCAATCATGTCAGGATCAAGGCACACCAAGGCCTGACCATGACACCACACCTATCACACGGTTTTTGTTTTTGTTTTTTTTTTTTTTTTTGTGTTTGCTAGTTATTATTAAGATCCAATAGCAAAAAAGTGCAAGAGTAAGACGCATGAAAGTGAAGGTGTGAATAAAATCTAATCAATTCAATTCGAATTGATATAATATTTAAATTTGATTTGAAATTTTACATTAAAAATTTGATTTAAATTTAATTAAATTTATTTTTTTAATTTAAGTTTATTTTGATATAAAAATTAAGTTATTCAAATTAGTTATATTAAATTTAATTAATATATAAAAAAATTTTAATTTTTATATTCGATAGAAATTCAATTATTTATATTCAAATTTAAGTTCGAATTTAAAATATTTTATTAATTAAAATAATAAAATTATATTAAATATAAAAATTTGATTAAACTCAAAAATAATTTAAATTAGATATAAAAATATTCGAATTCGATTTAATTGATGAATCAAATAATTCAAACTCAAATTAATTTGATAATAATTAAATTAAATTTAAATAATTTATAAATATTGATATATCATTTATATCTTTTAAATGTGAGAGCAAGATTTCTTCGTGGTCTCGCTCGTGGGTGAGCCACAGGCCACAGCTACCACACGGTTTTCTTTTTCTTTTTAAATAAAGCCACCACGATGCCTTTAACAACCCACAAAGGTCAAAAACCATATAAACGGAAAAGCATGAGATTTAGTCACTGATTGGATTCAATCAAACTTTTGATGCTACAGGGTTAAATTTATCACATTATTAATTAAATTTAAATATTCGTTTTAATAAAATTTATTTAATATAAATTTTTATTAACTTTTTTAATTATAATTATAATTATTATTTTTAATTTCACCACTCATCTAAATAAAACTTTAAAAATCAGTTTAATGTTGTTATTACCATCGA
Source organism: Durio zibethinus (assembly GCF_002303985.1). Next base: position 7,356,915 of record NW_019167915.1, on the reverse strand, counting down.
AAAAATTTTGAATTGAAAAAAAAGAATTTTTAATTGAAAAAAAATGATATTATCATTAAAAAAATTTTAAGTAATTAAAATATTTAAAATAATAAAATATAAAATATAATAATTCCAGACGTACTTTTTTCGGCAAAATACTTCAACTGTTTTTTTTTTTGTTTGAATTTGCAAATAAAAAATTTAAACTAGAAAATTATATTTTTTTGTTATTTAACATTGAAATTGAAAAAAATAATTTTTAAACGTAAAAATTACTTTGAAGTATAAACTAAGCCCAAGTGCGGCCGCACTTCTGCCACATGTGCAACGTAAACGCCGATGACATCCCGAAAATCACCAACATCGATCTTCCCTGTTCTTTCTGTTTTTAACCAAAAAAAAAAAAAAAAGATTGATATGTAGGTCGCCTCTGGATCAATACCGTCAAAAAATCTCTGAATAGGGTTCTAGCACCATGCCAAAAGCGACAAAGAAGAAAAGCAAATTCAGTGCGTCATCACAATTAAATCTATCTACCCATAGCTCAAGGCCAAAGCATCATCCTAGCATACCTCTTAGCCAATGCCAATATAAGACAACAATAAAAACATCAACTTCAAAATGAACAAAAATCAACAAGGCCCGTCGCATGTTATAGCCAACAAATTCACACTTGAAACCAAAATGCATAACCATATACATAATATAATATGTGCGATATGAAGAGCTGTAAATTCTACAAAAATCCCTTAGATCTACATTCATAACACACAAATTCGGTTCTCAAAATGAAATTCAAAAAGAATTTAGTATAGATGATACTCCAAATCAACCAAGACAAACAGCGGTGACTCATAATAACCTACTTCGTGGCCTGTGCAATTATATTGCTAATCGAACTGGCCTGTTCTTTCGCAGTCTCCACCAGTGAATCCTACAACTCAATAAAACAATTCACTTAGAAAATTGGAAATTATCATAAACCACAGACAATTTAACAATGAAAAAAATTCTACCTGTGCAGCTATTAAACGTGCAACAGTTTTCTTGCTTGACTCTTGAAGTTCACCAGCAATCAAGAGTTCATCCAATATATAGTAAGCCTTCAAGGTTAAACAGCAACAAAGAGTTAAGCAAAGGTCCTATTTCAAAATCCATGATCTATAATGATAAAATCAATGCTATTTACTTACTGAACAAATTGGGAATGACCATTTATAACATAAGTCATTTATAAGAAAAAAGGGTAAACTACAAAATCAACACCCTCAAGTCTATATCAAAATTACACATGTACCTCCTATTTTCAGAAACCACATTTTCCTCTAAAAATGGATACAATTATTTGGACACCAATATTTTGCTGACATCATGATCAAAATTCACAAGCTGATAACATAAGCAACTTGTTTGGAAGACCAAAAGAACCCACATGTAAATACTAGTCCATTGCATCATGAAGGAGACAGATGCCAAAAACCAAAAGAATTACTATATTTTTTTAGGAAAATAAAAAAAAAAAAAGAAAAAAAGTCCTTTCTCAGATATATCAGACTCTGCAATCCTCCATATGAGCAGCCAACCAATAAAAATCTCAACTACATAATGCCAATCAACAACCACAAGGTTAACATTCCACAAGCCCTTTTTTGGGATTTATTAAAAAAGTCAAAGAAAATTCACAGTGCCATACTGGAAGAAATGCACTTGAACCACTCAATTGACAGACATCAATTCAGAGAGATACAAGTTAGGTGCTTCTTAAGGATAATTGAGACTGCAGAACATCAAGAGATACCCAGGTATGGGAGCAAGTACGGAGAGTTTAGATTTTATGGTTTAAAAAATACACAATAGAAGGAAAGGAGGATATGATTGGGTATGTTTAAGGGATGAGAAGAATGGAGAGTTAACAAAGTGGGAAGGGGGGGTAAGTGCTGCTAAAAATTACACGAATGAAAGCACAATTTCAACATAAACTCAAAATGTAAATTGCTGTAAAAGAAAATCTCTTGATGAAAGAGAACCCCTAACCACAGGTACATGAGAAGCATAACAAATGTACCTTATGAAAGTTGAAGATCAAGTCCAATTCGCAGACCTGGATATATATTAATTCATAATCAGATGAAGATATAAAGGGGTCATTAATACTCGCATAAAAGGTCAAGTTTAAGTTAACTCACACTGCCAAAGTATCGGTCAAGAATCTCAACATAGTGATGAATAATTTCTAGAATCTCTAATTCATTGTCATCCTGGTCAATGCACATGCAGAAGTAAAGACTAGCATATCTGCATAATTTAACCCAATTTAGTTGATAACCTTTCAAAAAGGTCAAATAGATTCATACTGAACAAAGTCTCACTAACATATTATAGCATTACCTTTTATAAACGACTTTAAATCCTCTCCATTCAACAAAATTACAGAGTTTGGGCCCTCTTGTGAGAATCACTCCACTGAGCTCACGGATAACCTTCACAAAATGCATTGTCATAAAGCATTAATACCATGAAGGCAAGACCAGCTTAGAAAAAGTATCAACAAAGTACTAAAGGCAAAAAGCTGACAAAGAAAAATGCACCCGGATCTTATAAAGACTTTACCCTTTAAGGTGAAAACTTTGCATAAATAATCAATGAATTTAACCAAATGAGCTAGTCATACCTTCGTTCTTTCCTTCTGAGAATAAGGAGAATACCATTTTGTCAACCTAACTTTCCCTTGTCGACTAATTAGAAGTACAAAGTGAATCTGAAACACAAAAAGGCTCATAGATTACATATAGAAGCAATACAACAACCTATAGTGAGGCTTGATTTTTAAGTTTCTAGAGTAAAATTAAAAAATTAGAACGGAATAATACTAGGAGGATATATATAATATAAAACTGTGATAATTGAATCACAAAATGAATAAAAATTCGCTCTTAGCTAGCACTATGAGAGCTGACAGTCACCCTATATAACATGTAACTTTTGCAATATTAGCATAAAAGCATTTTAGTCCTAGAGAATCTTCAAGAAGCCCTAAATTCCAGCACCTAATGTAAATTATATGAATTAGTAGTTCCTAGACAGGATTCGGATTAATAACATGTTACTTAGTCATCCTCTTAGCCTGTGCTTCATGGCCAATTTTTTCAATAATTAATGTATACATCATGACATCTCCTTTATATATCAAATAATTTCATCCCCACAATTACTGGAAAAAGAAGAGCAAAATGATATCTTCAATATGCATAACAAGTTAACACATAACAGAAATCTTTGTAACAGTTGCAAACAGAACAATTTCATAGAAATCACTAGAACTAACAACTAACTAGTCAACCTTGAATATTCCAAAATTAACCATTAAACCGAAATGTTTAAGTACGATCAAGTATGATGAGAAATCAGAACAAAATTTCAAGCAAATAAGTTGAAATAAGGAAATAAGCTGGATCTAATAATGAATCCGAAGAACTATCAAAATGAACCAATTACAATAAACTATAGGAATACATAAACTACCGATCAAAAAACAAACAGTTGAACCAAGTCGCAGATCCAAAGAAAAACGAGGAGGCGCAAAGCTTAGATTCAATCGACTACGGCAAAAAAGGGATTTTAAGATCACAAAAACATATATATATATATAACAAAATTCATGATTCGCCGAATCATGAATATAAACAGCGCCAAGAAGCAGGAAAAACAGATCCATTATTTGGATCAGAAAATGAGGAAGAAATTCGATTATAATTCACCGAATAATCATAACAACACGATCAAAATATGAAAAAGAGAGTTAGTTTACCATCGTTGATCTTGGCCAGCCGTGAAGTAAAAAAAAAAAAAAATTGGGCTGTCAAAAAGCTCAGAAACCGGTTTCCGGATTCAGAGTTGTGCCGCTGAACCGATTTTATCGTTATATGAACAATTTAATTCCTTTAAAAAAATAAAGAAAAAGTAAAAATTCTAATCCTGAGCGGGTATGAGCAGAGACTATGACCCAACCTAAAATGAGAAGCATCTGATGGAGTGATGGCCCAATATTTCCAATTTTTTTCTGATAAATCGCCGAGAAATTAAAATGATTAATGTCATGCTTAGTTATAAAGTTATAGTAAAATATTTAATATAATAATCAAATTTTAAAAATTTTAAAAAGATATTTGGATTATATAATATTTGAAGAATTATTTATACCTTATTTATTATTATTTAAAATTAATTATATTAAAAATAAATATATTAATTAATAAATTTATAATTCAAATATTATATTAAAATTTTTAAATTTTAAATATTATATTAAATATTTTAATATAATTTAAAAACCATTGTGTTAACTCAATTTAAAATTTTAAAATAAAATTTTCACTACTTTCTGTTCAATCCAATCAATTTGAATGTGCACAATCTAATGATTCAATTTGAATAAAATAAGTTGTTATTGATTTAATTTGCTTTGACTCGTGCGTGTAATCTTATGAAAGCAAAATTTTGAAGGCTGATAAAACAACTTCTTGGACGGTCCATCAAATTGGCAGATCTGAAATAATACAAATTATCACTTGCCATCATGCACCTGCCTCATGCCATTTGAAATAATACAGTCACCCTTTTGTTTGTCGATTATTCAAACAAAAAGAAAGAGAACCAAGGCAATCATATATATTCGTACATGTTGATAGATTTTGTTAATAGTTATATGATTTGTAGAAAAAAATATTAAATTTTTAATTTTAATAATAAGATCAAATATAATGTAAATACAAAAAATATGTTCTACTATTATATATTGAATTCCCACTCCGTTGACTTGGATGTTTAGCCGTCTTAAAGTTATCATCATAGGACATAATGCCATAATTAACCTTTTCCTAACTAAACTGAACCACAGCTAGGACAAAAGCAATTAGTGACTCTTCATTTTACTGTAATGGCTTGTATAAATCAAGAGGAAATAAAGAAAAAAAAAAAGAATTGCAACTATTTCAATATATTATTTTTTTTGTATTTGAAATGCACATATCTGCTCTGAATTTTACATAAAATAGTGCCTCCAATGAAAAAAATAAAAAAAGAAAAAGAAAATTAAAATGAAAGCCAAGAAGAAAGTAGGTTGGAGGTGGTTTGTGGACTATCGGTTCCGCATTTTGTATGAGAAGAATTTGTATTAGCAAACAAGAAAGACCTGCAAAGTGGGCAGGTGAATTGATCACGGTCCAGCCATTTCTCAATGCAGTTCATATGGAACAGATGTCCGCATTTGTGGAGTTGGCTCACAACGTCTTCCTTCTCGAACTCCACCAAGCAAATGGAGCACACTTCCTCTACTTCTTCTCCGTTTGTACTTCCTCTGCTGCCGTTAGAAAGTTTCAAATCTTCAAACCTTGCCACCGGTAGGCAAACATTCATCACCTGGCAGCTCTCCTCTGCTTGATACCATGGAAAGACAAAGCCAAGTACCCTGAGAAGAGCTTTCTTCAGCTGAAGATATGGGATCCACACACAAGTGTAGAAAATAAGGGCAGCAGTGGATAAATCCGAGTTAGAACACATTAGAGAAATCATTTTTTCCCTTCTGCGATGGAGTTCTTTCTTTTTTTCTGGTATAAGGTGGTGGTGTCTGAAGGTAATAGTTTTGACATGAAAATTGAGGGATGTTCATCCCTTTATATACCGAAGAAGCTCAAAGGGTCAGCGACTTAATTTCTTTATGTTGGAGTAAAAATAACATGCAAGTGTTCCCCAGTACTCCAATTTCTCGCAGAGATTTGACTTTTGGGGAGGTTCGTTTCATCCTTGCCAAAAGAATATTAAAGTGTTTGAAAAAACTTATAATATAGAAGTCGTGTTTTTTTAATTGCGTGGGTGGTTATCGAACTCTGAATTTGGCGGGGGTGCAGGGCCGGCGCCGACCCCACATCCCCTGAGTCTTCCCTTTAGTTTATTTTGGATAAAAACATATTCATGTTTAGAAGCCGCGCTTCCAGCCAAAGCAAGAATTCCAGTAATAAATTAATCAGCACATAAAATATAAATTAACTATATTATAATCATATGATGTACGAAATAATTTTATTTATTTAATATAAATATATATTAATTAGTTTTTTTAAATTTATATATATTGACTTATCATTAAAAAATAAATTTTCTGAAAACAGCAAAAAAAATTTTTATCTTTCCTTTAGATATTTTTATTTACAATAATATTTATAAATATGTAAAATTATATCAAATAAAAATAAATTATATCTTTTTTAAAAAATAAAATATATATTATTAAATAATAAATTAAATAATAAAAGAAGTATTAACACATTTTCACTTTAGTAATCTTGACTAAATTATTATACAATATATGAAAAATATGTGAAAATATGTGAAAAAAGAAAAAATAAATTAAAAAAAATTATTTTTCATAAGAATGAAACTATAATAACAATAAAATATATTTTAGAAAAAATTTATTAACAAAAAAAATTACAATAGTAATAGAATATATCTTAAAAAAAGTTACTTAAAAAATAAAATATTAATATATAACACGTCTTAAATTTGTAGAAGAATTTTTTAGTGACAATTAAAATTAAATAGATAATTTTTAAATTTAAAATGAATATAATAAGTGATAAAGATAATATTAAATTTTTTGCATTTATTTGAAATATAAATTTTATAAATAGAGTTCAAATGGATATAATCATTTTTTATGATCGTATTATTTAAAGATTTAAGATGAAAATTTTTTAAATTTTCAAAATCTTATATAAAATTATTTGAATTTTTAATGTCTTACGTAAATTTTTTAAAAAGATAATTTGTTAAATCAAAATTTTAAATCAAGATAAAAAATATTGTTGAAAGATTTGGATAAACTTAATCTTTGTAATTTTTAAATACATTTGAAAGATTTTAATAATTAAATAATTTTTAAAATAAGATTATTTGGTAAACAACTAAAATTATTTATTAAAAAAATAAAATCCATATTTTATATTTTTAATTTTAAAATATATATCTCTAAATTGATTTAATTTTCAATTATAATTTGAATAACTTTGATATTTGAATAAATTAAAATTATTTAATTTGTAATTAAAAAATATTATCTTATTTTTTTAAAAAAATTATTTTATGTATTATTTAAAAGAATTGTTCATATAAGTATCTATGTAACAAATTTATTTATGTATGTTGTTATATAATATATATATATATATATATATATATATATATTAGATCCGTTAAACAAAACTTTTAAGTTGAACTAGATTCAATAATTTTGAATGCATATAAAAATAATATATAAGTTTAATAAGTATAAAATAATATTTTTGTATTTGACATATGAATACAAATAATGATATAATAATTTTTATATTATATATATATATATTAAATACAAATTAAATAAATATTAATATACAAATTATTAAATCTACATCCAGCCTTTTCATGATAAGTCTTTTGTGCTTTCAGACGAGTTTTAAAGGCTCATTTCCTGCTCAAACCTACAAATTAAGCCCAAACAAAAGTTGGTTAGGCTTATAAACAAGACCAAGTTGACAACAGATTTAGAAGGTAAATTCCAGTTCTAGTTTAATTGTTGAAAGACTCGTCGTAATTTATGTAGAGTTGCTCGCGCCAAGGTCGTCTTTCCCTATAATCTACTGCTCAACTTGCAGATGAAAATTCGACAATCGTTTGTCTTATCGACAGTCTGACCCTCGTTGACCTTAGCCGACGACAGATTGTTCCTGAATTGGCTCCTTAACTCAGGCTAAACTGTTTGCGTTTCTTTTGCAAATCTAGAGTTTCCCCAAACCTGTTTTGCAAACCTAGAGTTTTTAAACTATTCAAGTTATGCTTTGAACAGTGCGGTGCATTGAACTTCTTCACTGTTTAACGTTTCAGTAAAATATTTTTGCAAAAAGAGGTCGAAACTTGAATAAAAGTAGAAAATGCAAGTGTTAGATTTGAATCTTAAAATGTTGTATAGGTGATTGCAACAAATTAAACTAATCTTCAGGTTCAATGAGCTCTTTTTTCATGGGAGAATCTCCCTAATGAAAAAAATAGGCTGACTACAAATGCACTGCACCATTGATTAAATATAATCTCAATGATTAATGTAAACCCGTTTGAATCTCCCTCATCTTTTGGGAACAATGTTTAAAGGCTACACGTGGCTTGGTTTCCCCAACGATCAGAAGGCACACGTGCAGTTTTATCAAACCCACGCTGAAGCGTTTGCGTATGCTTATCAAAACAACAACATGAATATATCAATTCAAGGGTCAACATATTATGAGGACAACCGAAGCAGGGAACACCCACAGATAGTTGGTTGTCATCCCTCCAACATAGGTTTGACTATCCTTCTATTACGAGGAAAAAAATAAGACCGACCAAATCACAAAGATCTTATAGGGCATCGAGAGTTCTATTGGTGAGTTGTGCTTAACATTTCAACCTTTGGATGCCTTGAAATGAAACAATGCCTCATCACGTGCGATGCACATTCATCGCAGGACATACTGGGAAATATATTCAATCATTTCAGCCGATCTCTGATGCGATGAGATCGATCCATTCTGATCCTTCAACAAAGGTTTGGATAACGATCTTGCTGATTAAAGCATTCAGCCGGGCAGTGGTTGCATCTTGGTTCTTGACACTTGACAGTAGGTGCTAACAAGGCAGAAAGATTTCACAGCAATTAGACGATATATTGTTCAAGCTGGGGGTCTCCCAAGATACATATGGCAACGAAATGCTAAGGCTCCTGAGAGATTCCTATTCATTCCAAGGTTAACATTTCAATATTATCAGGAAGATTGCAGTAATTTTAGAGAATTCACTTTTTATGTTCAAGTAAATTCATGATTTCACAAAACTAAGAAAGATCCCTGGACTTGTCGAGTACTAACAATATGCACTTGCACATCCACATCTCTTACCAGATTTAAATTCAACATTTAGATCAGTGCAACGAATAAACCGCTTGATTCAAAATAGCCATCGCTTATATATGTCAATTTCAGTTTATAAGAAACAGCAAAATTTAAAATAGCATTCATGACAGTTCTGCTAACTCCACCATGCCAACAACGACTGCTAATGTGATCAATGCGTCCACTACTGCCTTTGCTTTCTCTGCTTGATCGGACCCACTACTATCACGGATCCACATCAACTTGTTTGACCAGAGACTGCAATTCCATCTCCTTTCTTTCAAGAGATTGCTTCCACCCCCACAAAGGCATTGACATACTCTTCTAAATCATTACTCCTTATTGTTTAGATCTGCTAATAGCTAAGCCATCATTCCAAGGCCCTGTTACGTCTACCATTGCCCTCATTTTGTCATTCTATCTGCAATGCCTTAACATACTCATAGACTTGTAGCCATTTGTTATGCAACAAGAAAAAAGGAACCATATGAGAAAATTGGTTCATCCAAACTTAGCCAAGATATTACGAAATGCCCATCTGAAGTCTAAAGAAAATATAATACACATTAACACATCACTTATGGGGCTTTTGATGGTCTGATGTAGCATGCATCAATAAGCTCCTTGAGCTGTCTCCGCAACTCCTCCAACTCCAGGAGCTAGTCAAGATATTGCAGAATGTCCATTAGGAGACTAATGAAACTAGTATGCATATTAAGACATCTTTTTACCAAGCCTGACTTAAAACATTATGTCATGATACTGTTTGTCGAAACAGCACCTTGTGACAAGCAAATCATCTGATTAGGTCAACAACACTTGCAAAACAGTACTAGATGGTTATGCAGGTACAAGGAAGAAGTGCTATTGTGAAGGTTTGGGCCAAAAAATTAGGATCTCCATTTCTAATGGCTTGCATAGCTTAAACAGTAAACAGAATTCCAAAGTGAATGGCCCTACTTAGGCATTCTTATCACTGGATCAACTGATATGAAATGCAAATTCTGCATGTAGATTTTCGATCCAAATGAATCTGACAAATTGCACATGTCTTCCTGGAACTGGATAGTGGTTCAACATTACTAAATGCTAAAGTAGCCAAAAATAAAAAATCATGATCATTTCCATGTTTCCCTGTCCTTTTGTTTCTTTTCTTGCAGTTTAAGGATAACTCATTTATCTAATCATTCTGCTATATATTTTTAATCTGATTTTAGTTTTCTCCTGCAACGTATGATGATTTATGACGCAACATAGCAGCAATTGTAGTAAGAGCTACTGAAAAAAAGAAAGCATGGTTGCTAATTGCTTCCATCTCGCATTCAGTGATAACAGTTGAAATCATAAAAACCAACACATTCAAAGGCAGCAAAACACAAACATAAGAAATTGTATAGAAAAGAAGAGGTAACATCCATTCATAAAATCTAAGAATTTTCCTTATTGTCCCACACAAGGGGGAAACAAATAACAGGAAACCAAGAAAAAGGGACAGGAAAAAGAGACTTACAAATGTTGGGAGCCTAACAAAAGAAAGAAAAAAAAAGACTTAAAATGTTCTCTGAGAGGTTTTCTTCCCAAATATTGCTTCCCACACCAAAGGTGAAAAAGGTGCCTTCGTATCCAGAAACTTTCTAACAGCTTTGTCATCAACCACAAATCCCTTTTGTTTTAAAGTTCCAATAACGGTCTCTGCTTCTTCCACACCCTTCTCCTTACATAATCTATCAACTAAGCCCACAAATGTGGTTACATTTGGAGAATGTCCCGCTTCAAGCATTTCTAAACAAAACTCAATGGCATCATCCAATTGGTTACATTTATACAATCCTTGAATCAAGACGGTATAAGTAAAGGCATTAGGAATTACCCCTTTCGATTGCATCTTCCTGAAAATTCTCTTTGCATCATCAAGCTTATGGGCTTTGCAGAAGCCATCAACAACAGCTGTGTATATAACAACTTCCGGGATTGTGCCTTTCTCCCGCATTGATCCAAAAAGTTTCATTGCTTCTTGGATAAGCCCATCTTTGCAGAGCCCATCAAGCATAGCTACGGCATTGGGGATGAGACCCGTCTCCTTCATTTTCTTGAAAATCTCATTAGCATCCTGTGGCGGAGAAAGCTTTTCTTCTTGCTCTTTTATCCGTACCTGGGCTGCTGCTTCTAAATATGAGGGCTGTTTTTCTCTCTTGTTGTCAAGGCCAAGCTTGAATTTTTCCAGAAAGTTTACATCAGATTGAGAGTCCTCTCTCTTCTTGTCAGGACCAGAAGTAAACTTGGTATTGGGGGATTGAAAAGAGGAACCATTACTATTAAGGGTGGCTCCTTTGGTTTCTCTGGAAGAGGGATTGAGAGGCCTCTGACCCCTTAAGGGTCTGTCGGGAATAGGCTCGGGAGCCTTATCACTATCCCCATTGCTATTAAAACTGCTACGTTCGCTGTCTCTGACGGGTCGCCTTATATCGCTGAAAAGGCGCGTTTGCAAGAGATAGAGTGAAGGCGGTGCTCTTGGAATGGGGTGGTGGAGCTTCAAAGTTAACATCTTAATCAGCTTCGTAAAAACCCAAGCTTGTGATGATTCCATATTGTATCACTACTTTCTATATCAAAGGCCGTTGCTTTCTTCTTCAATTCAAAGAAACTGCTTTTGACTTTGACAGAGCGAGGGTTTAAGCTAAAGGAATTTAGGGTTTTGGGGCCAAAACAAAACAGAAAGAGGAGGAAGAGTAAGAGAAAGGACGGGAGGAGCCAATATTGGCCAGGGGTAAAATAGTAATTAAGTGCAAGCTTCAAGGGTAATAGCGATAATTTAGGCAGTGAAAGCGAGCAAATCCTTAATTTCAGAGCTAAGCCCAGTAGCAAGGGGACACTGGATATTGGATAAGGCTTTTGGTTTACCCAGGAGCTCCGCTTCATCCCAGTAGCTTTTGCAGCTCTAATGTCCGACAATTCAATCACTCGCCAAGAGCACTTGGGTTTTGCCTCTGGTTTTCTCTAATTCAATTTCAATAGGTAATGTTGCCTCTTTCAATCGCCCCATAATTTTTTACTTTCACTGGAAACAGACAGTATAATAGAGTTAATTTGTGTTGTGTTCCTTTTTTTCTTTCTTGTTTTTTGTTTTTTGAAACAATGTCTTGGGAAACCTCTCCCTTGTTGTTTCTTGGTATCATTTACTGAATCACTCTGCTTGGTCTTGCATTTTATCTTGATTAAGTAGTAATTTTCAATGTAGCTCGTATGTTTCTTTCTGCCATCCTGAATCCATCTTCTGTTAGTCTTAATTGTTAGTGATTGTTTATAAGAACCTATTTTCAAGAAGCTTCATTTCCTCATTGCTTACATTTTTTTCCCTCTCCCCCACCCCCATCCCCTCCTCGACTCCACCATCCTTCAAGTAACTTGTTTTAGATTTTCAAGACTAATAAAGCAACTGCATTCAATAACTGCTAGGCGCATAAAAATGCATATGCTTTTGAGTTTCTCTACTATAGTGCCATTGCAACATATTTTACTTGGAGTCTTGAAGTCAATGTGAATTTATGATTGTTTCTAGAGATTAATGTCCTGCTGGCTCGTCTTTGCAACAGACATGGATGTTGCCAACAATCAAAATAGTAGTAGCATCATGTGGTTCTTTAGAGACAAAGGTTTTGATGATAAAAGTATCAATGAAATGTTCAAGAAGTGTAAGCGCCTTCAGGGTGTCCAGAAGGAAAGAGCCTCTGAAAACTGGTCTTACTTGAAAAGCATTGGTATTCAAGAGAGAAAGCTGCCTTCTGTTGTTTCCAGGTGCCCCAAAATTCTTGCTCTTGGTCTAAATGAGAAGCTTGTCCCCATGGTAGAGTGCCTTGCTACCCTGGGAACTAAACGTCATGAAGTTGCTTCTGCCATTGCTAGATTCCCTCACATAATCTCTCACAGTGTGGAAGAGAAGCTTTGCCCGCTCCTGGCTTTCTTTCAAGCCTTGGGGGTCCCTGAAAAGCAACTAGGCAAAATGATATTACTAAATCCAAGGCTCATCAGCTATAGCATTGAATCTAAACTCACAGAAATAGTTGACTTTCTTGCCACCCTTGGCCTTACCAGAGAAGGGATGATTGGTAAAATTCTGGCTAAATACCCATTTATAATGGGTTATAGCGTTGAAAAAAGGCTACACCCTACCTCAGAGTTTTTAAAATCAGTTGGTTTGTCTGAGAGAGATCTTCAAACAGTCGCCATGAACTTTCCTGAAGTCTTGTGTAGAGATGTGAGCAAGATTCTTAGAACCAATTTTGCATATCTAAAAAGATGTGGATTTGGGGATAGACAGATAACAGCTTTGGTAACTGGCTATCCCCCTATTCTGATCAAGAGCATCAAGCATTCTTTAGAACCTAGGATTAGGTTCTTGGTTGAGGTGATGGGGAGGCAAATTGATGAAGCAGCTAATTACCCAGACTTTTTTCGTCATGGTTTAAAGAAGAGACTAGAGTTGCGGCACAGACTTTTGAAAGAGAAGAATGTCAGATGTAGCTTAAGTGAAATGCTGGACTGCAGTCAAAAGAGGTTCCAACTGAAGTTTGGTTTGTTTAAAGGGTTTGCCTGAGGTACTAGACCACATTCCAATTCTCTTTGATCTATCATTTTTTGTATTGTCACCTTATATGAAGTGAATTTTTGTGTATGTTTCTAAGTTTATCAATTAGAAATTGAGATCAGCAACTGCAGCTTTTATCTGAACATGTAGTGGTTCTATGGTTCAGTCTGAATTAAAAATTTTGTGTATGAAGCCTAACTTCCAATTCCTTTATAATTTGATCGAATGCTTGCCTGTTATCATTGAGGTATGGACAGCATCTTGTATTTGCTAAAGTAAGTACTCTAGCCCAGTCTATAGAGATTATCATAACTGTAATTCTGCACTGAATGATGCAACATCACTTATGATTCTTAAAGTTCATTAATGTCCATTTGTGTTCCTTTTGGAAACAGTCCTCTTAGATGGATTGTTTCGGAGAGGGAGAGACAAAGAATTAGAAGGGAGAAATGAAAAGAGGAGAGGAAATGATGCGCTTGTTGCTTGAACTGGAAGGGAAGGATTTTTTGTGGGAAAAGTGGTTAACTGTTAAGTGTGGATTTTGGGGTTTAAGTTACTCTAACCCATTCATTCTTCTAAGACTTTAACTTCAAGTGGGGTTGATTTCTTGGATTTGATGGATTTGATTCAAGAATTCCAATGGTTTATCAAAAAAAAAACAAAAGAATTCCAATGTTTAGCAACGGCATCCTGTAGAAAAATAAATTATTTATGTATTATTTCAACCAACTAATATATGATTTATTATTAATTTTTAAATAATTTATATTTAAAATTTTAATAATTAAGCATAACTTTTTTTGGTACAAAAAATTAAGTATAACTATAAAATGTACTAATGCACACATGAGCACATATTAGAATTATATGATTAGTAGTTATTTTAGACAAACTAATAGTCTTATTAAACTCTTAAATCTTAAATATAAATATAAGATTTGATCAGAAAATAAATTGCAAAAAGTTATGTTAAGCAATTAATATAGGATAAATCTCATCCATGACTCTAAATTTTTTATTTTAGTTTCATTTTAGTCCATAATTTTTTATTTTATATAATTATTATAAAAAAATTATCACATCCACTAACATTTCACTGTCAAAATTAGCAGGTGACACAAATGTCTTCCAATGCAATAAAAAACAATTAAAAAAATAAAAACATGTAACAGTCTTTTAAAACCTTTTGCAGAGTTAAAAGGTAATTCCATTAATTCTTATTACAAATATACAATTTCATTGAAACTGATTTAAGTGAAAAAAAAAAAAAAATACCCATACGTATTCCAAACCCAAAAAAATGGGCTCAAAACCTCAACACTCCTCGGCCCTGCGGCGAAATTACTGGAGAGAGCTGTAAATGGGTAAAATTAAGGACAAAACAGGATAGACGTAAGTTCCAATTTTATCGTGCAAAGTTGAGTTGTTGGAGAACAACTGTTGTTAAAAGTGTGGGCAAATCCCAATTGTCGTCTGAATCTGCCCGTACTGTGAATAAAGAAGAATACCGAACTTCACCCATCTCGAAACTTTGATTAAACCTCCTCAAGAACAAGTCAAATCCTCGATTTCCGGAGAACAGCGAAGAAATTTTCGGTTTTTACCTAAACTGGGACTTAGGGTCAGTTACTCATCCTGCCTTGTCATCATTCATCATTTTTTTTTTTCGTTTGGGATTTTCTGATTTTTTGTTCTTCTGCTTTCTATGAATTGATAATTTGTTTCCAATTCATTTAATGATTATATATTACAGTAACACGTACACTGATAAAGTTGCAGATACTTAGAATAGATTTTTGGTCCCAGATTAAGATTTTATGTTAAATCTTGATTTTCTTACATTCTAAAAACTTTTGCAATAATTAACACCATGCGATATTCATATGTCATGTCGTCATAACAAACAGAATTCTGATGACATTTTAAAATAACCAAATTTCCACATTACTAATTCTTCATTCAGCTCTAAGAATAGAAAACCTGAACCTTTCAGTTGGTTTGGACGGTGAGCTACTGCTTAAGCCTGTTGAAATGTGTATTCATTTTTATGTTTAGTCTATTAGCAAAGTACTTCAATGAGGAATTAAACACCTTTCCTTCTTTGTGCTTGCTACAGTGGAATTTCAGAGAAAGATGAGTTCCACCAGACACAGGACCCTAGGGGGTGGGGGTCATCATGTATTGGACCATCTGAGACGAACGCAAGCAGAGAATCCTTCATTCTTTTACGCAATTCAAGGTGATAATGACCACACTTGTGGAAACATACTTTGGGTAGATGATACATCAAGGTTGAATTATACTTACTTTGGGGATACTGTCATATTTGACACAACATATAGGAGAAATTGCTATAGGGTGCCATTTGCCTCATTCACAGGATTAAACCATCATGGGCAGCCAGTTTTGTTTGGATGTGCTCTAATTTTCAATGAGTCTGAGTCCTCGTTTATATGGCTATTCCAAACATGGCTTCGTGCAATGTCAGATCGCTGTCCCATCTCTATATCAGCTGACCCAGATCATCTGATACAGATGGCTGTTACAAAGATTCTTCCAGAAACACATCTTCGTTTCAATAAATGGAGCATTTTCAAAGAAACCCAAGAGAAGCTGGCTCACATATACCAATCATATCCTACTTTTGAAACAGAATTTAAGAAATGTATTAATGAGACCGAGACAAGTAGTGAGTTTGAATCATCTTGGGTATCGCTTCTGGAAAGGTACTTTGTCAAGGGTAATGAATGGCTTCAGTCAATGTACAGTGCTCGGCAACAGTGGGTCCCTGTTTACATGCGAGATACATTCTTTGGGGAGTTATCTATAACTGAGGGAAGTGGAGGTTTAAACTCATTCTTTGAAGGGTTCGTGAATGCATCAACCACCATACAGATGTTGATCAAGCAGTATGAGAAAGCTGTAGCAAGTTGGAATGAGAAAGAATTAAAGGCAGATTATGACACCACTAACACTAAACCAATTCTTAAGACACCCTCTCCCATGGAAAAACAAGCAGCTAACCTCTATACAAGAAGAATATTCATGAAGTTCCAAGAGGAGTTGGTTGAGACCCTCGCTAATCCTGCAACTAAAATTGAGGACTCAGGAACTGTCACTACGTATCGGGTTGCCAAATTTGGGGAAGACCACAAAGCACACACTGTTAGCTTCAATTCTTTTGAGACGAAAGCTAGTTGCAGCTGCCAAATGTTTGAAAATTCTGGAATAATATGTAGGCACATATTAGCAGTTTTCAGAGCAAAAAATGTTCTTACACTTCCTTCACAATATGTACTAAAACGATGGACGAGAAATGCCAAAACTGGGGTTGTGTTGGAGGATCGTGCTTCTGAATTGCCAAATAATTCTGGGGGGTCCTTATCAGTTCGGTATAACAATCTACGCCAAGAAGCTATTAAGTATATTGAAGAAGGGGCAAAATCTATCCACGTGTACAATGTGGCAATGGATGCTTTACAAGAGGCAGAGAAAAAGGTTGCTGCTGCAAAAAGAAAAAGCCCTACAGCTACAGCAGATGGAGCACTGGGCAACGGAGGTAATAAGGACTTGCATGCTGCAGGAGATACTCAGACTGTGGCATGTCAATCTGCGGTAAGTTTCTCCTACCTTAGGATATTATCTAGGTTGTTAAAATGTTAACGCCCCTTTGTTATTAAGCTTCTCAAATGGACTATATTGCAAATTCATTTCATTATTTGATGAAGTTATTTCACGCATCTTTCTAGGGCCAGTTGAGAATAGGAATCTATGCTGTCCAAAGCTAATCTTGAAGTCAGTAAATGATGGTTTTAACCATTTTAGAAAAAGGCTTACTCATCTTTCCTATTGAGATTCTGATTTTTTTTTCTATTTTCTGTTTAATCAACAAATTAGGTAATTGAATTCACGGAGTATCAGGAAAATGACAATATAATAGTCTTCCCTTGTATTGATTTGGTCCTGTTATTTTGTTGGTATATTTATTAAGTCATATCAACAATACTCATCTGATTATAGCAATGATATTTCAAAATGTTCTCTCACCAACTTCATTTCCTTGTTTATTATTTTCTGTTTTCTTTTTATTTATAGTTTGTTGGAGTAAAATTTACTTAACGTTGTAAGATTACTCTCATCAATGGTAACTTTTTTCTCATAACTGCCTTAATGTTTCTAGTTAGTTTCATAACATTTAATTTTACCATTATCTTCTCTTTTTTTTTCTTTTAAGCTCTTTATTTAAGGAGAAAATGAACAAAGAATCTTTAGATTAACTTCTCCACTTATTGGCCCCTTCAGCATCTAATGCCTAAATTCTTTCGCATTCCATAAAGGTTGAATTTGTCCATTAAATTCAGTGAATTATGTAAGGAGCTGATAAGAAACTCTTGATCTCAGACCGGTTTAGCAGTCCTGTGTTTAAATAAATAGAATTAAACTTTTTCATGAATTATGCCTTGCACTGCTATTCCGGCAAACCAGTTAGGAGAACTGAGCTTCTAGATTTAGGAGAGATCAAAACTTCTAGAGATAGATTACAAAAAATGTGGATGCAAGTAATAAGAAATGATGCGAGAGTTAAGGAAGTAGAGGAAAATGTTGTTTTTGATAAATATAAGTGGCTTAAAAAGATTTAAAACTACGACCTAACATAATTTTTTATTTTAGCCTTTCGTACAACCAGAGTTATGGGATATAAGGCTTAATTTGTTATTGTTGTTGTTGTTATACTGCTATTCAGGCATAGGTATACCAATGGTCCTTAATTTCAACTTCCAATTAGAATTTTTTAGAGAGAGAGTGGGAAATCTAGGTTGATACTCACCGAGGCTTAACTTCATCTGAAATACATGCATACATAGATGTATAAGAACTTTTTGCACTCTCTTTGGGAAGAGGAATATAAAATGCTTACTTCCTGAAATTCCCAATGAGTCCATTAGTGTTTTCTTTTGATCTTTTCAAGTTTCATGCTTTGATAGGTTGACACGTATTTAATGAATAAAAAAGAGGTGCCTCTATACATTTTTCTTCAAAGTTTTTTTGTTATTATTATTTTTTATGCCCATTGCTGGATCAGAATATTGTCCTCACAATACAAGGATAGATACGATCATTATATGATTGTTTTATGACCCTGATGCATACGTGGAAAATAGTTTATTAAGGAACTCTCTTGATGACTTATCATTATCATTTTCTCATTTTGTGATTGTGACTTGAGATCTTCATTGTCCTATCACTCAGGATGAGAAGGAAAAGAGAATTCGGGAATTGACTACAGAATTAGAGAGCATAAACCAGCGATGTGAAGTGTATAGAGCAAATCTACTGGCTGTTTTGAGGGATATGGAAGAACAGAAGTTAAAGCTGACTGTTAAAGTTCAAAACGCAAGGCTTAGTTTGAAAGAGTGAATGTATTGTACATACTTATAGTTGGCATTTTAGCTTTTTGGATGATTGGCAAGAATTGAGCATGATTGGGTTAATTTACCATAAAAACATCTTAATAGATTGTATGAATATATATATATATATATATATATATATATATAAGCTTCTTCGAATGGTGAGAGCAGTTTTCTAGTTTCTACCTTGTCTTTCAGCGAAGAGCATGAAGACAAACGGACAATTTTCATTGGGAACATGGGCATTGGGCAACTCATCATATGTTGACCTGAAACTTTTTTGCTTTCTGAGAGTGAACCCGAGACTTAATAAAGCAACCATGGACCAACATAAAACTGCATATTGCATATGCATACCAGGCGCAAGTCGTCTCGATTGGCATTGCCCAACACTGCCCCCAGGTAGAGCTGCATCAAACTATAATGACGTTGGTGATTTAAATAAGTGGTAAATCAACTCCTAATCTTTGGAAAACGGACTACTGTGATGGTGGCCTAACATAATAGGTTGACTCGTGATACATAAACAAAAGCTATAGGCATCTTATCCTTGCATGAAGCTTGAAAAAATGACAATCTTTTTAAGAGATCAGAGGTTACGAATGGCTCAAAATTGAACCAGTTTCAGTAAAATAGTTATGCACCAATTAATCTGCGATGAATTTCCTATTTAATTGACAGCCACAGAGCTACAGTGTATCTTCCTCCATCCTTCATGACATGACCAGCAATAGTAACTCTTCAACCTTTATTTCACTATCCTATTTAGATCACAGTCAAAGAATATTTCCAGCTGAATCTTCAAACATAGTGGTAAGGAAGATATTATTCATAGCAACGCCTATGGTGAATATTTTGCCTCCAACCCGCAACAAACGAAATCAAGCTAACAGAAATCCATGTTATATACGCTGCATGTTTTCCCCCACCGTTAGTGAATACCATCATGATGATGATGAAGGAGTTGGTTATCAGGAACTCTTCAGACTAGATGCTTGACACAGGGTCACCATCACCAATCTCCATCCATCGGTTCTTTATTTTTATTTTTTTCCTTGAATAATCTCCAGAGTTTACTAAAAGAAACTAATCACTCAAATTTACAAAGTATGCACCTAAAAGACATCAATTATACTATACATGGCAACAAGACCGAAGCCATTCCTAATTGCTCTACAACATTCAAAGGTGAAGAAAAGCCTGGCCCAATTACTAGGGTAGTATTGAAGACCAAGACTTCAAATACAGAATCAGATGAGATAAATCGAAATTACATGGCAGAAATGTATTGCACCATCAGAGGCCATCCTTCATACTGATCTTTATATTTTGCACTTTAATTGACAGCTGTAGCTTATGGTCTTCAATGTCTTTTAAAACAGAAAGCAAGTTTGCACGGTAAACTTCACACTTTCGACTTGCATACTCCAGCTCATTGGTAAGTTCCCGGATTTTCTTGTCCATATCATCCTGAAAAACAATGAAGCACCATCGTCATTTTTTTGCCCCCTTTTTCTTACATGTGCATATTTATTGTAGATATATGTCAAAACCAGATTGTTTATATCCCAAGAATTATTGAACAGAGTCCCTGAAGATAGTCCACATCATATACCTCAAAACCTACATGGTTTAAGGAAAACATAGAAGAGAACTGCATACTCAATTCATCATTCAGTATGAACATGTAATGCCTTTGCTTAACATAGAGTAGAACACCTTAGGCTAATGAAAGATGCCATGCTTAGACCCAAACTTGCAACCAGATTGTTGCTGAACAAGAATATGAATAAGCTGAATATATACTGTAAGCACAAAGCCCTTAAGAATCATTAAAGCAAAAGCATAAGGAAAGGCAAAACCAGGTATAACGGAGCTTAAAAAACCACCCAACAGATTTAGATCTGTGTTCCTTTGCTACCGAATTTTTGAGAAAGATGAATCATGAATAAACAATTCAGAAGAATAACTATTAATTTAATCCACAAGCGAAGAAGAGAATCTAGCTCTTGATAATATCAAGGTTATAATCTGTTAGTCTTCACCAAGTATGTTAAAATGGAGAGAAACATAGTAATTAACATAGTTAGCTTACAAATTAATGCAGATAATTCATTTCACTTCAAAGAAACACAACATGTTAACAATATAATGAAGAGCAAAGACATAATTGTCACAAACAAAGTAGCAGAGCATTAAGCCTAGAGGCACTTGCTACAAAAATGGACGCTGCAGTATATGTATTTTAGTCTCAAGCCCTGAACCCACTGAGGTAACTCTACACCTTTCCTATTCCCATTGAAACTAGAATTTGGGTGGTCCCTTTTAAGTTGAAGATGCAATCCAAAACTTTAAAATAGAATTTCTAGAGCTGACAATATGTTCAATGACATATCCATGGAGTATAGCAAGTTTGAACAGAAATAATCCATCTCACTGGTAAGGCTTACTACAATAACAACAAATTCAAATATGAACAGTAAGTTAGGTACTGAAGAAAATAAGAAAACAAAACATTTACAGCAAAGTTTAACCAAGAATCTTAAAAGGACTGACTGATGTTCGTTGAATTTTCATTCAGTACATCATATGTAGAACAAGAAACAGGAATAATGGAATAATAGTTCTGACCTCAGACAAAGGTTGACCAGGCATTTTGTGATTAATAGTATTTGCCTGACTAGCATCACGTGCAGAGTCCCCCCTGATCCTCCCATTAACCATCATAGTCCTGCCTTCATTCTTTGTCGCAAAAGCAACTCTTTTTGCAGCCTCTTGGAGAGCACCAATTGCTAGATTGTAAGTGTCTAAAGACTTTGATCCTTCATCAACAAACTTGAAGGCCTCATGGCGTAGGGTATTATACCGGACTGTATGAGATTCTAGATAATTAGTATATACATCACTAGCAGGTTCTTCTAATATAACACTAGTCCTTGCATTTCTCGTCCATCGTTTCAAAATATAATGAGATGGGAGAGTAAGGACATTGGTTACTCTGAAAACTGCCAATACATGTCTACAAAGAAGACCAGAAAACTCAAACATCTGGCAGCTACAAGTGGCTTTCATTTCTAAAACATTGAACTTAACATAGTGGGCTTTATGATCCTCTCCAAACTTTTCCACCTGATATGTTATGATGTCAGCATCATCATCATCATCTGATTTTGATGCCATGAATGTCAGAGTCCCAACTAGCTCCTCTTGAAATCTCATAAACAGTTTTCCAGTATAAAGCTCTGAAGCCTGTTTCTCCATTGGAGATGGGGTCTTCAAAGCAGGGGAAATGTTCATTGTATCATAATCTGCTCTCACTTCTTTCTCATTTCGACTCTCCAGAGCTTTCTCATAGAGCTTAAAGAACTGATTTAGATTGGTTGAAGCATTCACAAAACCATCGAAGTATGAATTCATGCTATCACTTCTTTGGGTTATAGACATTTCAGCAAAAAAAGTGTCCCGCAGATATACAGGGACCCACTGCCTGCGGTCATTGTATATCGTCTGAAGCCATTCATGATCCCTGAGTTCATATCGATCTACAAGTAACAACCAACAAGACTCAAACTCCTCAATTGATTCAGGCAAGTTAACACACTTATGGAAATCCGCTTCAAAAGTTGGATGCTTGAGGAACAAATGGGACAACTTCTCTTGGCATTTCTTGAAGATATGCCATTTGCATAAACGGTGCCGAGTCTCAGGGAAAACCTGCATAATGGCTGACCTAATAACAGCATCATGATCGGTGGTGATTGACACCGGGGGGTGACCAGACATTGCCATAAGCCAAGTCTTAAACAGCCAAACAAAGGATGCTTCAGATTCATTTATTAAGAAAGCACATCCAAACAAAACTGGTTGTCCATGGTGGTTTACTCCAGTGAAAGGTGCGAAAGGTAGCCGATACCTGTTCGACCTATAGGTAGTATCAAAGGTAACAGTATCCCCAAAGTAAGTATAATTCATCCTAGACTTTGGATCAGCCCAAAACACATTACTAATCAAAGCTTGATCCTCATCACCCTGCACAGCATAAAAGAAATTGGGATTCTCAGCTTGCATTTGCCTCAAATAATCCAAAAGCAGTTGAATATCTCCTTCTAGGCTCCTCTGCCGATTATTCCTCATATAATTCCTACAATCCACTTCTGTAAATCCAACCTTACTAATTCCACCATATTCTTTTATTAAAGCAGACATAATCCTACGAGGGCCCATTCCAGCAGCCTGCAATGTATCAATCAAAGTCTTAGCAGGCCCAGATATTTGCCTATGAGACCGAAGCCAATGAACCTGATCAGGTGGAACAAGCTCGTGATTATGCCCTCTAACAAATCCAGACACAACCCATTTCCCAGAATCCTGCATTTTAACAGACAAAGAAGCCTTACATCCTACTCTAGTAATAGTACGAGGACGCTTGATCTCCCTATCTTTTGTTCTTTTCTCATTCAAATTCCTAAACCCTTCTTTAGCACAAACAAACTGTCTCTGAATAATTGCTCCATCACGCCTGGAACGACGAGAAGAACTTACACGTGTACTAAAACCGACACGGCGAGCATAAGAATTGTAAAAGGCCTTGGCGGCTTCTTCAGACTCAAATTCCATACCTTCATAAGGCTCAAGATCCTGCACGTCCCCTTCTGGAAGGTAAATTTCACCTCCACCGCCATTGCTATTACAAGCAATAATTGACGGAGCAGGGCTATCAGCCATGTCCTCGTCAACGTCTAACCCTATGTTGGCATCATCATCGCCATCGCGGCCGCTGCTACCTCCTCCGCCTAAGCCTATGTCGAATTCCAGAACCTCCGCGTCCATGTAATTGAACTTTATTTATTTATTTATTTTTTGCAAAAAGTTGAAAATTTTAATGTGAAAATGGAATTGAAGTGGTAAAAAAAGATGTAAGCTTCACCGTGGAAGACATGAACAAAGAGACGGGAGCTAGGGTTTCCAGAGAAGAATGGAGAAAATGAGAGAAACCCTAGAATCGATATCTAAACGGGGGAATTTTATGAAGAGGGGGAGATTGAAATTTTGAATAAAGAAGGTGTAAAGGAAAATGAGAAGAGCAAAGTGAAAGAGAGCGGAAGTTCAGATGAAAAAAATTCAGCACATTACGAAGGGGTCGACAGAGAAAATTCAGAAATTTTGGAATTTCGGATTACGGTCTACGGAATACGGGTTGGGGGTGGTTGTGTTTTGCTACGGCTTAACTTTTGGGTCTACCAGTCGTTGCACTCTTATCACCGTTGGATTAGAATATCATATCAGCCGAAAAAATTAATCATTTAAGTAAATAGCATCGTGCTCCTTAAAATAAAATTTTATTTTATTGCTTATATTTTAAAAAATTTTAATCAAACTCTTAATTGCTTAAATCAAAGTTATTAATATTGTATCAGAAAATATTTTATTTTTTTAAATATGATATTACTGGTATCAATTATTATGATATATTATTTCAAATTTTTTGATTTAATATAAATTTATTTATAAATATACATAAACATGTATATTATAATCTTATTAATAATTTATAAAATAAATATGTACTATCTTTAAAAATCAAATAAATAAATTTAAGAGTATAAAAAATAATATCATAAAATCTTTACTATATTTTTAAACATTCAGTTTGATCATATGATATTTAAATAAATATTTTTTATACAAATATTAAGATAAAAATAAAAAGATGAAAAATTTTAATCTTTGTTTCATAGTTGTTAAACTTTAAAAAGGAAACATAATTACTTTTTTTAAAAAAAATGAAATACTTATGAATTTTTATTTAAAAAATAAAATTTAAAAAGTTATAAAAAAATTTTAAAAAAAATTAATTTTTAAGAACTATTTTATCAATTAATTTTATTTTTATTAGATTAAAAAATAATCAAACAATAAAAAATAAATTAAAAATTACAAAATATATTTCACATTTACATATTAATTGAAATAAATAAATTCATTAAAATTTATTGAAACAAATAAAATTAATTAATATTATCCAATATAAATTTTGATATAAAAATTTATTTTTAAATTTATCATATTTTAATGTAATTAAAACGTATTAATTAATATGATTGATACCAAAATAAAATTAATAATTATAATCTAAACCCATATCAAAGTGTTCTCTTCATTACCTATGCCATTTATATTAATAAAAAATAAAAAAATAAAAAATCTTTTCTTGTCGTGTCTTTAATAAATTGACATTAGATTTAAGGTTAAAAATAAATTTAATTTAGGATTTGGCATTTAAAGTTTGTTTGGTTTAGATTTAAAGAATAATTTCACTATCCAGACACATCCTTAAAAGAAGTTTTACAAGCTCACTGTCAATCTATTAAAGATGCAACGGTAAATGAACTTTTTTTTCGTCAGTTTGAACAGCACAAATGATGCCGGGATTAAATTGATACGGGTTTAAGTAATTGAGGATGTGATTAATAATTTTTAAAATTTAAATAATTAAATTAAATTAAAATTTAAAAAGCACAAATGCTGTTTATGAATAATTTAAAAAATAAATTGCAGAAAATGTTTGTCAATTAATTATTAGAAGTATCAACCTCAAAATGCTTCCCAAGGTCTGATGTTGTCCACTCCCAGTTCCACCATTTAAAAAATATATATATAATTAAATATTTTTATATTAATATTTTAAAAAAATGGAATCAAGTCCAAAGTTAAAAATTCAGGTCTAAAATTGGACCAGGCTGTCGTGAACAGGTCTAGGACTCAACTTGCCTTTGCTACAATATTTGGGCAAAGTAACTAGTTTGTTTTACTATATTTATTATAAAGGTACTGATTTTTTTTTATTTTTTATAAGAATTATATCCTCTTTTAAATTAAAAAAAAAGATAATGTTATTTTCTTATAGTTAAAAGGTTAAATGTGACGATATTTCAATAAAAATAATATTTCAAAATGTATATGTTTTCAAAAAAAAAAAAAAAAGTGCACGTATTTTGATTAATAAAAATTGCACTTTCTAGTTGCGACAATGTGTGGGACAAATTACTTAGTTTATTTATATTAAAAAGATAATATTGTTTTAGGTATAATATTTAAATAAGCCTTTAAAATTTTATTTTAAATTGTAAATAAATTTTGAGTTTTTGTTGTATAAAATTAAAATTATAAATTCTTATTTATTTTAATTAGAATTTTGAAGGTATAAAATTTTTAATTTTTTGTTTGAATTTTTTAAATTAGATGATTTAATTTGTAAAAAAAAATATTTATTTAAATTTATTTCAATGAGTTAAATAAAAAATATTTAAGAGAATATTACTTTAAAAATTTTATTAATTAGATATTACTTATTTAATTTTAAAATTTAATGAATATAATTACAATAAATAAAAATCATAGTTTTTATTTTATGCAATAAAAAGTTGAGAATTTGTTTGCATTATAAAATAAAAGTTCAAAAATTTATTTGGGTATTAAACATTATTTTATTATAGTTCAAATGTCAAATGTGACATTATTTTAATAAAAAATAATGAGAAAATACAAATATTTTCAAAATTAAAATTAAAAAAAATGTGTGTCAATTTTAATGAAAAATTTTTTAAAATTGTAATTGCGACAAGTGCCCATTTGTGCTGCAAAGTGCGAATGGCCAACCAATCGGCTGTACCACCGTCGATAGACAAAATCGTGAATCCTTTCCCAACTTCATTTATATAAAGCGGAGAGGCAATAATTTTCACTCATTATTAAACATGTAAAACATGTTTGAGAATCCATAAACACAATGCAATTACATTTATTTTAAAATTTTAAGCACCTTTTGTTTTACCTGTCAAAGCAATTAACTTACCTTTTTAGTACATTATCTTATCTTTCATGCCCATAGAAATAGTTTTTACTTAGAAAAAAAATTATTAAGCTTTATTTTTTGTGGTGCTTATTCCCTCTCTTGTTGTAGATCTTAAAGGTGAGAACCATGGCTTGAGTAGTCAGACCACCATAGGATCTGCTTAAAAAATAATCAACACAAATATTTCAAGATTTTAATTTTTAGCATATGTTATGAACCGTGGACATTATTATTTTGTTATATCTGTTTTATATATTATAACTATTAATTTTAATTTTGAATAATAAAATTATGATTTATTTTTATTTATGTTAAAATGATATTATTAATAAAAAGTAATTTTGATTTAAATATGTTATTTTTTAATGTAGTAAAAGACACGTTAATTGTGTCTAATTATATTGTATAAAATTTAAATAAATTTTAAATGTATTAATTATATTATATGATATAAAATGTATCATATTTATGTTTAAAAATTTTATATATTTAATATTTTATGTCGTGTGATTCGTATCTATGTTTAGATATGATATAAAACATAATATAAGCACATAAAAATACCAAGTCTACTATCGCATTGTTTTTAGATCATTAATGCAACAATATTGATTATATGCATTAACATTAAGATCATCGTGAGAGAGCAAATACTAGATCTTGGCAAATTGTAGCGTCGAACAAAATCTGTTTGGAAATTTAACAAATGAGCAAGCACACTTGGAAAAAGTAGGAAATACGGAGGACAATAAATTTTTTTTTTTGAACGATAGATGCAAATGGTTAATTAGAGTGTGCCAAATATTGAAAAAAATTTCTCAAACACTTTCAAAATTTTTTCTTGAATACCTTCACAAATTTTTTTTTTTTTAATGAAAAAAATTTGAAGATAAATAAATTATTTATTCTCTCAAATAAAAATAAAATATATCGTATTTGATAATTTAAAATAAATAATTATAAATCATACATTTAATATAATTTTAATAAATAATCATCAACAAAACTCAAAAATTCACAAATTTTCTTAATTTTCTTATCACTTCACTCAATAACACTATCCAATACCCAATCACAACCTATAACCAATCAAGATCCAACACTCAAAATTTATCTATTGTAATAAGTGGACACCCCTAAAAAAAATTTTGAATCTGTCAGTGCCATTCTTGGACAGTAAGACTGCCATCTTCTTGAGTTCTCGTAAGTTACCCCAGCCATGTCAAATTGTACCTTCATGCATGTACCAGAGCCAATTTTATCTTTTTCGGACAGGACTTTGTTAATTACCTTCTTAGTCCCTTTAAAGCATTGCCCATGAAACTTTCCGCATCAACGTGGTTCACTCGTGTAAATATTTAAATCTTATACAATATTATAATACAATGCATTTTTTTTAATTTTTTAAAATTAATTTATTCATTGATCTTTTAATTTATCGCATTATTATTATTCAAATATTTCGTAAATTTTAAATTAAATAATAAATACATCAGAGTGAAAGCATGGATCTACAACGAAGGAATGGCAATCTTCTAATATCTTATATGTATTAAAACATATATATGTATGATGTTTAGAGGTGTTTATGAATCTATTTAGAAAAAAAAAAGAGTTTATTGAATGGTATTTGATTTACATTTTTGAAGTTTTATTTAATGTTTGATCCAATCTGCTTATTTAGGTACAAACAAAACCTAATATTATAAAAAAAAAATAGGTTTATATAAATATTTTAACATTTTAAATATATATTTTAAATTAAATTTAAAAATATTTTAATAGTAATATGAACAGGTTCGGGCTTGAACATAAAATACATTATCAAAAGCAAATCTAGGCTTGGGAGCTTGAAAGGCAGCCCGAGCCCATATCCAAGGAAGTTCAATTTAATAGGTTGTCTACAGTAAATATCTAAACAAGACTACAAGAGAACACAATTCCAAGCAAGGTACTCTACTGAGCTCATGTATGGGGCTCTATGCATGCAGAGTTTGTGTATGTTGCTGGGATCGGGCTGAAGCTTGTTAGGAGTTTGAAGCGTTAGTTAACACGTGCGGAGAGAAAAACATCAGAGAACCGCTCGGCCCTTGAAATGGTCATTGGATGGTTGCTGTAAAAAAGGTTTCTGATAAAGTTTTACACGCGTGACAAAAGTGAGACTCTGACCCTGAAAATCAAAACAACACTTTACTGCCATATCACCTCAACAGTAGTTTCTACTTCAACTCTCCCCTCCCGTCTTGTTTCCTTTTGTTTTTTCGAATTCAAAACCCAGGGCCAGGCCAGGCCAGGCCAAGCCAAGCACCTACCCGAAGCGGCTGGGTCTTGAGTTATTCCCTCGAACAAAGACGGTAAAGTAAGTTCTTTTTGTTTGTTTAGGGTTCATTAATGCCGCAACCCACCAGGGTTTATGTCTCTGACGTTTTCTTGTGTTCCTTCTTGCAGGGGCTCAAAAGAAAGACCCCTTTTATTTTTGAAATTTTTTATTTTGTGGCTAACCCAGAAAGCAGTGGATGGATGTGAGTATGAGGAAAAATGTTTCTTTTAGGTTGTAATATAAATGGGAAAAAGGAGTAATTTTTGTTGTAATATTTTAGCTTTTGATTTATTATTGTTGTTGTTGTGTGCATTTACATCCTTTATTCTTTTTAAGAAAAAAGTTTGGGTTTGTGGGTTTTTTCTGTTTTCGCCATTTTGGATTTTAGGAACCAGAGAAGATGACTGGTAGTGGTAGTGAGGCTCAGATGGATGATTCCAAACCAGGAGCTGCAGATGTAGCTGAAGCGGACTCTCAAGCCCCAATGGACACGGAAACAGAAGCTGCTGAAGTGAAAGACCAAGTTCAAGATGAAGAACCTACCAACCTTGAAGAAGATGGAAAAGAGGACAAATCTTTGGCTGAAATTGTTACCAAAATGGACGTTGTTGAAGATGGTGATGCTCCCATTCATTCACATTACGATGGACGTTGTGGAAGCCCCAACTCTGACATAAAACTCCAAGATGATGAAAATGGGGAACAATTGAAGAATTTGTCTGTAGAAAGGGAAATTAAGAAGCAAGTGCCAATACCGGAACTTGGTGACAAAAACCCTAACCTATGCTTTGACAACTCAGGGTCAGACACGGAGGAGGAGCAAGCAGCTTTTGTAAAGGAGGTTGAAGCTTTTTACAAGGAGAAGAACCTTGAATTCAAGCACCCTAAGTTTTATAAGGAGGATATAAATTTGCTCAAGTAAGCCTTTTCAAGTTTAAATGTTTGTGGAAACTGTTTCTCTTTTCTTCTTCTTTCTTTTCTTTTCTTTTTTTTTTTTTAAAGAAAACCTTTATGGTAACCATTCTGCTCCTTTTCATTTGACTAAAGATTATGGAGAGCTGTCATCAAATTGGGGGGCTATGAACAGGTTCGCCTTAAATTCTTGATTTTTCATTTCCTTATAGATTTCCTGTCCTACCTAAAAGCTCTCTCTTTCTCTCTCAGCCTTATATATTCTGCAATTTCATAAAATGCTTGTACATGTCATTAAAGGGTGACTAGTTTAATTGAAAGTATAAAACTAAAATCGAATAGCATATCAATCTTTTGATTTTTGTTGGTAGTATGTGGTTTTCCTGATTCTGAATTCCAAGGTGACGCCTGTATATGGAGGATCTGCATGTGCAAAACTTATTGCTGTCCTTGACATTGAGTTGTTGTAGTTAATTGGTTTGACCCAACTGGAAAACTGTGGTTAATTTAGTTTTTTTGTTTATTTATAGTATTCTAGTGAATCATTCATTTGGTTCATAAGGTTAAGAATAAGACTATTGTGGACTTGTTTAGTTATTGGTGTTGTGGACTTTGTAGGTGACCTCATGCAAATTGTGGAGGCAAGTAGGAGAATCATTTAATCCCCCAAAGTAAGGATAACTCTACTTTCATGTTCATGTCTGTCTTCTAGCTTAGTGAGCAATTTCCATGACTTAAGTACAGAAAACCTGCATTTTCCTGATTTTAAAATTAACTTTTTCAATTGTTGGTGATTTTTAGACTTTGTCTTATGTATGGGAAATCTTTTGGTTTAAAAAATTTATATATGCTAGCTCAGTTTTTTTGTTGTTATGAAATATGAATATATTTTGTTAATGAGGCACCCCATTGTCCTTTTCCCATGGTGATGGCTAATTTTCTTGCTTTAGTTACATTATACAATTTATTTATTTATTTGTTTATTTGGTGTAGGACCTGCACCACTGTATCGTGGACATTCCGTATCTTTTATGAGAAGGTTTTGCTCCTGTTGATTAAAAGAACACAGACATACTATGTCAATTAATGCCCCAAACCCCTCCCCTTCCTTTGTCACCTCTAACTTTTATTTTCTTTATTTGTCATTTTGAGATGTGGTTCTCCTTTAATTTGGTTCCATCAATTTACGCAGGCACTGCTTGAGTATGAAAAGCATAAAATACATGGTGGCGTACTCCCCCATTCAGATGCTTCTTTTATTGAGCCTAATGGGGTTGAAAGTCAGGTAAACTCTAATAATTTTAATGCTTGCTAATCAGCTTGGCATAGCATATTTGTTTCATTGTCAACATGAATGTTGTTTGTTGTAGCCATATCTTATGTTTATCACATTTTCTTTCATGTAATATATTCCTGTTTTGTGTGAGATTTTGGCTATTACACAAGCGGAAGTTGTCTTGAATTGATGATAACTTGCTAAGAAAATGTGCATCTTGTAATCAAAATGGTTATTGAAAGTAATCGTTGGTTCCTAAGTTGATAAGAGGGAGCAGACTGGAAATCATTGAGGTAGATCTTCCCTTTAAGGCATGCTTTAATTTTCACCATGGCACATGTTATATCCATTGGGGATAGAGATTTTAAAGGAGAAGGGAGTAGAAGATGGAGAAGCTTTCACAAGTCCTGGAAAAAAATTCCGTAGATATATTAAGAGTAGCAAGGGGGTATTGCAATATGTAATTATACTGGCATGTTAGTTGTTTTGACATCTAGATTGTCCTGTGCACTAACATGATAGATAAGTCCAGTTTTGCACAAAATGACAAAATTGATGCTTGTTGGTGGTCGAAATTATGGTGTTCATGTTAAGTTAAATGCCAGGAGTTCCTAACCATAATCTTATTCTTTGTCATATGAATTGGAATTGGATTTGACAAGCATTTTTCCACATTAACTCACTTACCTAATCATTTGCACGGCTAGCATAAACATAGATCCGTTTTTTTCTTGTCAAGTTTTTAGTTGACTGATATATGAAGTTGTATTAAATTTTTACCAGAACCACATATATGTTATCCAATGATTTCTATGAATCTTGTGTGTAGGCTGGTAGTAATCAAGCTCCTGGATCAGGTAGGGCTAAGAGGGATGCTGCTGCTCGTGCCATGCGGAGCTGGCATTCTCAGCGGGTTCTCGATAATGGTGAGGTCTGTCATCCAATCATCAAGGTTTGTGGAGAACTTCTAAGCTATATGCATTTACTATTTTGTTTAGTCTTTTCTCTTTTGTCCCTTTCATCTGCCCTGATCTCACTGTTTTCATGCAATGTTTTCAAATTTCCTAGGACAAGAGCTCTAGTCCTACACCCAAAAGTGACAGACAACTTAAAAATTTTGGTATTACTAATATGCTGGCCTAGCAATTCAGCTACTATAATTGCAAAAATTGTCTTTATTTCTAAGACTAGGTCATTGCCCCAGGTTTATTAAAGCGTAAAAAGCCATCCACTCCGGAGCATGGTGTCCGAGTTACTCAACCTAAAGCAACAAAACCACAGTTACGATTGCTGGTTTCTTGTTCCTAATTTTTTTCCCATTTTTTATAATGTATGGAACATTATCTTGAGTTTTGAAGGTGCCGAAACTAGGCATTCTTTTGGCAGGTTGGATACTATGGTTATTGATATTGGAGTGCCAGCTGATTGGGTCAAGATTAACGTGCAAAAAACTGTAAGTCTTTCTCTAGAGTTATTCTTAGGACTGTGATACATCATTACTATCTATGAATCTCTCTCCCTCTCCTTCTCTCTCTCTCTCTCTCTCTCTCTCTCTCTCTCACAGATTGACTGCTATGAGGTATATGCTTTGGTTCCTGGGCTTCTGCGTGAGGAGGTTAGATGTTTCTAGATGATTCTCCTCTTCTTATTTCATATATACTAGTAGTATTTCTGCTTTTACACTTGTATGATTTTTGAGAGGTAAATCCTACACGGAAGAGAGATTTCATTCTTGCAGAACAGATAAATGTTGCAGATGGAATAGTAATTTTTCTACAATGGAACTTAACTAGGAAATCTGTTTGGTTACTCAAGTGATTTACTTCCTGGTCATGGGCGTAAGGAATGAAGGCTAAGGTAATAGTGGGTTAGGGGAACACTTAAGGCTGTCCAATGAAGTAACAATGGAAGAATACATTCATCTAGGTCTTGGTTGGGAGTCTATAGGGACTTGTTTTAGGCTTGGGCTAGGCGGACTTTAATTAGTGGCCTAACCGATGTATGATTAGATGCAACCAATTAGGTTAATAGAGTTCTAAATGTGATAAGTTTGCATTAGTCTAGCTGTTATAAATACTACTGGATATTTTTAGTGAATTGCCTAAAGAGATTGATTGCAACTAGCTAAGTAGATTAACCCAGACATCTATTTTTTGGTAAGGTTTTTAAATTTAGCATAGATGAGCAACCTGATAAGATTTGCATCAATTGCTGAATCCATTTTCCTTAAACTTCTGCCTTTGGAATGTCTTTTATTGTGGTTGAGAAATTACCATATATGC
Organism: Durio zibethinus; assembly: GCF_002303985.1. Next base: position 7,323,332 of record NW_019167915.1, on the reverse strand, counting down.
TTAAATGAATCAGGTGCATGTTCAGTCTGATCCAGCAGGACGCTTGGTTATATCTGGTCAACCAAAGCAACTGGATAATCCTTGGGGTGTCACACCCTTTAAAAAGGTTTGTCTTAGTTGATGAAATTTCAATAACGTGTGGGATGTATGATCTGTTTGAATATTGCAGCATGATTAGGTGATTCTGAAAGTCACTCATGCCTATGCTGTCTGCATCCACTGTTGTTTTTTTCTTTCCCAGAATGCCATAGAAATTCATGCTAATGGTAATTGTTGGACATTTTTTTTATAGAAAATTTTTTGACATTGGAATAGTGTCAAATAGAATTGAAATTTGTACTGGTACGGTTCCCATTTATGTTGTTTTCTGTCCTATTGAAATAATAGCATCTTTTAAGAATATTATTACTGGAATCGTATCATTGTTCCGATAATAGTTTTTCGTGCGTGCATTATTGATACGTGCTTGTGTCCAGGTTGTCAGCCTGCCTTCTAGAATTGATCCGCATCAGACTTCTGCTGTGGTTACCCTGCATGGTCAGTTGTTTGTGCGCGTGCCGTTCGAGCTGCCTGATGAATAGGTTGTAGTTTTTACCTTTTTTATATGTAGAGATTTCTCTAGGTTGAAGTCATCTGACATCTAATTCTGCAATGCACTGCACAAATTTCTTGATTAGTTTATGCTCACAGCTGATTCTCAAGCCAATCTCCAGTATTTGTCATGGCTCTCTCTCTCTCTCTCTCTTTTTTTTTTTTGGGGGGGGGGGTGTTGGAAGTGATGATGATTTATCTGTTTTGGGGACTTAATGATCTTCAATTGGGTGAATTAATCTAGAAAAAGCAAAAATGAATTATGTGAATATGACTGGATATTGGATTGTGTTCCAATGCATGGACGGATTGATAGTAACAATGGCAGGGGAAATGGCATCATTCATGATCTTCCTTAAAATGTTATTTATAGGTTCCGGAGGTGGTAATTGGGTTGAAAGTATTGGATTTGGGTCGGGTCACTTTGGATTGGGTAATTTTGAGTTGAAAATTTTTGGGGTGTTTTGGATTTGGGTTATTTTGAGTTTAAGTTTCGGTCTTTTGGGTTTGATGTTTTGATTATTTGGATTCGGATTATTTTGAATAAAAATTATTGAGTTTTAAAATCAAATAATTTCAAGTTATTTCGATTAATTTTTTGATTGTTGGGATTTGAATTATTTTGAATTAATTTTCATTTTCATGTTGGATAGATGGAGTTTGGATTGTTGAATTTTTTTTTTTTTAATTAAATTGGGTTGAGTCACATTTGGATTCAAGCAGGTTGAGCTGGTTCTTTGAGTTTGGGTCAGCTTTGACAGCTTCATTTGATTTAATATTGAAAACTTGAAATTAGACAGGATTTTCCAGGACTCGTAAAATTTTAAGGGTACTTGCCTGCTGCAAATCTGCGTGAGAGCCAGTGCACTTACAGAATTTGGACTACCTATCTTAGGTTCCTTACACAACATTTTCTTTTAAAGAACGCTCACCGTATATATATTTACAAGAATATAATAATTACATTTTAACAGTTCTATGAATTTTTCCTTTGTCAGCAAATTGAGTGGTTATTACTCAAATCATCCATTAGAAACTATTCTATCTTTTATCATTTTTCTGTAGTTTTTTGTTAAAAAAAAAAAAGAAAAAATCCTTCATTGTTTTACCTTTCTATTGTACATACATTAGAAATTTACGGAATAATACCAGTGAAGTGATCTCCGCTTTCCTTCCATGTAATCTTGTTGAGTTTCTTGAACAGTTGTGGCCTCAAAAATTCACTGGCATCAACAGAAATTGTTGATTCTTTTATTCTGGAAAACATACAATTATATTCTGTTCTGCTCAAGGGAATTCAAAAGTACTTCCTCCCACCCCGTCAGATTGGGCTGCGCTCCCTGTAGAAGGGTTGATGGCAATCCAGAGCAAGGAAAGTGTGATGGCAATGAGACCGGACCAAACAAAGACAATTGTGGGTGTCTTGCTCCTTCTGCCCATCAAACCCTTGGCAAAAGGATATAAATGAGCCAACACCCAAAAGCTGAAGAAAGCTCCTCCTATGAACTTACTCCATTGTGGTACTGAACTGTAAACAGTCCTTGAAAACGCAATCACAATGGCGACGATGTTTATCATGGCGATTACAATCGGTGGGATCATCAATGAAGTCCACTTCACCAGGTACAAATCTGCATAGATGTCATCCTCGTCTTCTCCTGCTGACTTTGAAGTCAATGTGAAAGAGATTTCAATTCCTGCAATCACTTTAAGAAGACCTTGTACGCATGCAGCCAAGTGAGAACTGGTTCCAGAGATGAGCCAAAACTGTTCATTCCTCCACCACTCTTCCAATCCAATGCCCGACCATTTCACCTCTAGGATTGCTAGCGAGATGAGGCAAATGGTTATAATTAATAGGTAGACCAAAAAAGTGATGTTTAATGTTTTCACGATGAACTGTCCGGAGATAAGTGAAAGTGCAGGGAGAAAACAGTAGACGATGAGGAAAAGCGACGTAAAGGGATAGATGCCGACATTAAGATAAGCCAGGCGCTGTAGTAACTTGAGACGCCGGGAAGCAAGCAACGCGTTGTTTCTCGAGAAGAAAATTTCAACTGATCCCGTCGCCCACCGCAGCACCTGGTGAAGTCTATCAGTAAGGTTAATTGGAGCTGATCCACGAAATGCGTCGCGCTTGGTGATGCAATAGATAGACCGCCAACCGCGATTGTGCATGCGGTAGCCTGTCACAACGTCTTCTGTGACTGAACCATAAATCCAACCTACTCGGTCACCCCATTCTGTCTTGTCCTCGTACCTGTTGGGGAAAAATATGGTTTCATCATTTCACTTGAGGGATATTTGTTTTGCGATGTTATTTGGTCTGTCTGTTGATTGGTTTTTTTAAGGATTTATAGTGCAATATTAACAATTTATCAGGATAATCAGGGTTGTTTAAAAGAAGTGCTTACCAGCAAGAAATGACGGAGATAGCTTCAGCTACAGTAGCGGCATCAAGTGGTTCACGTGGGATCCTGAGAGCACCGGGAGGCCTTCCAAACTTGATGGCAGGATGATCAGCAATGGGACGGCCCCGGAACTCACAGACTGGTATAGACTCCGCCAGCAACGTAGAATTTCCAAATCGCTTCGGCAATAGAATTACATCAAGATCAGGATCAAAGTCACTGGTGGTTAATGGTTGCGTTTCGCTCTCTTTTGCCTGAGTCATTCTATCAGGATTTGGAGGATCGAACCCATATAATGCAAACCGCCTGAACATGCAGCCAGTTCCCACATAAACAGGGCCCTGCAGAGGTGATGTTTCATTTTTAGACAATTTCTGATATAGATTCCTTGAAATATAGTGCTTATAGTTTGTGCGTAATGAAAGAGAAGAATACCTGCACACCATCAAGGGCACGCATGTTACCATCAAAAAACACGGTGTTGTGATTAGCGTAACGATCAGAAGGATCAATGCCTTCAAATCTCTGAGGGAACTGAATGTAGCAGATATCTTCGCCACCTCGATCCATCATAAAGCACATTCCTTCGCGAATAGCTTTGCAATTGTATATATAGTGATCGCAATCAAGGTTAAGAATGAATGGACCGTTTGACAAAATAGCTGATGCTCGCACCAAAGCATTCATTGCACCTGCTTTCTTGTTGTGATCATAGCCCGGACGCTTCTCTCGTGATATATAGACAAACATGGGGAGCCGTATGTCTACATCAGTGAAGTCTAAGAGCTTATCCTCGCCATTTCCCATAAGTGGATTATGACTAGGTGGCTTCAACATCACCTATTCGTTTTTGGCCATCGCCAATAAGCATTCATGCTTCATCTTATTAGTAATCATGCAGGAAATTGAATCTAAAGACTGAAATAAAAGCATTTTGTATGTGTAAATACGTTTTGGCATAGTGTATGCGTACCTGTAGAATTCCAGCATGGTCCCCCTTGGAATGTTCACTGGAAGGGACAGCCCAAGTTCCAGGCCAATGGGTGCCATCAGCCATCCATGTGGCCTTTAGGACCTTTGGTTTCTCCAAAGGGTCAGCCCCGGTCTCCCTGAGGTGCTTTAGCATCTTCATTTCCTCTCTTGCATTGAATGCCTCTGATCTCCTTCTGATTGAGTCAGGAAGCCCGTTGATCCTCACCTTGAACTCATCATACTCCCTCTTCACCCTCCTCCTATCCTTCACAAAGTCGGACCTGCTCTTGTTCTTAGTTGGATCAACTTTTAAGTTGAAGTACGAATCAGGATTCCTAGGCTCGATATCATGTTTTCGACAAAATGGAACCCATAGATCAGCAAAACTAGCAGCCTCTGCCATTGCCTCAAAGGTGAGGAGAGCGCCTCCGTCATCAGAGATATAACACGCTACCTTTTCTACAGGATAATCAACTGCTAAAATAGAAAGGATTGTATTTGCGGTGACGAGGGGTGGCTCCTTCTCCGGATCTGCAGTGGATACAAACAGGTCAACCCCAGGAAGGTCAGAGCGGCCTGTTGGATTAGATGGTGACGGTAAGTCAAACTTTTCATGGAGGACCTCAAGATCCGTGGAACGGTTGATTGGACAGAGTTTAGGAACCTGATCAAGGATCCAGGAGAAGGCAAACCATAATTCACACACAATTGACATGAGCCACAACCATACTGCATCATCATTTGGATGCATCACTCTCCAGTGCAAGAAGAAGGCCAGCACCACCAATCGAGTTACAATCAATAGCCTATATAAACGATTAATAATCGGTTAATTTATTGCTTTTTTTTTAATCTTAATAACCCTACAAAAGCACATTTCTCAATACCACATCCAACTGTATTTCTCTATTATCATTTCCATTTCCATTCGAGCATACTAATCTAACAATCTTTCCCTCATTCTTCTTCTCAAATAAGATAGCTAAGAACAGAAACTGAATTTACATTATACCTGTAAGGGCTAAGGATGGCTGCAGGGATTGGAATCGTCCTACTTAGGGGCTTCCAAGGCTTATCATTGTTCTCCAAGTCCCCATGGAGTCTTTCATCCTCATCATCACCATACATGTCATCTTGAGGCCGATAAGCATTACCATAGCCATAAGTACCACTTGTCTCGAACAACCACCTGTTGTGATCGAAGTCCCCTCCTTGATTCCTTTTCATCATGGACATATTATTAGAATCCTTTTTACCATTTGGAGCAGGCAATTTTAACGTTCCATTGGAATATTCTGGCCCATCATCGTCATAGTCTCCGACTCTGTATGGTTCCTTGCAACCTGGACATAGACCTGTGTCTTTTTGAGCATCCATGTAGCAATCTCTGCAGATTTTGAACCTGGAAAGTACAGTATAGTTATTTGTTTGTGATCAAAATGAAATATGCATAGGCAATTTTTTTGAAAAGTAATCTCGGTTTTAGTTTATAAAAGATAAAAAGTAAAGTGGTTTTGTTTTAGAACATACCTGCATTCACAGGGCGTTATATCATTTCCTCTCTCATCCTTCATGATCTTGCCATCACAAGCAGGCATGGAACATGAGGCCCCCTTAGCTCCAGCCATCTGAGGATGAGTCACCTCTGAATCAATCACCTTGTCCATCAGATGGGCTCGCGTCACGCTATTGAAACCCCCAGTGAAGAGAGAATTTGAAACGTATTGCTCCTCGGCCTTTGCAGCTACACTAGAATATTCCATGGGCTGATTGTCTGGCGTGGGAGGAATGTGCACGGTGTAGTTCATGAAATCTCCCGATAGCTCTCCTGACACGTCAATGTCTTCTCTTGATAGACTAACATACCGGCCACTTGAAGTTCGTCTAGCAAATTTTACAGTCTGTCCGTTGGAATTACGTGACCCGCCCTGAGAGTTGCTAGAACCACCAGGGCTACGCATTCCCTTCTTAGATGGTTGGGAAGATAGAGATGCCATTGTTATTTGATTGAAATTTCCTTTCCCTATCAATGCTTCATGCCCTGACGTAATCGTGTTTTTATGACATTTGCATTAAAACTGATCTCTGAACCATTGCATTTCCGGGATGGCAAACACTTTTCACTCGGTTTGCCTTGATAGTATTCAAGGCAATTAAGCTCAATTTTGATGCCTGGAAATGTTGTGTTTGGAGAAGAAAGGGAAAGGCGAGGGTATAAGGCGGAAATGTATGTAAAATCAAAATGATTCAACTTGAATAGATAGAGGATGGATCAAGCAATTGTGACCATTGATAATGTTGGGACCAAATTCGAATTTGATATAAGAGAAAGAGATGAGAAACGAAGGGAAGAAGGATGGATTGATGGTGGGAGACCAAGTCCAAGGTAGATGGTCCGTTTTACGAGTTTCAAGAAGATTTTTTCATGGAGGGAAGTTCACGTGTCTGAAGATTTTGCTCCGTAGATGTTTGTGTGGGTTGTTGGCCATCATTACTTCTTGTTAATTTGGTTAAGTTATGTTCAGTCGGTTGTTTTCCTGTGCCCAAAGCCTCCAAGTCAGTATTCAGTCTGGTCCGTTGTAAATAGTAAATAATATATATATATATATATATATATATTAGAATTTGTTAAATTAACTATTTTATCTTTAATTAATAATTTTCTTATTAAATTTAATTATTGATTTCTTTAAATTTATTTTTATTAACATTGAAGTCTTATCTCCTTAAGTGATTTTTTTTATTAAATTAAATATTCATTAATTTTACTTTTTTATATCCTTTCTAATCTTGAACTTTTTATTAAAATAAATTATTATTATTCTATATCAAAAACTAAAATTTTTATTTCATTAAATCATTAAATAACCTTTACGTAACCGACTCTAATATAAAAGAAAAGTTCACAAAATAAATTAACCATGACGTCCATTAAGGTTCTTCTATGATTGGGAGTAGTTTAACATATGATAGAATTTCTTTTTAGCATAGGGATCATTTACACTGGTGTAAGACAGTAAGTATTACATTCTTTTTTAATTTTTGGATTAAAATTAAATTTGTAACCATTAAATCTTAATTATTTTAATTCAAAAATAAAAAATATAACACTTATATTAGTATAAATAAATCCTGCTCTTATCCCTCGAAGTTGCAATGATCAATGATGTATGGGCCTAGTGGCTGCATTTCTTGAATAAATTTAATCCAATATGCACATGCAGTGGGCATAGCCCCATAGGATTGGACGAGCAAGCAAAGGTTTAGTAATTCACTTGACAGACAGTAGCACTAGAAAATGGTTAATAGGAGAGGAAAGCCTGCAATTAAAGATGGCGTTAATGGTAATTGTATGTATGATCATGATAGGAAACACTTTCATTTCAGCAAGATGGATCAAGCAACAAAATATACTATAAGTATATAACCCTATACATACTAGAAGTTTTAATGTTTCTAAATTTATTATTGGTAAAAAGACAATCCATTTGCAATTTTTCCTGGATCTTGGCCAAGAATTTTCAATAAAATTAATGTCTTTTAGATTTGATCGTATTTTATATATATTGTTTGCAATTTTTTTTCACTGCAATTTTCTTTATATATGTTAATTATTATATATTTAGGTCATATTTGATATATAAGACGATAGATAAGATAAGATAATAATTATTTTATATTATGTTTGATTTATATATAAAAGAATTGATAAGATACAAACATGATTAATTATTTTTTTGGTATAGGATGATTCAATCTTTCCAAAATGGAAAGGATTATTTTTTAATTCATGAAATTAAATTTACATATTTTATTATACTCTTAAAAATTATATTAATAATTTAAATTGTATAAATTTTGAAGAAGAATAATTTTGACTAATAAATAAATTATTCTATCTTAATCATTGTGTCACGGGTCGAGATTCAACCTCTAAGCTCGTGTGACTCTAGGATCCGGGTATGCACTCATTCAATGTATCGGATTAGTCTGATTGTCACGATTTACACATTTGTGAGGTATTGTCCGCTTTAGCCCCTTAGTTTTGTCATACAAAAAGTATCTTACAAGGAAGAAGTGTCCCCCTTGGAGCGCTTGTCGTGACATTCTCCCCCATCCAACCTCGTGACGCCCTTGTCACGGATGTTAGCCACCCTGCTTACCCCCTCGAAGTGCTTGACGTGGGTTAAATGGTTAAGGGCCTGCTCTGATATCACTTGTCACGGGCTGAGACTCAACCTCCAGGCTTGTGTGGCCTAGGACCTGAGCATGCACTCATTTGATGTCTAAGATCAGCCACCTGTCACGGTTTAAATCATTGCGAGGCATTGTCCGCTTTGGCTCCTCTGACCTTACGATTTTGTCTCACAAAAGGCACCTTACAAGGAAGAGGTGATATGAACGCTTCTATAGCCCAGTGACTTCCCTTTTCATGTCAGGTGTGGGATTAGAATATCCTGCCTACTTTCTTTTGGAGCGCTTGTTGTGACATTTTCTCTAACTTGTGTATTCCACCTTTCTTGTTTACTCGCACGCTAGTTGCATAGCCTAAACTTAGGCACACGGAGTTAATTCTAAGCCTTAAAGTCGCACATATTCAGGCTTAAATCCAGAGCTTATATACTTACACATATCAAACATAAGAGAAGATAACATTATTTGATATAATTTTATTCATAATATTATTTTATTTTATCATCATAATTTAATGTACTAAACACACTTTATGACATAAAGATAAAAAAAATTCTCAAACAAAAATTTAATAATTATTTAAGTGTATGATATTTTATTACTTAAACCCTTAAATATTTTTTTTCATTCAATTAAATTTTTAAATATCTATTTTTACCCAATTAAGTTCTCAATTGGATGAAAATAATTAATCAATTTTTCTCTAATAAGAGTTCAAACAGTCAAAATAGATGTTTGAAAATTTAATTGATTGAAAAAAAGCTTTAAAACTTAAATAATTATTAAATTTTAATTCAAATTTTTTTTATCGTTTTACCTATATTTAATCTAATTAAATATTATGTTAAAAAAAATCTAGTCAAATATTAATTGCTGTGTCACTAATGTCACAGTAAATTAAATTTGTTATTCTCTTTTTCTCTAACTACTGCGTTTGGCTCTTTTTCATTTATTTATGGGAAATGTTATGTGCGCTCCTTAAAAGCACTTCTTGCAAACATATAATATTTTTTTAACTTAAAAATGCCATATCATTTACTCCTAAATTTCTTTTAGTTTTGTTGTTTTAAGCTTCAGATATTTTTCTTTGCTTCAAAGGATAAATCCCTTCCTTGAGTTATTTTTCATTTAACTCGTACTGATAATATTAGCACAATAAATGTTATCAACAAAGCTTCGTCACATCTCAATTGGCATGAAAAATAATTTATCACCCTCCTTTAATTCAGAAAAAAAAAATTTGAAAGAAATGAATAATCAAACAGCTAATAAGATATAAAACCAAGTAATTATTAACAAAGCTTCGTTGATGAGGACGAGTCAAACCGATTGAACCAACCACTTGTTGGTAAATATTACATTATATCAAAAGAAAACAAAAGAAGCTATAAAGTTCCAAGAAGACCATGTACCAACCATTTATACTTCTCCATTTTCAATGTTGTAAAGCCCCAAAAACTAGCTATTCTCCTTTTCCCAATTTTCGGAATTAGGGTTTTTTTTTTATGCCATAGTGAGCTACTACTCTATAATATATATACTACTACTCTATAATATATATATATATATATATATATATATAAAATTTTTTTAGTATAGATGAGACTGTAACTTGCGAATAAAAAAGATATTATAAGTATTAGGATTTGAGTCTTTAATTTACTAAATGTCACATCTTAAAAATGATTGTTTAAATCAAGTGAACTATATTATAATTTGTACCATATAACCAATTAAACAAATGTATTTAATTCTAATTCAAAAAAATGTAATTAATTCAAGTTTTTCATATATATATATATATATTTGTTTTAGAATATGGCAAACTTTTTCTTTTCTTCTCTTTCAAGGGAATACATTAACTGAGAAAGGGACCTTTCTATACTTCTCCAAAGTTTTCAATGAATAAAGCAAAATCAACCGAGAGAGGTGAAGGAGAGAGCTTGCATGTTAACCAATTGTAAAAGAAGCTATGCCTGTATCTTCCCAAAGGAGGGTGGATCATCGAAACAAATAAACAAATTAGAAGATTTAACTGAATAATTAGCAAAAGAATATGTTAAATATTCAACATAAAAAATGCACACATAGACGAAAAGAATGATGAATTAATGGAAATTCATATGCCAACTAATAGTAGTTCCCCCCCCCCCCCAATTATTTCGTATATCCAGTTTTAACATTATAATTCCTGTTTTAGTGATATTTGTTTTTAATTCATGTAGCAAATTTTCTCAAAAAAAAAAAAATCATGTAGCAAATAAATCAATGTGTGTTAGTTTTCTTCAATCTATAGTAGAGTAATTAATAGCAATTGGATGGGATTAATTAATAGTAGATAACCCTAGAAATATATATATGCATTAATTGGCTATAATTTCTTTCATAAAACCTCTACTGTTATATATATATATATTAACCATGTTTGGAAGGAGAAGAAATTCCCACAAAAGAAAAGGAAAGGAAAAGAAAAGAAAAGACATAAATGGAAAATGCTGTCAGAATGTTTTGTAGTTTGTATAATAACTCAGACTTACTGATGGATCATTCTTCAGGCTTCAGCCTTCAACCGAGATTCATTGTTTTGCAGCCATCGACTTTGCTTCCTGAAGGACTTAATCTTTTTCCTATGGAATACAATTCCAATTTATAATGAAACTAAATCGAGATACCCCGGATGACTTTTCTTGATCATATCCGTAATCCTATGATGAAAAACTAATCCAAAACATATAAACATTGCACTTGATTTTAGGAATAAATAGTGAAGAGACTAGAAGGAAGGCCTTGTTGCAGTACCACTCCAACCGAATACATCAACTGGAAAAGGATAACTTTCCACGTTCGCTCCCAAATTATAGAAAGGAAAACCTCCACCACCAGTTCCACTAGCGTCACCACTGTTGCCGCCACTGCCTCCATCACCCAATTGCCCTCCCCCACTGCCTGTCACTAAAGATGACTGTGAAGCTGCTGGGTGTACCTGCACTGCTGGCTCTTCCTCCTCGAGAGGCAACCTATCATAAACTGCATTTGCAAATGATGCAGCCATTAATACAACTGGACCTGAAGCCATCAATGGACCCCCTACGCTCCCTCCTACTACTTGACCCTGACCACCAGCAAGATAAATAGTCAAGCCACCAGCTCCCGGAGGCGCTGGTGGTGGAAGAGAAGAACCAGTTAAAGACAGAATCTCGAACCGCCCATGTAACGTTATGACACTTCCAGCCGGAGCAGCTGGTTGCCGCAATGTAACATTTGTGACAGCCCCAGTTCCACTGAGTACACAAACACCCCGCCCACGGCGCCTTGCATAGTTTGATACTGAATCAACTATATCTGAACCAGAAGAAATTTCAAGTACATGGGATCTCAGCGCATTTGGACTGTCGCGAGTAATGATTATTGGTGGTTTGGGTTTGTTCTTCGAGCCTGCCGGACGTCCTCGAGGCCTGTGTCCTGAAGTGTTACCTGCGTCTGAACTGGTTGTGGCTCCACCAGGATCAGTTCCTTCTTTCTCTGGTAAGTGTTTAGAATCCCTGAGTTGAGATGCGTTGAGTTGGGTTTGTGGTGATCTTTGGAGCTGCAGTTCTGGTGCTAGTAGCTGATGGACATAGCGAGAACCTGTACCTGATTCCAAACCAGACATCTCCAAAACCCACTTGCCACTAGCTCTAATATCCAACTTCGATCTGATCTCTGTTTAAAAGGGACATTCAAGAGAATAATTGGTAAAGGGAAGTAGAAAAAGGGAAAGGTTTCAGCTACCTGCTCTACGTTTTAAAGGCTAGGTTTTTTCATGATGAAGTGAAATAGTTTCCTTGACAAATAACTGTGGCGGACAGAGATTATCTAAAGCATAATATGGAAATTATAGTATTTTTCTTTTTGATTATACTGATTAAATGTCATCTTTCTTCTTTGTTTCTGCAGGAATTCAAATTAACAACAATGAAATTAACTCTAAGAAGATCAAATTTCTTGGAAGCTAATATATGTTAGAAATTAATTGCCATTAAAAGCTTGAAAGTAGATGCATGAAGTTTGTGTTCATACCCAGATCCAGATCTTTGCAAGGAAGAAAAGGATGTGGATATAGAAAACTAATAATAATGATTAAGGGATGAAAAGAAAAAGCAAAACCCACTTCATTGACTGCATGTAGATATCAACTATAAAACTAAATCAATGAAATTTTTTGTTGAGAAACTGTGTATTATTTTATATACTGATACAATTATTTTTATTCATTACCTCAAAATATATGGGTTTGTGGGTTTGAATGTCTGAAAACCAAGCTTCGAACAGAGTGGATTCAAGGAGACTTGAGTTTTTTTTTAGGGAAAAGAAAGTGGCAAGAAAAGAGAGAGAGAGAGAGACCAGCTTCGTTTCATATTAAAGCTAAAGATAAAGAAGGATGCTTCGTTGACAAGGAAGGCATGAAACTTTCTACGCATTTGTTGAACAGAACCAAAATTAAAATATATTATATATATTTTTGGGTAAATAAGAAGTTATAATCTGCAAATAAAAAAATTATAAATATTAAGATTAAAATTTTAAATTCGCTAAATGTTAATTTTTAAAATTAATTGCATGAATCAATAAAATTAAATTTTAAATTTAATTAAAATATAAATTAATGCAAGTTAATTTAATATCCATAGAAAAATATATATAAACTTTTTTTTAGCTAGTTTAGTATTTAGGTAGGAACATATAAGATCCAAATCAACTTAAAAAGTCTTATTTGGTTATTTCTATTTATCAACTATCAAGTATGAAATTTATTATTATTTAAATTTTTTTTTTTTATATTTAAGATTGTCAAGTATTAAATTCTAATAACTAAAACTAACACTTAGAACACTACACAATTATTATTAAAGCTTTTGTTTTGGGTAAAAGGTTGAAAATCATATAATTAACTATTTCAAAATAGAAATATACAACTAATTAACAGTAGTATAAGGATTTGCACTTGGTAATTTAGTAAAAGAATCGCTAATAAAAGAGTTCCCCATTTATCAAATGTCAAAAATTTATGTTTCTACCAAGTTTCTCTTTAATGATAACTAAAAAGTTAAATAATTATAATATTATCATATTATATTAAATTGATACATGACAAAATATAGCTTTTCTTTTGAAAAATCAAATAACTTCACTTTTTTTTTTTTCTTTCTATCATCTCACACTTCATTATTGATGTACAAAATAATTGTAAATTGAGTGATCTATTATCTTAAGAACTTAAACTAATAGAAAAGAATCCAACTATTATCTTCAAGTTTTAATGTGTTTTTTAATATACAAACCAAATGAATTATTAATAGATTGGTACGGGATTTCAAATATTAAAAAATGCAAAATAAAAAATTAAAGAAATATTGCACAGTCCAATAATCAGCAAATTAATAAATGAAAAAAAATGAACAAACACTTTTTAAAATTCAAACTTGAGTATTATAAAATCATGTTAAATACTCAGCTGTTATATTTAAGTTGAAACAATAATAATGCATAAACAAATCAATTATGAGTTTGACAATTAATTAGGGCATTGTACAAGGTTTGCTCTAGAAGTACATATATGACCTCAATCTACATGAACAAGATCATATAAATCCATTTATGGCAAAATAAACAAAACAAATTGTACTTAAATGAAATTCTTAATTTAAACACACCTAAACACCTAAATAATCTGACCAATTAAAAATATTCATTGGACTTGCTATCCATTGACCAAACAAATGGTGGCAGACGAAAGATATATTGTGGCTGATGTATCTGGAGAAGGTTCTTTCTGCAGGTTCAGGACTGAGAGTGACTGACGACACCAAAGTCAAATGCAGCATGGACAAGACGCCTGGCCAAACCTATCAAACACGTGAGAAGTATCGGGTACATTGCAACTTGCCAGTAGCTAATCTTTATCCTTTTCTTTTTGTTTCCATATTTTTTACGGATTCAACATATTAATAATAGTATAATTAATATATATTTAGTACATGTAGATTTAATTAGTTGTTGTACAGCTCATATCAGTGACGGCGGATGGCCCCATAATTATAGCTAATTCGACCAGCCCTCCACCATGTCAAGAGGCAGAACCCCGAAACTCAGGGCTTTGCAATAAAAGACCTCCCCTTTCTCCCAACACCTGACCATTTTCTTTTCTCTAATTTTGCAATATGACCAAGAGGTGAACATAAATTTTGCAAATATCTTTGAAAGTTCACTTGAATTGTACATTTTCTCTAATAATGATGTTTTCTAATTTAATTGTTTTTTATAAAAGAAATTTTAATCTGAAAAAAAATATATAGATGTTGAAATTTTAATTTCAAATCCATTTAATATCATTTGAATGAATCAGTTTTTAATTTATTTATACTATATATATTGTTGCATTTAACTGTTTTTACAAAGAAAAGTGTAAAAAGGATATAGAATTGCGCAAGTGTTTAAGGAATATGGAACGTTTCAGAATCAGACTCTATGTTCAATTCGATCGATTAAGTTGTGAACTTAATCAACTAAATTGTATAAAAGCTGAGACTTAATTGATTAAGTTTTCAACTTAATTGATTAAGTTTTAATATAAAAGAGAATTTGCTCTAATTGGGTAAAAAAAAAAAACTATTATTGGAACAAACTTAATCAATTAAGTTTTCTAAAATTTTGAAAAAGATGTCCGTTAGTCAAAGGTATAATTTCATTTCAAAGTTTGCTATTCTTCAAGAGGGAATAAGTGTTTTAAGCATCAATTGAGGCCTATGAAAATAAACCATGTTTTAACACCTCTTTACATACAATCTCTTCTACAATAGGCAATTCTCTCTCTCATATTTTATGGTTTTGTGTCATGCATGTTCAAGAGAAATTGCAATCTTGTTCTTAACATTTTCAAGAGTTTATTTGCACTCTATTTGATCCAGCTGAAGCTTTTATAACAAGTGTTGTTCGAGTAAAACTGTTTTAAAAATGTTGTAAAAATAAACTAAAATAGTATTTGACAAACTTAATAAAAAGTGTTTTAAATGTTGAAAACTATTTGATGCTATTTTTTGTATATTTTTAGTAAATAAAAAAAATAAAATAGTCATCTTTATTAAATTAAATCATATATTTTTTCACATATATAATTAAGATCACAAGTTTTTATGTGAAAAAATAAAAAAAATAAAAAGATATTTTTATTAATTAGAATAAAAGACAAATGAAATCACTAGAAATTGGATAAAATAAAAATAAAAGTGAAATAATATATATAATACTCCTTATAATTTTGTGAGTTGTTAAAAAGTAAAGTAAGAATGCAAAAAAAGTTTATTAAATACTTGTTATTAAAAGTATTGCTTCTTTAAGAATCTTTGATTTATAACTTAATCTCAAGTCTCAAATTTGTTTATAACTTCATCTAAAAATTTTAACATTATGTTTGGATAAATATTAATAAAGGAAGGGAAAGGAAATGAAATGAAAGAAAAAGAAAGTTTTTTAAAAGAAAGGAAATGATATATGTACACTTTGTTTGGATAATTAAAATTAATAAAGGAAAAGAAATGAAAGGAATTCTAACAACCATTGTTTGGATAAAAAGTTAAAAAGAAAGGAAATGATTTATTATAATAATTTTTTTCCATTATAACTTTTCATTACCTATGATTTTAGAGCACTTTAAACCATGATATGTTTGTTATTTTGTTTGACCTCACAATTGCTGCTATATCAATGATCTTTAATCAAGTGAAACAGGAAGATATTTTACAAATATGCACTAATTAATGATTGTGAGTTAGTCTTATATCTCATAAATCCAAAAAAATATGTCTATTAATATTCAGGCATTCATCAAAATTAAATTACAAAAAATTATAAAAAATTTTTATATTGGAAGAGACATATGAAATTTACTTGAAAAAGGAGATGATTTTGAAAAAAATTACAGGGATAATTGTGATGTGGTTAGGTTTTTATTTTTTTTACTAGGTTTTTAGTATTAATAAAAAGATGGATATAATTATTTTTTTATAAAAATAAAAAAATTTCAACTTTTTTTTCCTTAGCTTTCTTCCCTAAATTGGGGTATTAAAAAAGTAAGGATTACAAGAAAACTAAAGATTATTGAGTTTTACTTTTTTTTTTATTTAAATTAAAAGTTTATCTAAATAAAGGAAGTGTTTTTCTATTTCTATTACTTTCTTTTATTCTCCTTTCCTTTCCTTTTCTTCCCCTCAATCCAAACATGGTATAAGATTTTGAGAGCCAAACACTTAAGGTCTACTTTTGCAGCAATAAGCTCTTCTGTAAACTGAACAAAAAATCCATATAGTGAAAAACTATTACCTTTTAGATAACCTTTTGAGGGTGTTAAAATTTCTTCTTCATTATCTTTGATTGCATCTTACAACACTATATAAAACACAAAGGAAATTGCAAGAACAATGTTTTCCTTTAATTATTTGTTCACTCTGAAGTCCAACGTTGCAGCTTTATATATATAGAGAGGACTACAAAGATAAAAATGTGCACAGTGCCCTTCTAGTTTTATTTTTCTTTGGCCAATAATTTTCATTATTTATAACAATGTTGATACAAACATGGCCCATTTGTAGTAATGTTCAGCCAAAACCATCGTATATATAGTATTTAATATACTTTTGTTCCTTTAAAGATATGAATTTTTTGTTAAATGACAAAAGACTTTTGTATTTTACTTAATTAGTATTTTTTTTGGATCGGTTTTAAGTTTAACAAATTTATGCAAAATTATTTTATTTAAGTTTCTCAACAAATTCGAAATCAAATAACAAAAAAAATACATTCTTCTTATCACTTGAACCAACAATAGATCAAATATATTCAATATGATTCTTTTGATGAACAATTAGGTAGCATATTCCCAAATTTCATATTAATTAATTTTAGAATTGCTAACTGATCTCATTCCATACACAAACCATCATCATGACTATTGTTCTTTTAAAAACTAATAATCTGATAACCTATTGAGAAGTGAAGTTTTGGTATATAAAAAGAAACGTCTTCCGGTTGGTGGGATTCTAAAGAAGGGAATCACATGCTGCGCAATGCTAGTGTAAATAGGTTGCTTGATATAGAATAATTAACAAATTTTTTTACAATTAAATTATTGTATAAACAGAGCTACCTTGAGCCACCAAAAAGATTATATTTATAGCATGACTTGAGTAGTTTATATAAGAAAATTATCGCATGCATGTTCTGATGTTAGTAGAGCTTTTGTATTTAAAATAATTAATGTAATAAATAATAATAATAAAAAAACAAGTGATAACATTTTTATCTCTCATGAAATTAAAAAATTTCTTATGTATATAATAATAATCCTTATGTATATATTGTTTAATTTTAAACTTTAACTAATACATTGGCTTTTAAAATAAATAATACCTCATAATAAACGTAATCCAATAATTCTTACATCAACAGATAGCATCATATGTGCAAAATCATATCAATCTTCAAGTCCACACTTATTGCTGCAAATGATTAATAGCAAATGATTAAATTATGACTTACAAGCAACATACGCAGATTCGGTAACAAAGGTAAAGTATTTATGAACACTTTTAAAAATTAAAAAAAAAAACTTCTTTCGGTTTAAAATATTTGAGATTGTATTAATTTTTATGAAATTTTTTTTAAAAAAAGTTAATTTTAACATATTTAATGTTAAAATTGTAATTTTTATAAAATTAAAATTACATAATTTTTAATATCAAAAGTAAAAAAAATCATAAAAAATAATTTTAAAATACAAAAAATAAGAGTTTTAAATGTTCAAAAAAGAAAAAAGAATATAATTTTAAAATATTCTAAACAGAAAAGATGACAAAAAAAAAAAAAGAGATAAAGGGAGTAATAAAATTAGAAAATTTTTTTTCCTAAACACTTTAAAAAATTTTTCTGAATACTTTTTCGTTGTTAATAAAATGATAAACCCTTTGTTAATTATATATATATATATATATATATATATATATTATAAGTTGACATTTTAAAAAATAAAATTTTGAATGCCACTGACAAGCAATAATCATTATTCTCATATTAAAATATTTTTTCTCAAAAATCAAAATAGAAAAAGCATACCATCAAAATCTCTAAAGAAATACTTTGTTACAACCGGTCGCAATCCAACAACTTACACCAACTTCTAATTCATGTAGTGCAAAAAGTGTAGGTTGCAAATTAAGATTTAAGGAATACTTGAAGCATAAATGTTTTTCTTTCCCTTCGTCCGTTTCACACTAATCTATAAACTACAGATTAAAAAGAATATCCAAAGTCTTAGAGGTAAACAGCTGTCATTTACGATGAAATTTATAAACTATATCTAAAAAGTATCCCTAAAGTCTTAGAGATAGACAGCTATCCTTTACAATGAAATAATTATATTAACTTTGAATAACATCTTTTCTGAAATAACAAAATCTAACTTAGCTCACATTATACTACTATGAATCTCTTTCTCGATAATTGAACATCCATGGAAACAGAAGCTGCTAAAATGTTAGACACGGTAAACTTATTCAATTTCAAAAGCAAGCTCATTTCATTCATTCTATAAAGCTCTAAAGCTTTTTTGGGCTTGTCAACGCGAACATAACCTGAAATTATTATGGTCTAAAAAATTTATCTCTTTCAAGTATTTTATCGAACGACTTCTTGCTTCTTTAAGCATTCATATTTTCGCATACCCAAAGTTCAGAGCATTCCAAGAACACAAATCCTTTTTACTCATTTCATCGAACACTTTTTAGGCATCTGACAAACTCCTGCATTTTGCATACATATCTGAAAGATGGTTTCAAGTAACTATCCCATGTAAAAATCCAAAAAATTTTATGTGTTGGTGGACGCTTTTGCTGTCGGTAAGAGCTTTCTTTCGGAAGCAAAGCTGGATGAGAGTCGAGTAAAGAAAAGCTGGAAGCTATTCAATTTGATTGAGGATTTGAATTGCTCCTTTTAAGCATTTTTGGTTGCATAAATTGTGCTATTGTTTTAAGAGATTGTCTTTGTTGTTTAGATTTTTTGCTGGAAATGTATATGGATTTGGGTTTGAGAAAATGAAGAAGAGTTATTGCTCTGTTTTGGTGAAATAAAGATGAAGAATGAAAATTTGAGAAAATTTTGTTGTATTATGCAGTTTTAGTTATAGTGATTTACTATTTTAATTAACAAAATATGATTATATTAATATAAATACATATAATAAAATAAATAAAAAATAAAATTTATTTAAACAAAAAATATTATTTAATATAATATAATTTAAAATTATATTTAATAATTAATTTAATATATATTTATAAAAATAAAATTCCTCCACGAAGCGAGGGCATCAACTAGTAATGATAATAATAATAATAACTTCGACCTAGAGAATCTTTAAAATTGCATCATGATTTCCGGCCGAAACAGGAACTTTAAAAAGAGCAACTTGTTTGAATTAAATAATGTAAAGTTTGCGACAGATGACAAGGTTCTTCGTTAACATTACTAATCAATTATAAAAAATATATATTATATATTAAAAAGAATAATTGAATTGCATAACTTTTTGCAAAATTTTATAATATAAAATAAAAACCTAACAATTCATGTTATTATGTTATATAAAATATTATATTCGTGTCATATTTTATATAAAAATTATATATCATAATTTATATCGATATAAAAATATAAAATATAATTTTTTTATTTTATTAAACTTATTTTGGTTTTTTAAAAATTTAAATCGTGTTATTTTTGTATCTTTTAATCGTATCATTTTTATATCATGTTATTATATCGTGTTTTAAATTATCAAATTTTTATTTTCATCAAATTAATAAACAATTCGATGTGATTACAACCACGCATTGGCATTTATCTAACTCTCTTTTCCTTTTTTTCTTTTTAATATATTATTTCTATAGTCTTGTGAATGATAAGAGAATAAACAAATTAAATATAAATAAATTTTTATTATATTTATAATATATTAGTTTAATTAAGAATATTAAAATATTATTTGTAATTTTTATTAAACTTAATAAATAAATAAAAATAAAGTGTATTCACAAACTATTTGTAGACATCCATTTATGTTTGGGTCTTATTAGGTCCATTAATGTCTAGGCTCGATTGGGCCTGTTGACGTCCAGACCTAATTAAACCCATTGATGTTCAGGCCCAATTGGGCTCTTTGACGTTCGGGTTCGATTAGGCCCATTGACGTTTAGGCCCAATTAAGCTAGTTGACGTCTGAGTCCAATTAGGTCCATTTGTATTTAGGTCAAATTAAGCACTTCTATGCCCAAGTTCAATTAAATAGTTTTTATAAATTATTATTATCATTGTTATATTATTATTAGTATTATTATTATTATTATACTTTCTTTTTTATCTTTCTTTTCCTCGTGTTTCTTTTCTTTTATTATTATTATTATTATTATTATTATTATTATTATTATTATTATATTTCTATTTTCATTTTTCTCTTTTCTTTTCTTTTTCTTCTTCGTTCTTTCTTTCCTTTTTTATTCAAATATGTACGTGAACGAGAAAATAGGAATCAGAATCCTTTGGTCAAATTTAATTAATGATTGCTAAAATTTTGAACTTGATATCTCGTCTGGACATAATACAATCTCATGATTCAAGCCTACGATTGATTCTGTCCGTTTCCTAAATCTTATTGGACCAATTCTACAGAATACGGACACACAAAAACATATAAGGAAATTGAGAGGAAATTACTGAGAAAGTTTTGGGAAAATTTTGATAGTAAAAGTTGCTGGTATTTGAAAATTGAGATTCTAAAGTTAATTCACGGTTCTGGGAGTAGATTCAGGTTTCTGGAAATGAATTTAAGGTTGCAAAAGGTTCGGGGAAGGTTTGGAGCTGTTTGGGAATTTTTTTGGATTTTTTAAAGTTTTTTCAAATTTTTTGGGTTGTTCTAGGTTTTTTGAAGAACTTTGAATTTTTTGGCAACCGCTTGTAGTTTCTGACGAGATTCAGGCAAGATTTCCAGAATTTGACTTGTTTTCCAAAAACTGATGGGTTTTTTAGTTTTCAATTAAATTTTTAGGTGACATCCCCAAAAATCAGTGAAATTCTCAGTTTTTGATTGAATTTATCGGTGAGTTTTCTAGAAAAAAGGCAGAGGTTTTTTGGCGAGAGAGAGAGACTCTGAGGTTTTTGAAAAAAAACATTGAAGGTTGCCTTATATATCACCTTTACATAACGTCGTTGTGGCCACTTAGGATTTGCGTAAACCCGACTCAGGATCCGCGAGCTAACCTTAGTATTGATCCGACCTAATCGTAGGTTTTCCCTTTTTCATTTTTTTTATTTTATTTTATTTTATTTTCAACCCATTTTTTATTTTTTGGTTTAATTTTTTTAAAAAAATCCTTTCAAAAAAAAAGAGAAAGAAAAATAAATATTCCTGCCATTAGTATTTCTAAAAAAAGGAAATTTTTTTTAAAAATGATAAAAAATAATATAAAAAAGAAAAATTCTTTTGAAGAAAAAAAAGAGAAAAATAAAAAAATATATTCCAAATAAACAAAAGTAATTTTTTTCCTTTAAACTATTAGAGGATTGCTTCGAAGTGGGCCTTACCAAACTATTAGGAGGCTTTACCAATTTTCTTGAAATAAATTAATAAATCTGACGATGGAGCCTCTTCAGAGTGGGACACTAGTCTCCATGAATACTTCTAAGGTGATAGAATTATCCTAAATTACTATTAAACTATTGGGATAATTTTAGGGTTAATTTTTAATATTAAATTATTTAGTAAATCATCAAAATGATCAAGGCTTGGATAATTTGAAATCAAACTGGTACCATCATTTGGATAGGCATTGTGAGGGTGCTATAACCTTTCTCATACGTAACCGACTCCTGAACCTAACATCTGTTTTACGAATCAGATTTAATTAGGTGGCCAATCACACCTAGACAAAAAAAAAAAAAATTGGTGGCGACTCCTCTAATCCATGTCTAGCAGTAGGTCCACGGATCTATGCGTTATGACAGCTTAGCGCTCCACTGGAGACATTGAGAGTCAAGCCAGTAAATGATTTCTTATTATCCAAGCCTTGCTTAATAAGTTTGAAATTATTTTATTCCCTTTTATTGCTTATATTTACTTTATCGTTTGCCTTGTATATATCTGCTTATTTAGCTGTTCATATTTGCTTAAGTATTTATTACTTGAATATATATATCTGTCATTCTTCAGCATGTGTATGACATAAGTCCTCCACTCGAGCTCTGCCTTTAGGAAGGAGTGAAGTACCTATGCCCTCGTGAGATTTCATGTCTCCACATGGGCCTGCGAAACACTCTCATTCAGATTGAACCCTTTCCACTTGTATGGACCATGATGTAGGAAACAATTTGGGGACTTTTCAGAATAATCCCAAACTACATATAGTTAACTTTAGAAGCCTAACCATAGATAGAGCCTTATTTTCCCACCCTTTGTAAATAATCCAAAATTTCAGGTCATGTTGTTATCTTAATTGCTATGTCCACTATATGTTTTATTGAAGTGATTAACTAACCTCTTTGTCTTCTTTATTTCTTTTCTTGCACATTCATGAACATTTTTACAGATTGCATAGTTTTTTTACCCCAAAGCTATTTCAACAAAAACCCTTATGGATTCCACAGAACATTAGGTTTGTGCCTCATCTATATTGTTCAAATGTGACTCTCCCATAGAGGTGAAGATGGAATTAGAAAAGAGGTAGCTAGAAGAGGGAGACTGTTTGCTACCTGGTCATGTCCCTACACTATCAGGAGAAGTCCGCCTACTCCTCAAGCATAATGATCTGAAATGCTTATTAGACACGTGAATGGTATGACCCCTTCAAGGCATGAGGCTTTCTGTGAAAAGTTTGGGCACATCACATATCTAATGTTAATGGAGGTTGACTACTCATTTATCAGGGCGATGGTATAGTTTTGGGATCCTTCCTATTAATGTTTCATCTATAATGAGGTTGATCTAGTACCAATAATAGAGGAGTACTCAATTCTAGTGGGTATGTATCTACTATATCTAGATATAGTATGCATAAAGAAACACAAATTAGGAAGTCGCAAGAAGCTGTGTCAGATGCTAGGAGTGGGAAATGAGACTATAGATTCATACATTCGAAAGAAAGTAGATCACAAAGGTATTCCATATGAGGTTCTTTAGGATTTCATTATCAAGCATCTAGATGATGATCAGGAAATGAATGCATTTGCTTTAGCCATATATGGGTTGGTCATTTTCCCTAAGGTCTTAAGACATATTGAGATAGAAGTGGTGGATTTATTTGAGCAGATTGAAAGGGGGTGTAATCCTTCACCAACTATCTTGGCAGAAACTATTAGATCTCTGAATTTTTGTAGATAGATGGACAAAGCACGTTTCATGGGCTGCTTACCTTTATTATATGTATGGATGAAGAGCCATTTTGAATGCAAAAAAAGTGCTTTTACCAAACTTTATTTCTACACTCAAAATTCAATTAAAAAATTCTGCCAGAGTACCTGGCCAAAGGCAAAGACTCAAAAAGAGTGAAAATGTCTGCTACAAGGGCTCACAACTGGTCAAGTAAAATGGTTAGCTCCATGGATGGACAGAGAACCTATGTTATATCAATGTTGGAGATGAGACAAAGGTTCCACTTTTAAACCTATGAAGGTCAACAAGTTATGCACCATTGATGTTAAGGAGACAAAATGGAGCTAAATAGTTTACTCTTATGACTTGCAAGCTTGGCTAGTTTGACTGCTCATATGGGGAGCTTGAAACTTTTTAAAAGATTGATGGCATGATTAAGGCCTGAAAAAAGCCCAAAAAAGTAAGCTCAGGGCCATTCATTGATCAAGTTACTCAAGGGTATCTAATTTGGAAAAATAAGAGAGGTTAGAAGATTACATTTATGCCTCAAGGTCATCACATACCGATGGGCCATGAGTCAGACAATAAGCTTTCTAAGTTAGAGCATGAAATGAAGAAGGAGAAACTGAAGCAAGAAATTTTGAAATTGCAAGGAGAAAAAGACCAGTGGCAGAATAAAGCAAAAAAAATTAGAAATCCAAGTCCACAGGATTTCTAAAGAGTCAGTAAGGCCCAGAAAGTTATTAAAGAACGGGATGATGCCCTTAAAGAGCTGAAGTAGTTGCAATAGAAGCATAAGAAGTTGCATATATAGGTACAAGCCAAAGAAATAAACAACACAGAGTTGGTTCATAAAAATGAAGAGCTAAAAGAAGAGCATGACCAAATGCTTTCATGAAGGTTGAGCAAGAGAATCAATGGCTTTCAGACTATATTCTGACCCTAACATTAAAGTTGAATGAATAAAAAAATCATATCAAAATCCTCACAGAAATGCACAGAGAGTTATCCTATTAGGTGTGGTGTAGCAAAAGAGAAAGGTTAGGAAGACAGAAATACATAGAATACCTCACTGCTTAGATAGGTAAGGCTGTGATCAAAGCACATGATATGGCAAAAAAGGCTGAGGCACTAAAAGCTTCAATTACACCAATAGAGGAACATGGATAGAAATTGATAAACTTCATTGAGGAAGCTAAAGATCAGTATGAGCAAGTTAGGCATTTTTATAGAGGAACAATATTAGGTTTGATGTAAAATAGACTCTTGTGGAATAAATGAAAGTTTTCTTTTATTGAATTTCTTTTAAAGGGCAAATATGTTCTTTTCTTTTCTCTTATTTTTTTCTTTTTTATACATTTGCATCATGCTCATTCATTCATTCATAACATTATTATTGAATTTTCAATTGTGGTACTAAGGTGCAAGAATAACTACACATTAATACAATACTCGAGCTCGAGCTAGAAAGATGGAATAGGACAATACAAGCCACCTTGAAAGGATAGAAAAAGCCCAAGAAGTATTAGAGGAAAAGCTGAACCAAATTGTAAAGGCCCTAGAAAAGGTAAATAAGGGGAAATCAGTGAAAGAAGATACTTCACAAGAAGCTACTAACTTAGCATATCCTCTAGGCTTTGGTCCACAACAAAATCAAATCGTACCACTCTTTCAACCTCAACAGACAGCTTTTTTGAAATACAACTACCCATGAATGACATATGCATCAAGCCATGAGAATGTCCAAAGTTATGATAATCTTATCTTTATCGAGAAGGTAACTGAGCCCATCCAACTTCTTACTGCAGATAAAGTAAAGGAGAAAGAAAAGCTACAGACAGCTATGCCCTTGAGGAATTCTAAAATTGATCAGGCCATGAATAGGCTTGAAGAAAGATTGAAGGCAATAGAGGGAATAGATTTTTATGGACCCATGGATGCAGTGAGACTTTGCCTAGTACCAAACATGGTGATGCCTCAAAGTTTAAAATACCAGAGTTTGAGAAGTACGACTATACCAAATGTCTTATCATGCATATCACCATGTACTGTCACAAAATAGAGGCACATGTTAGTAATGAGAAGTTGCTTATATATGTATTTCAAGATAGTTTAACTGGGTTTGTAGCAAGTGGTATGTCCAGTTAGATGAGACTCGAATAAAGACGTAAAAATATTTAACTTGGTCCTTTATTAATCAATATCACCATATTATCAACATGACCTCGGATCGTCTTTTTTTGTAGGCAATGGAAAAGAAGACATCTGAATCCTTCAAGTAATATACCCAAAGATGACGGGATATAATTGCTCAAGTACAACCTTTTTTAACAGAGAAAAAAACTATTATACTATTTGTTAACATTCTAAATTTGCTCTATTATGAAATGATGATAAAAAATACGACTAAAAACTTTACTAATATGATGATTTTGAGAGAAATTATTGAAAATGCCATTAAAAATAATAAGCTTGAAAGAGGTGAGTCTTTTAAAAAAGCATTTAAGAAAAAGAAAAGTGAGACTCAAGCTGTGAGTCTTGAAGGACAACAATTTAGAAGTTACTCTCGATCTACTTACCTTACATACCACCACATGGTGAACCATACCTTTACATCTCTTTACCAGTCAACTACTCGACCATCTTATCCATCTTTACCAAGATCTTCTACCCACTTAACTAGTACTATAAGTAATACTAAGGAACCATAAACTAAGGAAAGACCCATTTTTTATCCTATACCCATAAGCTACACAAAGTATATTAAGAACTCTACAAGAATCATCTAATTGCTCTTATCCTTACCAAACAACTCAAACTTTCTTATCCCAAATGGTATGATGCCACCACCATAGTGACTATCATTATGGAGTAACGGGCCATTCTATTGAAAATTGCCTTTCTTTAAAATAAAAGTGCAGCATTTGATTAAAGAAGGGTTGACAAGTTTTGATACCAGTGGGAGCTCAGCACCTAATGTTAGTGGGAATTCATTACCCAGTCATACAGTCAACACCCTAGACAAAGATAAAAGGCATGCAATAAGAAAGGTAAAAAAGATTAAAATGCCATTTAACCATCTTTCTGTTGCCTTATACGAAGCTAGGTTGATACAATTAGTGACTCTATGCACTTAAATAAGAAGATGCATCCCCAATCAAAGGTGTAAGTATCACAGTAGAGCTTTATGGCATTTTATTGAAAAATGTTGACAATTTCATCAGAAGGTGCAAAAATTAATAGACTATTACCAGATAGAGTTATATGAGGAATCATGAGCCTTAAAAAACATTGAAGTGTTTATGACAGATAGGTGGGTGCCAAAACCTATCACTATATGTTGTAAGGAGAAGCCACAATCAATTAGGAGCAAGTTTGTTCCCAAACCAGTAGGTTTTAGAGTCTCTCACCTATTTTTTTATAAAGATAATAAGGCAGTGCCCCAGAGATATGAATGTGAGGTGATGATTCAGGGGCAGCAAAGGCTAAAAGATAAAACTACTAATATTGCAGGAGTATGAGGCATAACTAGAAGTGGAAGTTATTATACGCCAGAGATTTTGGAAAAAATAGAAAAAAAGAGAGAAGCAAACTGAATCAGAGATCTTAAAGAAGGATACTCTGAAGTTTGTTCCTGAAAAAGAGGCTTGTGAGTTTTTAAAGCAAGTCAAGCACAGTGAATATTCTATGGTGGAGTAATTGAATAAGATGTTAGTCAGAATTTCTCTATTATCACTTTTTCTAAACTCTGAACCATATCACAACGTTTTGTTAAAGGTATTAAATTAAGCTTATGTGGCTTATAATGTATCTGTGGAGTATGTGAATCACTTGGCAAAGAATCTAATAGTGCCACATTATATTTCTTTTAGCGATGATGAGATTCTACTTGAAGGTAGAATGAGCACTAAGGCATTGCACATCACTGTCAAATGTAAAGGCCACATAGTAACTAAAGTTTTATTGATAATGGATCTGCTATTAATGTCATAACGG
Organism: Durio zibethinus; assembly: GCF_002303985.1. The sequence goes on along the minus strand of NW_019167915.1, from coordinate 7,295,717 downwards.
TGTCCACTCTAGCTAAGCTATATTTTGATATGTCTCATATCCAAGACAGTCAGATGGTGTTTCGAAGATTTGATGAGACTAGGCTAAAAGTCTTGAGAGACATTGAGTTACCCATCTAGATTAGATCATGTGTCTTTAATATAAAATTTCAGGTCATGGATATATCCACATCATATAGCTATTTATTGCAAAGACTATGGATCCATAAGGTAGGCGCCAACCGTTCTTCAATGCACCAAAAAATCAAATTCAATGTAGAAGGGTAATTGGTGATTGTGGCTGGAAAGAAAGATTTATCGGTGACCCAACCCATAAATGCCCCATATATGGAAGCAACAGAAGAATCATTAGAGTGCTCGTATAGATCTTTTGAACCTATTAATACAATAGGCGAAAGGCTCAAATTCAGTCAGATTGTGATCAATCAAATGGTTAACAAGGGTTGAAGTATCAGGTTCAGCCTGGGCAAAAGCCTGCAAGAGATAAGAGAGATTCCTAAGATTGAAGATTACAATTGTAGATCTAGATTAGGTTATGAAATAAAAAAAATGCAAAACAATAGCAGAAAGGCAAAAAAAGAATCCATGGTCTTTCCCCATTTGAATGAAACCTTCATTATTGGAGGATACATGCACCAGGGAGTTGAAAAGGACATAAAAAAAGAACCAAAATGGGAAGAAGTTTTTGCTAAGCTATCCATTCATATGGTGAATGATGAAAGTCAAGATGAGAAAGCTTGGGTTTACCCATGTCTGCCAAGATATAAATTACAAAATTGAGAGGTCATCCAAATGCCTATTGTTTCTGATTTTTCTTCATTGTAATCACACCTCATAATTGCTTATACCCAAAAGCATTAGGATGAACTCTTATGTTTGGGCCTTTTATATTTCATTATTTCAATAAAAGGAAGAGCATGCATTTTGTTCATTTCTTCCATTCCGTTCATTACCCCATCAAAATTTCTTGCCAATATTTTCTATTCTATTAATTTTCAGGTCCTCAAATGAATGTAAAGGTAATTATGACAATGATCCAATGTTTAGCTTTGAAAATTCAATTAATACCTATGAACTTTATACTAAAGAAAATTTTGAGGAATATACTTTATCTCTGGATTTAATGAGGCTAATTGAATAGGAGAACAAATCCATTGAGCCTTCTTAAGAAATTATTGAATTAATCAATTTGGGTGATGCCAAAAATAAGAAAGAGGTCAAGATTGGAACTTTACTCTCACTTGTTGATTGCCAGTGGTTAGAAGATTGACTCCGAGAGTTTGTGAATGTATTTGCTTGGTCCTACTAAGATATACCTGGACTAAGTACCAAAATAGTGGAACATAGGCTACCATTGGAGCCAAAATACAAATTGGTGTAACGAAAGTTAAGAAAAATGAAATTGGAGAGGCTGTTGAAAATTAAAGAAGAAGTAAAAAAATAATTTGATGTAGGCTTCTTACAAGTGGATAAATATCTTGAATGGGTGGCTAATATAGTACATGTCCTCAAAAAAGATGGAAAGGTATGGATGTATGTAAATTATAGAGATCTTAATAGAGCTAGCCCTAAAGACAAATTTCCTTCTGCCTTACATTAATACTTTGATGGATAATACAGCCTGACATTCGGTATTCTCGTTCATGGATGGATTCTCTGGCTATAATAAGATAAAAATAGCTCCAGACAACATGAAACAGACCACTTTTATTACCATGTGAGGAACTTTTTGTTACAAGGTCATGCTCTTTGGACTAAAAAATATCGGAACAACCTATAAGAGGGCCATAGTAATGCTTTTCCATGATATGATGCATAAGGAGATTGAGATGTGTGTGGATGACATGATTATGAAATCCAAAAAGGGAGAAGATCATGTAGTCAACTTCAAAAAATTATTTAAGAGATTGAGAAAGTTTCAGCTCAAATTGAATCTAGCCAAATGTACATTCAGAGCTAGGTCAGAAAAGCTATTAGGATTTATAGTCAGTGAAAGAGGAATAAAAGTTGACTTGGACAAAATTCGAGCCATCCAAAATTTATCTCCTTCAAGCACACAAAAGGAGGTTCGAGGTTTCTTAGGTAGATTAAATTATATTTTTTGGTTCATTTCTTAACTCATTCTTAAATGTGATCCCATTTTCAAACTCCTTTGAAAGAATAACCCTGGGGAGTGGAATGAACAATGTCAAGAAGCTTTCGATAAGATCAAACAGTACCTATTAAATCCTCTAATATTAGTACCTCTTGTTCTGGGAAAACCACTAATTCTATACATAATGGTACATAAGGGCTCAATGGGATGCATACTGGGTCAACAAGATGAATTTAACAATAAAAAAAGAGCTATTTATTAGCTAAGCAAAAAATTTATGGAGTATGAGTCAAAGTATTCGTCATTAGAGAAAATGTGTTGTGCTTTGGCTTGGACAGCTAAAAGACTTAGGCAATACATGTTTTACTACACAACCTGACTCATAGCTAAATTAGATCCCATCAAATATATTTTGGAGAAACCATCACTGTCAGAAAGAATTACAAGATGGCAGGTAATGCTATCTGAATATGACATAGTATATGTGAGCCAAAAAGCAATCAAAGAAAGTGTCATTGTTGAATTGTTGGCAGACAGGGTCACTGACGATTATGAGCCCATAAAGCTTGATTTTTTAGATGAAGAACTAATGGCCATCTCAAAATTAGAAGAAGATAAAGATGATGAAGAGATATGGAGGATGTATTTTGATGGGGCCGCTAATGCCACGGGACACGAGATTGAAGAAGTTTTAATATCTCTAGTAGAACATTATTACCCTGTTACGGTAAGATTGAATTTCAACTGCACTAATAATGTAGCTGAGTATGAAGCTTGTGTCATGGGATTGCATGCTGTTTTGGATAAAAAAATTGAAACATTAGAGGTGTTTGAGGATTCAGCTCTAGTCATTTATTAACTAAAATGTGAATGGGAAACAAGGGATCCGAAGCTTATTCCTTATCACAAATATATCTTAGAACTGTGCAAACAATTCAAAACAATCTAATTTGAGCACTTGCCTCGTGAAGAAAATCAGATTGCAGATACCTTGGTCACCTTGGCTGTGATGGTACGGATCGGTGATACTGCAGAAATTTAGCTTATTAAACTAGATATCAAAGACATACTAGTATATTGTGCCAATTTGGAAGAGGAAAAAGATGGCAATCCCTGGTATCATGATATTATATGATATCTAAAGAATCAGCAGTATCTAGATCGAGCAACAGAAAGTGACAAGAGAACCTTGCGAAAGTTGGCTGTGAAATTTTTCCTAGACGGAGAAATTTTGTACAAATGATGTAAGGACCAAGTGTTATTACGATGTGTAGGCATTTCTGAGGCCAAAAAGATTATGAAAAAAGTTCATAACGACGTATGTGAAGCACATGAAAATTGACATATGATAGTAAGACAGGTTATGTGAGCAGGATATTACTGGTTAATAATAGAAAAAGATTGTATTGACTATCCCTATAAATGTCATAAGTACCAAATTTATGCTGATAAGATTTATGCTTCATCTGGTGCTTTACATGTCATAGCACCACTTTAGCCATTTTTTATGTGGGGGATAGATGTCATTGGGCCTATTACACCAAAGACTTCGAAAGAGAGTAGATTCATTTTTGTGATGATTAATTATTTCACTAAATGGGTTGAAGTCACCTTTTTCATAACTGTGATCAAATCGATGGTTTACAAATTCATCAAAAGAAAGATAATCTGTAGATATAGCCTTCTAAAAAGAATCATCTCAGACAATGCCAAGAACTTGAATAGCAAGATGATGTAAGAAATATGTGTTCAATTTAAAATCAAACACCACAATTCAACTCTATACCACTGAAAAATGAATGGGGCAGTAGAAGCTGCAAATAAAAATATCAAAAAATTTTAGAGAAGATGACTAAAACATATAAGGACTGGCATGAGAAATTACCTTTTGCTCTATATGTATATCAAACTTTTATATGCACCTCTACCAGGATAACTCTTTTTTCCTTAGTTTATGGGATAAAAGCTGTATTGTCAATAAAAGTAGAAATCTCATCGCTAAGGGTCTTAAGGGAAATGAGATTAAAAGAAGCTGAATGGATTCATAAGCACTATGAGCAATTGAACTTTATTGAGGAGAAGAGGTTGACGACACTGTGCCATGGCCAATTGTACCAATGAAAAATGATAAAAGCTCATGAAAAAAAAGTTAGAAACCTCATCAGTTTCGAGAAGGAGAGTTGGTATTGAAAAGAATTCTTTCAAGTTAGCATAATGATAGAAGAAAATGAACCCCAAATTGGGAAGGGCCTTATATGGTAAAAAGAGCTTTTTTGAGAGGAGCCTTAATCTTGTCAAAAATAGATAGAGATGAATATTCTGGTCCTATCAATTCTGATACAGCAAAGAAGTACTTTGCTTGGTTTAAAAAAAAGGTTTAAATTGAAAACCCGAAAGGGCGATTTGAACAAAAAAAATAAAAAAAAAAGAGTTCAAGTTAAAAATTCAAAAAGGCAACTTGGATCTAAAGAATGAGGTTCAGATTTAAACTCTAAAGGCAACTTGAATTGGCATCACTTGGAAAGGTATATCGAGACAGCTTTGAAGTATTAAGGCATCAAGTTTTGATTGAATTTTCAAAGAAGATCCAAGATTTGTTGTCATAGTTATCTAATCATTTGTCTTAGGGCATTGCTACCTCGAATAGTTATTCTTGAATACCCTATTTTGTAATTTATTACTTATTTGAATAAATGAAAGTCGTTCTATTGTTCTTTCCTAGTTTTATACATTGCCAATATATTTGTCCTTTATCTTTATACTTATTCATGAGTGGAAAAAATGCATAACTTGCATCCCATAATTTGAAACTGGGTTAATGATTAATAACTGAACAAAGTCATAAAAAGTTATGTGTTACCTTAAAGAATTAAAGGAGATAAAGGCAAAAGATGAATGCCTTAAAAAAAAAAAAACAAAGGAACTTGACTTCCATGGCTTTCTTTGTTATAAACATTCAGGCTGATGGTTTCTTGCCAAAGAGTGCTTCCAGGCAGATGAAAGATAGTTTATTTGCCAAAAATATGCCTCCATGCTGATGAAAAATGGTTTCTTTGCTAAAAGATGCACTTTCAAGTTGATGAAAAATAGTATTTAGGTTAATAAAAGATGATTTCTTCGCTAAAATGTACAGTAAAGATAAGTATTCAGATGAAAGATGGTTTCTGTCCTAAAGGCACGAAGAAATGAGAATGCAGAAGTATTAGTATCACAATTAATGTTTCATTTGCATAAGACATATACTTGCATTATTCACTCATCTGATCTTGGCTTAGTCCAGATCATTTCTTATGATCTGTGGTTCTGTCATGATTATTTATTTTCGATCTCAACTTGGTCTTGGTCGTTTTATTTTGACTGCGGTATCGTCCCAGTCATTTGATCTTGACTCAGGTCAGATCATCGTCAAACTCACGACATTAGGCCGATCATTCATTTTCAACCTCGACTTGGTCCTGGTCGCTTTATTTTGACTTGCGGTATCATCCTAGTCATTTGATCTCAACTAAAGTCAGATCATCGTTAGACTCACGACATCAATCCGGTCAATTATTTTTGACATCGACTCGATCTTGATTGCTTTATTGTGACTCAGGGCATCATCCTAGTCATTCGATCTTGACTGAAGTCAAATCATTGTCAGACTCATGACATTAGTCCAGTCATTTATTTACGATCTTAACTCGATCTTAGTTGTTTTTTGACTCGCAGCATTGTCCCAATCATTCAACCTCGGCTCAGGTTAGATCATTCTACTTTCGACTCGAGGTTCATCTCCAGTTAGTTTTACTAGCTGATTTGAATTGAACAGAATGGGTGTCTGAGTCTTTGGATCATCTTCGTCTAATAAAGATATGTAAAGAGAGATAGCTATAGACACCCATTTATGTTCGAGTCCTATTAAGCCTATTGATGTCCAAGCCCAATTGAGCCTATTGACGTCCAGGCTCGATTAGGCCCATTGATGTCCAGGCTTAATTGGGTCCGTTGATGTTCGGGCTCGATTAGGCCCATTAACGTCTAGGCCCGATTAAGCCCGTTGACGTCTCGACGCAATTAGGCCCATTTGTGTTTGGGTCAAATTAAGCACTTCCATGCCTAAGTCCAATTAAATAGTTTTTATAAATTATTATTATCATTGTTATATTATTATTATTATTAGTATTATTATTATTATTACTTTCCTTTTTATCTTTCCTTTTCTCATGTTTCTTTTTTTATTATATTATTATTATTATTATATTTTTATTTTTGTTTTTGTTTTTGTTTTTTCTTTTCTTTTTCTTCTTTGTTTTTTCTTTTCCTTTTTGTTCAAATTTGCACGTGAACAAGAAAACAGGAATCAAAATCCCTTGGTCAAATTTAATTAACGATTGCTAAAATTTTGGACTTGATATCTCGTCTAGACAGAATACAATATCAGGATTCAAGCTTGCGATTGATTTTGTCCATTTTCTAAAATCTTCCTAAGCCTATCTATAAATTGGACCAATTCTATAGAACAAGGACACACAGAAACAGAAGGGAAAATTAAAAGGAAATTACTAGGAGAGTTTTGAAAAAATTTTGGCAATAAGGGTTGTTAGTATTTGAAAATTGGGATTATGAAGTTAATTCATGGTTCTGGGAGTGGATTCAGGTTTCTGGAAGTGAATTTAGGGTTATAGAAGGTTTGGGAAGGTTTGAAGCTGTCTGAGAATTTTTTGGATTTTTCTATGTTTTTTCAAAATTTTTTGGGTTTTTCTGGGTTTTTTGAAGAACTTTGAATTTTTCGATGAATTTTCTAGCGATCGATTAAAGTTTTCGGTGAGATTTTGGTAAGATTTCCAGAATCCGGCTTGTTTTTAGAAACCGATGGGTTTTTCAGTTTTCGATTGAATTTTTTGGTGACATACCCAGAAACTTGTGAATTCCTAGTTTTCGATTGAATTTACCGGTGATTTTCTAGAGAGAAGGTGGAGGTTTTTTTGCTAGAGAGAGAAAAGCTCTGGGGTTTCTGAAGAAAAATGCTAAAAGGTGCCTTATATACCGCCTCTACACAACGTTGTTTTGGCTACTTAGGATCTGTGTGAACTCGACTCAGGATCTGCGTGCTGACCTTGGTGTTGACTCGACTCGATCGTAGATTTTTTCTTTTTCATTTTATTTTTATTTTTATTTTTTGATTTGATTTGATTTGATTTTATTTTCAACCCATTTTTTTTATTTTTGGTTTAATTTTTTTAAAAAAAATCCTTTAAAAAAAGAGAAAGAAAAAATAAATATTCTTGTCACTGGCATTTCTAAATTTTTTTTAAATGATAAAAAAATATAAAAAAGAAAAATCCTTTCAAACAAAAAAAAGAGAAAAATAAAAAATATATTTCCAAATAAACAAAAGTAATTTTTATCCTCTAAACTAGTGGAAGATTGCTTTGAAGTGGGCCTTACCAAACTATTGAGAGGCTTCACCAATTCTTTTTGAAATAAATTAATAAATTTGACAACGGAGCCTCTTCATAGTAAGATACTAGTCTCAATGAATACTCCCGAGGTGAGAGAATTATCCAAAATCCTACCAAACTATTGGGATAATTTTAGGGTTAATTTTCAATATTAAATTATTTGATAAATCATCAAAATGATCAAGGCTTGGATATTTTGAAATCAAATTGATACCATCCTTTGGATAGACGTTGTAGGGGTGCTACAACCTTCTCCATGCGTAATCGACTCCTGAACCTAACCTTTGTTTTGTAGATCAGATTCAATTAGGTGGCTAATCACACCTAAACAAAAAAAAAAGATTGATGGTGACTCCTCTAATCAATGTTTAGCGGTAAGTCCATGAATTTATACGTTATGATACTATTCATTAAATGTTTTATTCGTTTACACTTTATATATAAATGAATTGAATATAAATAAAATTTGATATACTTATAATCTACTTATTTACTTAATGAATTTTAAAATATTATTTATAATTTTTATTACTTTTAATAAATGAATATACACAAATAAAAATTAAAATTTTCCCTAACTATTCTTCAAAAGTTAAGTTGTTTACAGCCCCGTTGACTGCCCTATATCCTGAAACAAATTAATTTGCTAGTCTTAGTTCAACCGCCCAAATTTAATTTGAAAATGGTATGGTCGGTGATTGAAATTAAATTATATAGGTAGAACTATGACTTCTACTTAATTGATTTCGGTTTTTTCTTAAATAATTATAATTAGTCTGATCTAGATTTTAATTGCAACCATATGATCCCCTCCCTGTTGGGTATCCTAGACAGATCATGGCACGCAAAAATTGAATTTCTTTAATTAATTAACTACATATATAAAAGGTATAGCTAAAATTATTAGTTAATGTGAAAATTAATTAATGAATGCACTAGAAAAAAATTTGTTCAATGATGTAACTTAGTTAATGTGTAAATTAACTTATAATTAAAGTATACATACTAAGTTAATATGTGCAATTTAATTATGATGTATATCATTTATAATCTATATTATATATAAATACGGATGTGAAAATTCTTTTGAACTCAAGAAATTGATATATTTGTTCACTATATTTATAAAATGTTATTTTTCATTTTAAATTATTTATAATTTAATATTTATAAAATATTAATAATTCTATTCGATGTTAATTTTAATTAAGTTTTAATTCAATTCATATCTTAATAAAATCAGTATTGCTACCTCTAATGTCTCACCAATTGGAGTTTTTCTTAATATCTATAACAATAAAAGCACATGTAAGCAATGTCTTAAAAAAATTATATGGATTATTTTGGAATAAAGCTGTTCCGAAGCTTTTGGATGGGTTTCATTGTTGAAAAAAAAAGCAAGATTGAAGCTTTTATGTCTCTCAGTACAAACAATCATGAGGGAAAAAAAAAAAAAAAAGAGAAGGGAAAGCAAAAGAGAACCATGAGAAGGATGGAGAGTAGGGAAGGAGGGAGAGGCGAGTTGGGAAGGTTATTTCACAATCCTCGTCTCTCAGTCAGTTATGTCTTTTTTGGTTTCTAACTCAGTTATATCTTTTTTTTTGGGTCTCTAACAACTAGATCTTGAAATGAGTTCTGGTGGGTTTTTTTTTTCATTTTTTCATTTGTTGGCTGGTTTTGATCTGGGTTCTTTTTATTGATTTATTGAGATGGATAATTTTGTGTAACTCGGATAACTGCGCCTGAAGTGCCTTATGGTGATGACGTTCTAAAGGTGCTTTTCTTTCGTGAAGGTTGACTGTTTGTGGTCTTGATTTTTTCAAAAAAGCTAATAAATTTTCAACTTAACTCCTGTGTAATTGATATTTGCTATTTCAGGATATTTTTTACGTGATTGTTGGAACTTTCAATGGATTGAGCGATACCAGTGGTCCATCATTTGGAAGGAGAGTTGTCGTTTTGGAGACTTCTGCGAAAAATAGATCATGTGTTGTGATGTTGGTTCTTGAATGTGATGATCTAGTGAATGAAATGTTCAGTACATTTTTTCGCTGTTGTTAGGTGTGTTTTATTCCATTATTTATTTGTTTATTATTTTGATGAAAGTGCCTATATTAATGGTACCATTTACTCATTGCTTCAATTTACCAAAAAGTTTTGTGTTGCATGCAACATGAATACCTCAATTAATTTTGAATGGTAGAAATTTGAAATGGCTGTATGGTACAATATGATATTTTTCTTAGTGTTTCCCTTCAGTGTGATGACCAGGATATGCCTGTAATCTCTTAGTTCTTGTATGTATCTTGACCATAGAATAATGCATCTATACATACATGCATGTCGTCTTGTGGTTGGGTTGGTGCGTGAATATTTCATCTCCCCTTAAATTGTGTTTACAGTAAGAATCTGCAAGTTGTTTATAGCTTTTTTCATTGTACTTTTTAGTTATCGTGGACTGAAAGAAAGAATTTTACTACATATTGTAGGGATGATCACCCAAAAAGTGTTTTTTCATCTATGCAAACAATCATGATCGTCGCGTTAGAAAAGAGTGAAGATGTTCAAGATGACTTTGTCTGAAACTTATCTATTTATTTGGTCAAAATTTTTCAAGAAATTAGGTGAAATTGAGGTTTAAATCAACTTGACTATAAATGAAATAAATTCGGCTGCAAATGAAATATGATTTAAGTGGTAGTTTTTATTTTCCGGGAAACAATTTTTTGCAAAAGAGAAAAAAAATGTATTTGATCCCTATGAAAAAGTTAAACTCTTTGATATGACTACTATTCAAAGTTAACCTTCTTGATTGCAAAGTATTATCCAATTTCTGTAGTGCAATTTTGTTTTAACATTCTAGTTGGTGTCTGATTTATTGATTTGGTTTTATAAATCATCAACGAAGGGATAAAGAACTTTTGAGATTTTAAATTGTTATTGTTATAACGATTAAGTTGAGAAAACTTATCTATTAGACACGAAATTATGGAATTGTTATCAATATATATATTTTTAAGTATGATTGCTTACCTACATGAATCTATTCTTCTTAAGTTTATCTTAAGTATGAGCTAATGGTCCTTAAAAAGAATATGTTTTAGTCTACATTATCAAAACTAAGATTCGAGAATGGATTATGTGTAAAGAAGGTATTAGCATCCCGTCATGCCCAAAATTGATACCAAATTAATTATGTATTATCTTATCTAATCCTTATCAAAGATGATTTTTATTATATAAATTAATCAATTCTAATCTTTTATTTATTTACATAGCATGGTCATGCAAAATTTCTATAAAAAATCAAACAATCATGCAATCAAGCAACTATCATAAATATCATGCCCATGTAAAAAATATAAAATCATATTATACAATAATAAATATATTAATAATCATGCAATTAAATAAATCATGCAAGCAAATTAAATTCATGCAAATATATTAATCAAGCAAATAAAATATTAGGCAAATAAATTATTATGCAAATATAATATTAGTCATGCAAATTCATGTAAAAATAAATACCATGTAATAAATATAAAATAATAGTAAACAATCAAATATTATAAAAGTTATGCAAAAATCACAAAAGAAAAAAATAAAAGCAAACATTACCTCAATGGAGCACGTGTTCCAAATAACTTTTCACTTTTAAAAAACTGATGCTTCCTACTATAAATCTTAACTTTCCTTCCAAAAACCCCAATCGAATCTTCTTGTAATTTTTTTCCTTGATTGTTTCTTCCTTGTTGATTTAAAACTTTGCCCAAATTTTCTCTTTTTTCAATGATCTCTGTTTGATCTTGAAGTAAATTGTTGTGAGGCCCCCCTTTGATCACAGATTCAAGGTCTTTATATATGGATTGGATTCCTTTCAATTTGAAAGAAATTAATTCAACCGAATCTATGATTTTTCTTTAAATTTTATTTTCGGTGTAATCTTCCCTTTTACAATAGATTGAACCCTAAGTCTTTTCAAAATTATTCAACCATTAGAGTTAAAATCTGTGATAGAATCCAAGAGTTGAATTAAATCTAAGATTTTTCATACAAAATCTCACTTTTTTTTATTTTTTTACCAATTGACTATGACTTTTTTTATTAAAAAACAAAAATTAAACTAAAAAATTAAAATACAAATAAAATTTAGGGCTTAATCTTTGAGTCCAAAATTTACTTTTCCAATTAAGTCCTAATTGCACAACCAAATCAAAATTTGAAATCCAATGAATTTGAAAAAATTCTCAAACAAAATGGGATGTTTATAGCTGCCTCTCTTTGTATATTTTCTGTGAAACAGGAATTGTACAAAGACAAAAGATATCCATGTTGTTCGAGTCTAGAAAAATAAAAAAAAAATCACAAAAACTCCTCCACAATTGAGGCTTAAAACTTTAAATGAAATGCTCCCCCATAACTAAGGCATTAAAACTTTTGAAAAATAAAATGCCCCCCACAATTGAGGCATTAAATTGTTTTTAGAAAATAAAATGCTCTCCCATAACTGAGGCTTTGAAACTTTTTGAAAAATAAAATGCTCCATCACAACTGAGACATTGAAACTTTCGAAAAATAAAATGCTTCTCTACAACTGAGATTTTGAAACTTTTTAAAAATAAAATACTCCACTAAGGCTTCAACTTTTGAAAAATAAAGAATTCCTCTACCAAAGTCTTCAACTTTGGAAAAACAAAATAGTCTTCCACTGAGGCTTCAACTTTTTAACAAATAAAGTACTCCACCACCGAGGCTTAAACTTTGGAAAAATAAAGAACTCTTCCATCGAGGCTTCAACTTTAAATCATGCCCAGGAAAGCTCATTCTCAATAAAGGCTTGAAACTTTAAAATTCTCATCCAAAAATCTTATCAAAATCGTTTCTTTCATCATTGATCATCTCTCATTGTTTCTTCTCAAAATCATCTCTATCACATTTTCTTATTCCTATTTTCCAAGCATATACAATCAAAATATTTTCCATAATTCTTAGATTCAATTTCAAGATTCAAATTTTAATTTTTTTTTGTTTTTTCAAACATGCATAATGGATGGAATGAATGCAATGCATGAGCCTATTTTTCAAAATTCCATTCTAATTTCACAACTCAAACTTTAATATTTCTTTTTTAAGCATGCAATGAATGTAGTGAATGCAATGCAATAAATTTATTGAATGTAGTTAATGCAATGCAAAAGATTCAAGATTTGTAAAAGGTTTAAGATTTGTAAAGTTTTTAGGGTTCATAAAAGTTCCAAGATTCGTAAAGGTTCCAAATAATTCTAAGAACCCACAAATGAAGCTTTTCATTCAAAATTTTTTTGAGATTCACATCTAAAGATTCACATTTGAAGATCTTAGAAGTTCACATTCAAGATTCACATTAAAAAGTCTTAGAGATATGTATTCAAGATTCAAATTCAAAAATCTTAGAGGTTGGCATCCAAGATCATATTTGAAAAGTCCAAAGATTAAAAAATTTTAGAGATTCTCATAAAAAAATTCAAATATTTGCATTTGAAAAGATTTCACATCCAAAATTCGAAGATTCATAATTGAAAAGTTCAAATCTAAAATTCAATATCTCGAGGGTTCACATCATTTTGTGATGAAACTTCCACATTTTCTTTCCATTTGCCAACATAGCTAAGCTTAAATTCTCAATTGGTGCCTTGGGCTTAGGTTTCAACTAATGCCAGCTAATCAAATCTCTTTGTTTATTTCTTCACCTTGAAGTTTTACAAAAATCAATACCAATATATCTTACCAAGATGCAAATGCCTTCTACAAAAAATGCAAATGTAAATACCAATCCCAATAAATTAGATGCAAATGTCTTTTTTTTTTTTTTATCACTTTCTTAACATATTTAGAAATGTCAAAATTTTAAATGCTCACCAAATGTGCAAATACATGGTTCTAACTATGATACAAACACAATATTCAATCAATGATTAATATACTTACCAAATGATGCAATGCATAGTACAAACAATGTTGTAAATGCACTATTCAAAATAATTATTTAAATATTCATCAAATAATACTGATGTGTGGTCCAATGAATTATACAATTTACAAATTCCTCAAATGACACAAACATATATCCAAACAATTATGCAGATGTGATTATCAAAAGAAAGATTTGTACATTTATCAAATGATGCAAAAATAATTATCAAAACAAAGCAATTTTATTGCCCTAGAAAGATCACTCTTGTCATATTGACTTGAAAATCATTTTTCTCCCATCCATCAAAATTCATATATGCAACAATCCAAATTTGAAAATTTTCAAAGATAACATGAATTGCCCCTAAAGAATTAAAAAAAAAAACATTACCTCACGTAACAACTTTCCATGATCAAAATCAACATATGACAATAAATCTCTTGATAGTTGGTGATTACTACAGAAATTGAATTAGGTGAATAACTTTTTGGTCTTTCCAAAAGGATAAAATGGTTTGGCATATTAGGATTTTAGTTATTAAGAAAGACTTTGTCATTGAATGAAAGGAAAAATCAATATTTTTTCATCTATGCTCACAAATAAAAGTTTAAATTTATTGAGAAATTATTTGTTTCAAAGCACAATTCATTTTGGCACCCCCTAAATCCTTAATATATGGCATTTTAACAAATGTTAAGACTAGTTATGATAGGTTCAAAATTTTTAAAAGAGAAAGAAAGGTTCAAATTTTCTTGGAATTAGAGGTTTAAATTTCAAAACACATCTTAAAATTAGGGTTCATCTTCTTGAATTTCTCAAAAGTCTTCATTGTTCATTAGTTCTTTCAAAATCAATTCCTCTAATAGCATTGCTTGAGTTGCTTTCAATCTTAGTCTTGATTACCATTTCGGGGTTTCACCCTAGAGCTTTATTCAATCTTTATTTTTTTTCTTTTTGACTATGACATCATGTTTTTGAAAACTCAAAATTCATCCATAATAAAAAAGTGATGGTGATTCCCTAAAGAAAAGTTCTTCAATTTAGATATCCACATTTGATCAAAATAGACTTTTCATGGGACATAACATAAGCCATGGTTTGGGTTTTGAAAGAAAGAATAAATAGGCCTAAAAATGTGTTTAAGGGTAATCAAATCAAGGATCATTTCTTTTCTCAATGAGATTTTCCTTTCCACATTTTTTCATCTTTTTTTTTCTTTTCTTTTTTCTTTCATGTTTCCATTTCTTGACAAATTAAGTTCAAAATTTTAGAACTTGTTTTTTTACTATAGGCATTCTTTCTTGTCTTTGGCTTTGGATCTAATGCTTTTTCAAAGAGATCCATGTTCATACTTGCACCTCAATGTGGGGGATGATCCTTAGTTAGGGTTTCTTAAAAAAAATTCAATACTTTTCAAAGGGGTAACAAATAGATATTTTCTTTTTGTGAAAGGGAATTTGAAAGATGACCATTTATCATACCAAATATGAATACCTCTATTGAAAAGTAATTCTCACGAGTAGATTTTTTTTTTTTACTTTGGAATCCTTTTAAAATCTCATATGGATGATGATACAGTAAATTCTTTTCATTTTTCATTTGCTTTTTTTTTTTTTACAACTCAAGCTCAAAGTATATCAAATGAAGTTCCAATGTAATATTATTCATTTTCACAATTCACACCAAGAGATAATATCAATACCATCAAGAGGAAAAGATACTGAAAAATTGGATAATTTGACTTTTTGTAAATTTGCCCTCAGATATAGGCAACAAAAAATTTTAGGGTAATGAATGGAAGAGAAAAAGAATGTTACATAAATCAAGGTGTCAAGCAAAGATATTGAAGGGATATGATCTTTTCAGTAATTATGGCCAAGGAAGAAATTAAAGAAGTTTAGGCTTTGTGAAGAAACATAGGTAATGATGTGTTTGGAGTTGTCATAACATTTATCAAATTGTCAAAATCTAAAATATTTAAGAGAGAGCCTAATGTATTCGTTTACTATCACAATGTTTAGGTTGGGAACCTACCCATTAGACAAAAAAATCATGAAGTTGCCACAAATTTTTTTTAGCTAGGTGTGATTGGTCACCTATATGAATCTATCCTTTTTAAGGTATTCCTAAGCCTAAGCTAAGGGTCCTTAAAAAGAATAGGTTCTGATTTACATCATTAAAACTAAGGTTCAAGAGTTGATTACGTGCAAGAAAGGTATTAGTACCTTTTTATGCCCAAAATTGATATCATATTAATTATGTATTATCTGATTTAAACTTTATCAAATATGGTTTTTATCAAGTAAATAAATCAATTTCAATCCTTTTATTTATTTACAAAATATGATGATACAAAGATTCTAAAAAATATCAAATAATCATGCAATCATGTAATAAATATTAAATCATACCATGCAAAAATTATCATACAAATATAATACTATAAATTATACCAAATATCATGTAATAATATCATGCCGAGATCATGCTAAAATATTCATGTAAGAATGTCATGCAAATATATTAATTATCATGCAATAATAACAATAATGTAAATATATAAAATACCATACAAATATATTAATAACCATTCATGCAAATATATAAACACGAAATCAAATATAATCACATAGATATATTGTGTATAATCATGCAATTATGTACACAATAAATATAGAAACATGCGATTAAATGTTATTCAAATATAATATTAATCATACAATAACATATAATAGCATATCATGCAATAAATATAAAATCATGAAATAACAATAATAATAATAATAATAATAAATAACTATGCAAATAAATATATTAATAATCATGCAATTAACAATATAAATCATGTAAATAACATGCAATTGAATATATAATCATGCAAATAAAATATACAAACCATGCAAATAAATATGCAATTAAATATATAATCATGCAAATAGTAATATATAAATCATGGAAATAAACATGCAATTAAATATATAATCATGTAAATAAGAATATATAAATTATGCAATCACACAAATAAATAAATTGATAATTATGCAAATAAATTAATAATCATGTAGATAAATTAATAATCATACAAATTCATGCAAAATAAATACCTTGCAATAAATATAAAAATAAGATTAAACAATTAAATATTATAAAAGTTATGCAAAAATTAAAAAAAAAAAATGAAAGCAAATATTACCTCAATGGGTTCCAACAAATTTTCATCTTTCAAAAACTGATGTCTCCTATTATAAATCTTAGATTTCCTTCTAAAAACTCTAACTGAATCTTTTTGCAAAATTTTTGGCTTGATTGCTTTTTCTTTGTTGATTCAAAACTTTGCCTAAGTTTTCTCTCTTTTCAATGACCTTTGTTTGATCATGAAGTGAATTGCTGTGAGGCCCCCTTTTTTATCTTAGATTCAATATCCTTATATAGGGATTGAATCCTTTTCGATTTGGAAGAAATTAATTCAACTGAATTTAAGATTTCTCTCTAAATTTTATTCTTTGTGTAATTTTCTCTTTTTCAATAGATTAAGCCTCAAGTCTTTACAAAATTATTCAACTATTAAAGTTAAAAGCTGATATAGAATCCAAGAGTTGAATTGAATCTAAGATTTTTTTGTGCAAAATCTTACTTTTTTTAAATTTTTTCCCTTTTTTTGATTGTTTTAATTGACTTTGACTCTTTTGACTAAAAAATAAAAATTAAATAAAAAATTAAACTAAAAAAAATTAAAATACAAATAAAATTTAGGACTTAATCTTTGAGCCCAAAATTCATTTTTCCAATTAAGATCCAATTGTCAAATAAATAAAAAATTAAAGCGCAATGAATTAAAATTCCTGGAAAAAATATGTTATCTAACTTAAAAAAATTTTCTTACAAATTTGTCAAACTTTTACTTATATCCTTAATGAGATATATCAAAATCCCTTTTTTGTGAAAATTAGGATCATAGACTTGTAAGTCAGAGTTTAATATATGCTTAATTGAATTGATTTAAATGTAAGTAACAATATATTCTTATTCTGGTAATAATTTCAATCATAATTTTGTTTATAAAAAATTTTTCTATTACAAAAACATTTTGAATCATGGAAAAACTCATATAACTTTTATTAGAAAATTTAAATGATGAGAAATATTACAATCTATTTGCAAAATTATAATGAAAAACAAGTTTTAGCTTTATAGGTGAGATAGTGATCTAAGAAGAGGGTGAATTGAATTTCTTCAAATTCTTCCTAAACAAATGATTTCAATATAATTGAGTGAAAATTAAAACCAATATCAAAATATGATGCAAACAATAATGAATTGATGAACTATAAGCAACTATGAACTATAATCAAAATAAAGAGATAGGGATAGAGAAATCAAACACAAAAATTTATAGAGGTTCAATCATTCTCCACAAGGTACCTACATCCTCTCTCTTGGTTGTCCACATCAAGGATTTAATCCACTATACTTGAATTAAAATTACAACCCGATCTTTTTCTCACTAACGCTTGAGAAAGAAACCTTATACTCTTTACTTTCTAGGCTAAGTAGTAACCTCCAATCCCACAAATTCAAGAGGATACCTCACCTCTTGATAACAAAATCACTTAATAACAATGCAAACTTAAAACATCTTTCAAAGGCTAAGTGTTTGCCTAATAAAGTATAAAGAAATGTGATGAATGAAGAACAACAATATTTTGGATACAAGAAATACAAAGGATATTGAACTTAAGCTTTAAAAACTCTTGATTCTAAGAGAAAATAAAAATATAACTTGTTAGCACTTGCTTTCTTGCTTCATCAACCTTCTTGGTGTGTTGGAATGGCCAATATATAGAGAAAATGAAAAGCTAGTCATTGGGGATGCTTAGGAGAAGAAAATAGTTGTTGAAAGCATGAAAAAATAGTCGTTGGACATATCTTGGGCATGACTTGATTGATCCCTTCCATGAGGGGATCGATTGGTTTATATTTTGAAGCCAATTTTGCCTTTAAAAATGCCTAGCCGATCGATCCCTTTATGTAGGGGATCGATTGGTTCAATAGGGTAATCAATCCCTTACATAAGGTGATCAATCTCTTCTTCATGCACAAGTACAAACTTGCATTCTGTAAGAAAAATCAATCAATCCTTTCTTGAGGGGATCGATCATGTCCATGGCTGGCTAGTTGTTTCTTATTTTGTACTCTACTCACTAATTTGATAATATCTTGAGTTATACAAATCCAAATTACAAACCGTTTGAAGATTTAGAAACTAGACTTAAAGGGCTTTCTATCAAAATTCACCTCCTAATTCATTATGTGCGAATTATAGTAAATTTTTAAAACTAACCCTTGTGCAGTTTTTAGACAACTATAGAGTGTCTAGTAAAAATTCAAAATCTTTTCTTAAAAAATTTAGATTTAGATTTTGTTTCATCTATTAGAAAGTAGACTCAAAGAGCTTTCCAACTATATAAAATTCAAATATTAAAACTTTGTGAATTAATACAAAAAAATAAAACAAGTTCAATGTTGGAAAACTTTATTCTTGTAAAACAATTTCTTAAGTTAATTTATTTCTCAAAACCAATATTATCAAAATTGTATTAAGTCCAAAATGAATGAGCTCACTTTAAAAACAACAATTGGACTTTCATTTAAGCTTAAATAAATAATCTTTAAAAGATAGATTTGGTTTGAGAAATATGAAAACAAAGAAAGGTTTGTTTACACATTAAAAAACATATTATTTATTTAGTACCAAAATATAAAACTTAAGAATATATACTAAATAAATCTTTTTCAAAATCTTGATCAAGCTTGTTTAGCTTAATGTTTTGTCATTTCAAAATAAGGATCAATTCAAGGCTAACAACAATAATTCATATTTACATACCAAATAATGTACATATAAAGATGTTTACATGGATGCATGTATGCAATACATAGTAAAAACAAAAATTCCTATTCACAACTATGTAAAAAAGTAAAAAAAAAACTCTTTAATTTACAATTAGGCATTCACATATTTTAATTTATGAAAAAGTGAAATGGAATAATAAATGAATAAATGCATGTATGTGTGAGTGCAATAAAAGGATTCAATAATGTAAATGTATGCATATATAGTAAAAAAAAAGGGTTAGTAAACATAATATATACAAGAAGCAATATAAAAGGCTAGTATGCACATAATATATACAAGAAACAATTTATAAATTTACAAGCAAAATAAATGTCCCATCATGTGTCCTATTTAGGGTTGCTAACAAAGGGACGGGTAGGGTTGTAACTTAGGTTTGGATCCTTAAGGTTCATGTATATGCTACGTTCAAAGGCTTGACAATCTAAAGGTTTTTAAATTGTTTCCTACATAATCATCTATTATAGACTAGTAAGCACCTCAATCATCACCCAATATTATAGGCTTAAATAGAACGGATTCAATTCGAATGAGAGTTTTCACTAACTCACACTGAGGTTATAACCTCACGAGAGTGTAGGTACTTGCTCTATCCTAATAAAGGACAAAGATTGGGTTTAGAACTTATGCATGAATGCAAGAGTAGTGTGTGTAAAGGGATATGCCAAATAATCAAATAAATTGATGCATATAAAAAATTAAAATATACAAAACAAGAAAATAAAAACAAATAGGTTAGTAATATGAAATCACAAATAACAACATAATAAAACAATCAAAATAAGGCTTAAGATAACACATAACTAACTAATGACTTAACTCTCTAATGTCCCTAGTGGAGTTATCAAACTATCATAATATCTAGGTTAGGAAAACCTTCTATTGTAACATATAGATCTGTGGACCTATCACTTGACATGGATTAAAAGGAGTCACCACCAATCTTTTTTGTTTAGGTGTGATTGGCCACCTGGAACATATTCTGATCCATGAAACCAAATGTTAGGTTCGAAAGTATGGTTATGCATAATGAAGGTTACAACACCCCCACGACGTCCATCTAAAGAATAGTACCAGTTTGACTTCCAATTATCCAAGCATTGATCATATTTGTGATTTACTAAATAATTTAATATTAAAAATTAGTCTTAAAATTATCCCAATAATTTGGTAATATTTTAAGATAATTCTTTCACCTCAGAAGTATTCATGAGGATTAGTGTCCCATTCTGATGAGGCTCTGTTGTTGGATTTATTAATGTATTTTTATTCATAAAAATTAGTAAAATCTCTTAATAGTTTCATAGGACTTATTTTAAAGCAGATCTCTCAATAGTTTGTAAGACTTTATTATAAAAAGATTTGTAAAAAGTTTTGTGAATTTTATTAAGTTTCATAATATTTTGGTAGGACTTAATTTGAAAAATAATACTATAATAGTTTAGAGGATAAAAATTATTTATTATTTATTATTTTTTAAAAACTGATTTATGAAATTTTTCAATAGTTTGGTGGATTCCATAAAATTTAAATTCATAAAAATTTTTCAATAGTTTGATAGAATTCCATGAATTTATTTTGTAGGGACTTTTTTATTTGAAAAAGATTATTTTTTAATGAAAGGATTTTTGTTTTTATAAATATTTTTGAAAACTTAAAAAGATCTTTTTTATTTTGAAAACTTATTTGAAAAGATTTTTTCTTTTTTTTTTTGTTTACTGAAAAGATTTTATACATATATAATCGTTTTTTTTTCCTTAAACAAAAACAACTTTTACAAAATAATAAAATTTCTAAAAAATAAAACTAGAAAAATAAAAAAAATAAGCTAGGAAAAATAAAATAAATAAAATTAAAAAATAAAATTAAAAATAAAATGAAAAAAGAAAACCTTGCGATCGGATCAAGTCGGTACCAATGTCAATGCATAGATCCTTATCGGGTCACCCACGGGTCAAAGGTTGTCGAAACGACGTCGTGCTGAAATTGTATAAAAGCTAAACTTTGCATGTTTCGCTTAGAAGCTTCCTACCTTTTCTCTTTCTAAACCCAATTCTCTCTGACTTCTCTCTAAAATCTCCAAGAACATTCAATCGAAAACTGGGTTTGGTCACCGATTTCTAGTAATTTTGTCGAAATTTTGCTAGAAACTTCAACCCTTGCTAGAAAATTTAACCAAATATTTCATATGTTTATTGTGTTCATCCGAAAAACCCATATTTCTTAGAAAAAATCTTTAATTTTCTTAATTTTTCTAGATCACTTTAGAAAGCCCCAGAAGCTTAAATCTAATCCCAATAACCTAGATTCACACCTAGGAACTTTTAAATCGAGCTCCAAAAATCCAAACCCAAAAATTCCAAAATCCCAGAATTCTAAAAACTTAACAATGGGTCATTTCTACTCAAAATCAATCTTCCCTTGTTTTGTGTAACATTGTCCACTTTATAGGTAGTCCATAATAGCCATTTTAGGGATCGAACAAAATTCAATCCCAGGATTTAGCATGGATTGGTTCTGTTTGAGCATGATTCTTGGCAACATTTTTGTTGATCTATCTGGGTGTATCCAAAAGTCACCTTTGACTGTATTGATTGAATCTTTTCGATTTAGGGAAATCAATTTTCAGTTACCCTAATCAATCGACAGTTAAAAAGGAAGAAATAAAGAAAAAAATAAATAAATGTAATATAATACCATATATTATACTAATAACAATAATAGAAAAAATAATAACAATAAAAATGGTCTGATTGACCTTGGACATAGATAGGTGTCTACACCTACCCATTTGACACTTATGTAAATTATCTTTTTTAAGGTTATTCTAAGCCTAAGCTAAGGATCTCGAAAAAGAATAAGTTCTTGTCTGCATAATTAAAACTAAGGTTCGAGAGTCGTTTACGTATAGGGAAGGTGTTAGCACCCTTTTACGGCCAAAATTGGTACCAAATTAGTTATGTTTTATCTTACCTAAGCCTTATCAAAAATGGTTTTTATCATACAAATTAATCAATTCCAATCTTTTTTATTTATTTACACAACATGGTCATATAGAATTTCTATAAAAAAAATCATACAATCATGCAATCATGTAACTATCATAAATATCAAGCTCATTTAAAAAATATAAAATCATATCATACAATAATAAATATATGAATAATCATGAAATTAAATTAATAAATCGTGCAAGCAAATTAAATTCATGCAAATATATTTATCACGTAAATAAAATATTAGGCAAATAAATTATCATGCAAATATAATACTAATCATGCAAATATAATATTAGTCACACAAATTCATGCAAAAATAAATATCATGTAATAACTATAAAAATAAGAGTAAGCAATTAAATATTATAAAAGTTGTGCAAAAATCACAAAAAAAATGAAAGCAAACATTATCTTAATGGATCACGGGTTCCAATAACTTTTCACTTTTTAAAAATTGATGCTTTTTACTATAAATCTTAGTCTTCCTTCCAAAAACTCCAATCGAATCTTCTTGCAATTTTTTTTACTTGATTGTTTTTTCTTTGTTGATTCAAAACTTTGCCTAAATTTCTTCTTTCCAATGATCTCTGTTTGATCTTGAAGTGAATTGCTATTGGCCCCTCTTTTGATTACAGATTCAAGGTCCTTATATAGGGATTGAATCCTTTTCAACTTGGAAGAAATTAATTCAACCGAATCTAAGATTTCTTTTCCAAATTTTATTTTCTGTGTAATCTTCCTTTTTCAATAAATTGAGCCCTAAGTCTTTCCAAAATTATTCAACCATTAAAGTTAAAATTTGTGATAGAATCAAAGAGTTGACTTGAATATAAAATTTTCATGCAAAATCCCACATTTTTTTTAATTTTTACCTTTGTTTATTTTTTTACCAGTTGACTTTGACTCTTTTGACTAGAAAAAAAAATTAAACTAAAAAATTAAAAATACAAATAAAATTTAGGGTTTAATCTTTGGGTCCAAAATTCACATTTTCAATTAAGGCCCATTGCATAATCAAATCAAAATTCAAAGCCCAATGAGTTTTGAAAAATCCTCAAACAAAATGGGGTGTCTATAGTTATTATTTTGGTATTTTCAAGAATTTTGGTGGTGTTTGAACATATTGATATAACATGGGTTTTGAGACTCCAATTCCATTGGTTGAGAAGACAAATGCAGCAATGGAGACATCTGGTGGCAAGTCACTCATTGAACATCTTAAGAGCTTTAATTGCATCTCTTTTGTAATTGTTGGTTTAAATTTGAATTCATTTCATGGCTTAAAACCATATGTTTCAATGTTGTGAACACCCTAACTCATTAGTGTCATAACGTTCAAGTCCAAGTACTTGCCCATTAGACATAAAAAAAATAGAGTTGCCACCAATATTTTTCTATCTATGTGTGATTGGTCACCTATGTGAATCTATCATTTTTAAGGTTGTACCAAAGTTAAACTAAGATACTTAAAAAGAATAAGTTCTGCTCTATATCAATAAAACCAAGTTTAGAAGTTGGTTATGTGCAGCGAAGGTTTTAGTACCCCACAACACCCAAAATTGATACCAAATTAGTTTTATGTTATCTTATTTAAGCCTTAATCAAAGATAATTTTTTTATTAATTTTGATATTTAAATATTAGAAAAAAGTCTATAGGCTTTCACCAAAAAATTTTTTTTTCTTACCTCAAGAGTATTTAAAATAAACTCATTGTTTACTTGAAGAGATTTCATGTTAGATTCATTAAATATCTTATCAAAAATTAGATCTCAATTCCTTTTATTTATTTAAACAATATTGTCATACAAAAATTTATTAAGAACACCATGCAATAATGCCATAATTAAATCATGCAAATATAAAAATCATGAAAAATATTATAATAAAAATCATACAAAAAATCATGCAAGGATATCATGCAATAAATATTATGAAAACAACATGCAAAAATATTACGCAAGCAAATTATTGTAATTAAAACCATGCAATCACACTGCTGGTTAAAACGATGCAATCATGCCAATAGGCAAGCAATTTTTGTTCAAGATTTTGCAGAAAGAATTAATATGTATAGCTTCAAAGATTAAGTTTTGAGATTTTTATTTTTATTTTTATGTTTTTAATTTTAATTTTATTTAGTTTAGGGTTATTTTATTCTGATTTCTATTTTTATTTTTAATTCAAAAAAAAAGAGAGAAGAGTTTAGCTGAAACTAGAAAGAATAATCGAATTGGAAAAGGGATTCTTGGAATTGTGTTTAGATTAAAATTTTTGTTATTTCAATTACACTTTTGGTTAGGATTAAAATACTTAGTGTATTTGGATGAATTTTGGGTAAAAGTGGAAGAGAAAGTTGATTAAAAATCTAACATTTAATTTGAGTGAGATTTGGGGTTTAATAGTTTTGTTCTATTTAAAATTAAATCCTTATTTAAATAACCATCTATAGCCATAATGAGAAAAGAACAAAGAATTAGCAATCATCAACAATCAAGAGGTATCTTTATAGTTTCGATAGGCTGCTAATCATAATCTAGTTGAACAGATTTGACATCATCACAAGGTTTTGATTGTATGTTGGCAAGTTCTTAAAATTTATTTATTAGTCATCGTTGATTTTATTAAATTTCAAATTCATTACTTCTTTTTATCTATGTACTTCCTTGTTATTTTAAAATAAGAGAAACAAAGTCCTCATTATTTTTAATATAATAGGCCATGTTGAAACTAACTTACATGGAGGAATTCTCCACCATATGACATGTCCTTGTTGTGAAGAAAATAAAACAAATTTTCTTTTCTTTTCTTATGTGGTCTTTATTATTGTTAGATCAATTCATAATCTATTAGGCCAATTCATGCTTACAATTAAGGTATCATTTGACCTTACCACTTTGACTGCATTCAGAACATCTTTCCAATACCAAATTCTTAATGTGTGCTAAAATTGTAAAAGATGCTACGCTTGAATAAAGAATTTTTTTTTTCCTTGAAATCCAATTCAGGTTAGGTGCTAACCAATTTGATATTTTTTAATTTTTTATTGTTCTGTTTGATTGATTTAACTTTTTTTATTATTTATTTTATTCATATGTTTATTTAAATTATTAAATTAGGATATGTTTTAATACATAAAAAATAAGATATAGATTAGATAATAATTGATAGATTAAATTTTCTTGTATTCTCTATTTTGTTTTCATCATGTAATTTTTATATAAAAAAAAAATTAACTGAATATTAGACTGGTAATGAAATTTTAAAGATGTTACGAGTAATTTTCTTAGAAATTTTTAAGTTAAAAATCTTTTCTAAATTCGATCAAGGTATTAGAGGATTTTGAAATTGAGTTCAATAAAAAAAATTTTATTTATTTTTAATTTGAGATAAAAATTAAAATTGAAAGAAATTGTAATTTTCTTTCATGATTAATTATTTGTGATTATATGTTATAAATTTTGCATTTGATCATATATTTGATCATGTATTTGATCATGTATATATAATTTATATTTTTTTTGATAAAATACTTAATAAATTCAATGATGGAGTCTTTTTAAGAAAATAAGCGTGTTATTTAAATACTCTTAAGGTGATGAATACTTTTAGAGAATCGACTAAGATATCATAGAAAACCTAAAAATATTTTTAATATTTAAATATTAAAATTAACAAAAATAATAAATAATAAGAATAAGTTAGGATCATGTTAATTAAGATTAAAAAGATAATTTAAAATTAATTGGTACCAATTTGAGGGCATTATGGGATGCTATAACTTTCCTTATATATAATTTAACTCCCAAACCTTATAATTTAAGATTAATTGAGACCAATTTGAGGGCATTATGGGATACTATAACTTTCCTTACATGTAACTGAACTCCCAAGTTTAGTTTTCTTTAGAAAACCATAATGTATTTTTTTAAGGAACTTTAGTTAAGTTCAGGGTTTTCTTGGAAATTGTAGATTCATTTAAGTAACTAATCATACTTAAGGTAGTAGTTGGTATCTTTTGCAAAATCACATGGTATTGTAATTACCGAAGTGATCTTATTACCAAGATGATCTTAACACTCATAATTTGAAATCACTTTATTTGATTAACAATGATTAATTCTTAGGAATTAAAGATTATTATGTTTGGTATTACTAAAAACTAAAATTATTTTAGGTAAAAATATGAAAATAACCATGCATATTGTCATAATGATTTTGTATCCGCCCGACTAATTTGGAAACAAAAAAAAAAAAAAATAAAAAAATAGAGTCGCCACCAATCTTTTTTGGCTAAATGCGATTGGTCACCTATTAAAACATATCGTTTTAATAAAATCTTAAAATTAATTAAAATTTATTAAAAAGATAATTTTAGGATCTGTGAAACAATCTGGGTCCGAAAGTTGGTTAAACGTGGAGAAAGGATTAGCATCTCACAACGCCTATTTCAAACGGTATCAATTAATTATGTGCTATCCATTGATTTTGATAAAAATAATCTAATTTTCGGTGTTTGAAAAATAATTTCCTTAATTTTTCTTATTTATCAAAGTTTTTTTAATTAGTTTTTCCTTTTTTTTATTATGTATTTATTTTCCTTTTTGTGTTATTTGAGAAAAATAAATTAGAATCCTTTTTATTGAAATAATTCTTAAAATGTTTCAGTACGTTGATAATATTAGAAGAACTCTTTCTCACTTATAGATTTTTTAGGTATTGCTTCTTGAAATGCCTTATAATCTTATCTTCAAAGGCTCGAATTTACTTTTTGTAAAAACTATGTTGTGCATACAATGTAAATGCTAATATGTTAATACACACATTTTATTTTACTCCTTTAAAAATTTATTGACTTTGTTTATTGAATTACTATTTTTTATTATTTTATTGAAGAAAAGAGAAAATTTTATCATATTGAAGATTTTTATAAATATTTCAATACACTAGTAATATTAAAAAAAAATCTCCTCACCTAGGTATTTTGTAAAGCATCACTACTCGAAATATTTTGAGAATCTCATCCTTAGATAAATTTTTTTTTTTCCTTATTTTTATTTTTTTCATTTTATTTTTAACAAATTAGTTAATTATTATTTACTACTTTATAGCCAAAAAAGAAAGAAAATTTTTATTGTATTAAAAACTTTTTATAAATACTCTAATACATTGATAATATTTTTAAAAAAAATCTTATTACCTGAAAATTTTATAGGTATCACTACTCGAAATACTTTTGAATCTCATCATTGAATAAAAAATTTCTTTTCTTACATTTTTACTAATTTTTATTATTTTTATTAATTATTAATTATTATTCTTTATTGTATATTTTTCTTTATTTGTGTTCATTAAAATTTTAATAAGTTTATGTTTAGTAATTATTTTAAATTAATTAAATTAAAACTATTTTATATTTTTTACCATTTATTTTATTTTATATGAAAATTTTATACAAAAATAATATAAAAATAACAAAAAAAATCATAAATTAAATAATAGAAATATATAAAAAAATTGAATAAAAAAATAAAAAAAATTATGGTAAAAATACCTAAAATACCATTAGTCAACACTAGTCAAAGGTTTAAAGATGGCTTAAATGGCTCAGTCAATCATGTTAGACCTATAGCCAATGGCTTGATCGGCTTGGTTTGGATATACAGCTCGGCTCGGTTCCTAGCTCGGCTTGGTGGCTTGGCCACATTTTAATCAAAACGACGTCGTTTTGATTTCACTATAAATAACACCCAACTCTTTCATTTTTCCTTTTTTTTTTCCTTCTCTCTTCTTTTTCTTTCCCCTCTCTTAAAATTTTTTTCTCTCTCTTTCCCCAATTTTCAGTGGTTTTTGTTGCCGTCACCGCCACTATCGGTTGTTAGTGCCATTGTTGATAGTCGTCATATGTACCCAAAAAATTCTCAAAAAATATCTAAAAATTATTTTCAACCCCCTGAACTTAAATCTAACCTCTATTTTACAAGAAATGACATCAAATGGCTAGATCGAGGTCCCAAGTTTTGGCTAAAAATTATTTTTTAAAATTTTTTTACACTGAGATCCCTGTTACCAACGGTTGAGTTTCTTCATATTTGTGTTCTTTTTTTTTTGCTTGGTATTCTTGGGTTTTTTTTAACAGATTTTCTTAGATCTAGCAGATTTTTTAGATATGTTTTTTTTTTTGCAGGGTTTTTTCGATGGCTTCTTTCCTCTTGTTGGATTTGTATGGCTCTATTTATAAAGTAAAAAAAAAAAAGATTAAAATTTTAAAAAATCTAGGAATTTGTGGGATTATGACTACCTACTGCTGGTGGCCATTAGGGAGGTTGTCGGTCGCTATTAAAAGGCAACTAGTGGCTGTCAGATGGTTAGCAAAAAAGTTACCAGAAAAGAAAAAAAAGAAAAATAATAATAATAAAAATAAAAATAAGTATAAAATGTTTCTATAGCTGCTACTTTTTGTCTATTTCCAAAAATCAAGAATAAGGCAAAAACCAAAAGACAACCATTTTGTAAGGGCAAACACATACAAAAGACAAAACATTAAACATAAAGTTTATCTCTCTCTTTTTTTTTTTTTGAAAAATTTGAAAGGTTCCTCTAACTTCAAGTATCACCACCAAAGGACAAATGATCTCGAATATCACCACTGAGAATATGTGAATGACTTCAGATATCGCCACCGAAAAAAACTCAAATATCACCATTAAAAAAAATACAATTCTAGCTTTAACACTCGGATATCACCACCTAAAAGATGCAAATGATTTTGGATATTACCACTAAAGGAAACTCGAATATCACCATTGAAAAAATGCAATTTCAACTTTAACACTCGAATATCACTACCAAGAAAAGGCAAATGATTTTTTTAACATTCAGATATCACTACCAAGAAAATCAAATGTAGAGAAAGAATGCAAATTCAAACTCGAATATCACCACTGAGTGATTTTGAAAATGTCTTGAATATCACCATCAAGAAAATGAAATTCATACTCAGATATCATCACCGAGAAAATACAAATGTAGATAAAGAATACAAATTCAAACTTTAAACTCAAATATCACCACTGAGTGATTTTAAAAATGTCTTGGATATCACTACCAAGAAAATGAAATTCATACTTTAATACTCGGATAATACCACCAAAAAAGCGCAAATATAGAGAAAAAAATGTAAATTCAAACTTTAAACTTGGATATCATTGCTTAATGTTTTTGAAAATGTCTTGGATATCACCACCAAGAAAATGAAATTCATACGTTAGTACTCGGATATCACCACTGAGAAAATGCAAATGTAGAGAAAGAATGTAAATTCAAACTTTAAACTTGGATATCACCACTGAGTGTTTTTGAAAATGTCTTGGATATCACAACTTAGAAAATGAAATTTATACTTTAATACTCGGATACCACCATCGAGAAAATGCAAATGTAGAGAAAGAATGCAAATTCAAATTTTAAACTTGAATATCACCATCGAGTATTTTTGAAAATGTCTTGAATATCACCACTAAGAAAATGAAATTCATACTTTAGTACTCGGATATCACCACAAAGAAAATGTAATTTCATACTTTAGTATTCGGATATCACCTCATAATACTTTGAAAATAATTTATCACAATATTTTTCTTGACTAATGCCAATTTTACTGGGTTAACAACTTTTTTGCCAGTTAGATTGGGTTAAAGCTTTCATCTTTTGCCATCTCGTTGAAATTCTTAAAAATTTTTAATCTTTTGAATATGTTTTTACCCTATTTTTTTTTCTTCTTTAATGTTTCCAAAATTGACGAACACCACTATGATGTAAATGTCTTTTCTTAAAATGATGCACATGAAATGCAAATGTCTTTTCCAAAAATACTAATGCATACATTCTTATCAATGATGGATAAGCTAGTTATGCAAATGCAAAGTCAAAAGATTCAAATGCTCAAAATTTTCTTTTCTTAAAAAAAAAAGTTAAGATATGCAATTGCCCAAAATCTTCCTTTTTTAAATTTTCCAAAGTTTTTTTTTCTTTCAATCCCGAATCTTCCATTTCATTTCAATTCCAAATCCTTTCTTTGCTATTCATTTTTCATCAATTTTGCTTTCTTTATTCACAATTTGGATTTCTCGACTTTCTTTTCCATTTTGTCATCTTCAAATCAAATATGCATATGATCAACTCGAACTTGATGAAAGTAATTGAAGAAAATAAGCCATTGAACTATGGTGAAACTTAATTGATTAAACATACTTTTGTATTAAAAAGTGTTTCCCATAGTGCCATTTATTTTCCTCAAATTATTTTTCTTTTTTTTTTCAAAATTTTATTTTTCTTCCCTAAAAACATTTTATTTTAATGATAAAATTCTCACAAAAAATTGCCTTAGTCAACCTTTATGAAACAATGTGACTCTTAAATCTCTAAAAAAAATGATGATCATTACTATGTACATGTATTAATAAAATGGCAATTCCATCTTTTCAAATGGCTTAGATGATTAATTGTCAAATTGAGGTCTGCACTATTAAAAGGGAGCTCACAACTTGATATGAAAAATTAAATTTTTATTCAGGCTTAACAACAAATTTTTTTTAAGGTTTTTTTGTGGTTAAATCAAATTTAACACTATTTTTAGTATCACAATGTGGTATTAGTATCAAATATGGTATTTTAATATATATCAAGATCAGCTATGGTAAATTCAAGATTATATTAGGAAAGGCCAAGATTTTTTTATGATAACTCTTGCATACATCTCAATCATTGGTTGTAATGAGTTTTTCATGTTGCAATCTCATTCTCGCTTTAAACTGCCCATTTTTGGATTTTCACCATAGAGTTTCATTCTTTCATTTTTATCTTTTTTTTGGTTTTTTTTTTTTTTTACGATTTCATTATGCACTCAAGTACTATTGCGAAAAAAAAATTGCAAAGAAAATAGGCAAAAGTGAAATTGGTTATAAGAATTCTACAAGGAATAAATTCTTCAATTCAAGTATCCATGTTTGATTGAAATAGACTTTTCAAAGTATATAACATAGGTCAGGATTCAAGATTCTGAAGGAATAGATAAATAAACCTTAAACACATGTTTGAAGGTGATAAGACCAAGGATCATTTCACATCATGTGAAAGACTTTTTTTTTTGTATTTATCCCTTTTATTTCTTCAGTCATAACATGCAATCATCTCATTTTTCTTCCTTTTTTTTATCTTTCATTTTTTTTATTGCTTCCACTTTTGCTTTTTCTTGCATATTCCAACATTTGTTGAAATATGTTCAAAACTTCTAAAACTTAATTTGTTTGACATTTTTCCCTACAACTTAAGGCATTCTTTCTTTGTTGTCAAAGCATGACTTCATCGAATAAATCTTTTTTATATTTTTCTCTTAATGTAGAAGGTGACTTTTGATCAAGGTTCATTTAGAAAAAATTCACCAGGCTCAAAGGAGTAGCAAATGGATAATTTCTTGTTTGTGAAAGAATGAAGAAAGATGACCATTTATCATATCAAGCTCGATCACTTGTGTTGAATAATGATTCCTTTAAAAATTATAATTTTATTTTTAACACATTTTTTTTATCATCATTTTTTTTCACTTTCTCTTTTTGGGATTGTTTGAATATCTATAGTGCATGATGTAACAATCGACATTTTTTTTTCTTTTCTTCTTATTTTCACAGCTCATATGACAACCAATCTTTTTCCAATCTTGGTAAGGTAACAAGGTTTATGTGATGATGGCAACAAGGTTTATGTGATGATGGAAATCATGTTGAAAGGGTTTTATTCAGGTCTCAATTGTGCACATCATCACCAAATTGGATAGTGGCATGAACTAGGTAATTTAAGGACAATTGGAAATCATTCTTTTCTGTCAATATGCCTCTAGATAAAAAAAGATGCATTTGTGTATTTGTGACTATCTAAATGAATTTTTGTTTGAAGCATAATCTTGACACCTATCAACTCACCAACATCTAGATAAAAAAAGCATTATATTTGTCTAATTTTCAAGAAACTCAAAAGATTTTTCCAAATCGATCATTTCAATGTTTGTTGCTTGACAAGAGGCATCACAAAGTTCAAACTTGTATCCTTTTGAGCGTTAAGGTTTTTCAAGTAATTTTGGGACATGAAAAAGACACAAGAATATTTTATTCAAATAGATTCATAATAATGATGATAAATTTTCTTTTTGAGACTTTTATTATGAAAAGAAAAGAAAATTTTTTTATTATTATTTAAAAAAACTTGAGATAAAAAAAGAAAAAAATATTCTTTCAATTAGTATTCAGATTCAACTTTCATAGAAGTCATAAAGTTCATATGCATGTCTAATACAGAATGAAAAAGGAAACAAAATGGGCACCATTTTTATTTTGAATCAATCCACCTTTTTGCAACACCAAATGAACCATCATTTTCCTAGAAAGGCCATAAAACCATTCTCCAATTCCTCATTTATCTATTGTATCCAAATTATTCATATCAATGCTTTAACACTCTTAGTTCACTTCTTTTCCAATATATCAAAGTAGAGAGTTTTTAGAGATATGATGATCACTGTTAGTTTTAAATTCTATTTTTTCAGTTTTAATGAGATATCTAACCTTGTATTTTAGTATGGGATAGTTCTCTATCGAGTGACCCTAATTTTTATTATGGTAATCACATTTGGCATTAGGATCATACCATTTTGGGTAAGAGGGTTGAAGGGGTTCAAGACGCATAGGCTCCAAAGGTTGATTTTGGATAAGTTGAGTTAACAATTTTGTGTAAGATATAGTAATATGGTTGAAAGTGATCCTTTATTGGGTATTTCATAAGGTTCTTGGACCACTACTTAGATTGGATCTCTATTCTAGTCTGGTAGGTGTGACAAAATGGTTGTATGAATAGGTGGGTGTCAGAAAGGATGGCTAAAAATAGGGTGGATAAGCTAGTTATTGTAGTGACTGATATGGCTAATATGGATGAGGGATGGATGTAACATTGTTTATGGGAGAGCAATGGGTTTGGTACACTGATGCAGAGTATGGCATGAAACCTCTGAACTATTGCTTCACATAGTTCATTGTTTGAGCTTTATTTTTTTTCTTTTTGGTAGTTTCACCTTTCTTTGCTTCGCTTGTCTCTATTGCATCGAGCTTGTCATTTTTTATGGTGTTTTCAATAATCTGGCCTAACATCACCATATCTATAAAGTTTTTGGTGGCATTGCCTATCAATCTCTCATAGTACAATGCTTTTAGGGTGTTCACAAATAGGACAGTTGTCTCTTTCTCAATGAGAAAAGGTTGTACTTATGTGACCATATCTCTCTATCTCTGTGTATACTTTTTAAAGCTTTTTGTTACTTTTTTTTCATGTTTTGTATAGATAGATGATTTGGAGCTAGATTCATGACATGCCGGTATTATGTAAACAATACCCTTGTGAGCTCTTGCTAGAAATGAGTACGAGTCATGTCTAGTTGAACATATCATCTAGTTGTAAAACTCGTAAAGCTATCTTGAAATATGTGCATCAACAATTTCTCATCACGAGCATGTTCCACTATCTTACAATAATATATGGTGACATGAGTCATTGGACATTTTGTGCTATCATATTTTTTAAAATTTTGAGACCTTGAATTTAGGTGAAATGACCATGTCGGGGATCAAACAAAGCTCAGCTACATCCATGAAGCCATAAAATTCCATTCCCTCTATGACCTTAAGTCATTCTTCTAATAATTTTATCTTCTGCTAGACACTGATATATTCTACTTTTTTAGGTGTCCTTATCCCTAACTTTTCTCTCTCTTTGGGATCATCCAAGTCAGGAACCAAGATTGGCTCAGGTAGTTTTTCTATCATAACAGGATTACTAAAATTTTGGAATTGTTCTAGAGCAGGTGTGGATGTCATTCCTGGATAAGGATTGGAATATCCTTCAGGAGTAAAAATTTGCACTCTAGTTCCTTGAGAAGGTTAGGTTAGTCATGGCTCAAACCCTAGAGGGTATATAGGATCCACCATGTCTAGCGATTGTTCTTGAAAGGTAGGATTTTCTTCCATTGCTTTTTCTTTATCAAGATTCTTAAACATGTCTATTATCTTATCAATATCCCCTTTTAGTTCTTTTTTAGCTTTTTCTATCCTTT
Organism: Durio zibethinus; assembly: GCF_002303985.1. The sequence goes on along the minus strand of NW_019167915.1, from coordinate 7,261,155 downwards.
CAAATTGACTAGCCTGTTCTTGTTCATGATTTTTTTTTTTGAGTTCTGGTGTTGTATGAATGGCGAGTAAGTTTAAGTCAAAATTTTTGATGGGTGAGCTATTCTTGAACCTTTATTACCATAAATTTTAAAAATTAGAATACCATGTGTTAAAAATTTTATTTTTCATTTTTTATGATTTTTTTTAAAGTAAACAAAAATGATGCACATGATGCATGAATGCAAGTGGGAGATATTTGCTCTTGGACAAATTTTAGCACTAAAAATTTTCATTGATTCATATAACTTTTGTTACATGAGATTTATTATCCTAGAAAAGGATGAGCAAATCTTTAGTTCTATGGGATCCGTGAAGAACTTTTCGAAAAAAGATGTCCTAAAACAAATACCTAAATGCAGAACTGTATGATATGATTTATATAAAAGGAAAAAGAAAGGAAAATAAAATTAAGTTAGTGTAAGGATGTGGTTTGAGATTAAAAAATATTTTTTTGAGATTTTTGTTTTTTTTTTGTTTTAATTTTTGTTTTTGTTTTTTATTATACATAACTTTTAGTTCTACATGTTTTTGACTTAGGTATTTTCTTAAAAAAATGATTGGTGAAGCTCTACTTAAGGTTGGATTCTTATGGCTTATTATATGCTTGATTTAGGTTAACACGCATCTAAAGATTCTCAAATTGTTCCTTACTATCGTCCACACTAGACTAGTAAGGTATCACAATCCTCACCTATTATAAGCTACAAACAGAAAGGGTTCAATCTGAGTAAAAGTATTTTACTTGCCATTACAGAAGTTATCACCTCACAAGGGCATATGTACTCTACTTCCTCCTATAAGGGACAGAGCCTAGGTATAGAGCTCATGCATGAGGTGCATCGGGTCATTACGTATGCAAATGTATCTTAATTTAACGAGAGTAAAATATAAAAAAAATAAAACATAAAAGGCATAGTAAAAGAAATGTGTGTGAAATTTTCCTTTTTGTTTTTGATTTGTTTTTTATTTTTGATTTTTTTAAAAAGAATCAAAATCTAGGAACTTAAAAATAAATACTGATTAAGACTATTTAAAGCAAAATTGAGGATAACACGTAGTTAATTTTAGCCTGACTCTAAAAAAACATTCTCAGTGGAGTCACCAAGCTATAATTACAATTTTGTATTTGCTCGACGAATTTGGAAATGAAAAGAAAGAAATGAAAAAATGGAGTTGTCACTAATCTTTTTTGGCTGGGTACGATTAGTCACCTATTAAAATATATCATTTTAATAAAATATTTAAATTAATTAAAATTTATTAAAAAAATAATTTTAGGGTCTGCGAAATAATTTGGTTCCCGAAGTTGGTTACACGTAAGGAAGAATTAGCACCCCCACAACGCCCATTTAAAATGGTACCAATTAATTACTTATTATCCATTGATTTTGATAAAAATAGTCTTTTTTTTTTGTTTGAAAAATAATTTTCTTAATTTTTCTTATTTGTCAAAGTTTTTTTAATTAGTTTTTCCTTCATTTTTATTTCGTATTTATTATTCCATTTTGTGTTATTAGAGAAAAATAAATTGAATTGAAATAATTTTTAAACTGTTCTAGAATGTTGGTAATATTAGAAGAACTCTTTTTCACCTAGAGATTTTTTAGGTATCGCTTCTTGGAATGCCTTAAAATTTTATCTTCGGAGTCTCGGATTTACTTTTCGTAAAAACTATGTTGTGCATGCAATGCAAAATGTTAATATGTTAATGTATACATTTTATTTTACTCTTTTAGAAATTTTATTCACTTTATTTATTGAATTATTATTTTTTATTATTTTATTGAAGAAAAGAGAAAATTTTATCATATTGAAGATTTTTATAAATATTCTAATACACTGACAATATTTAAAAAAATCTCCTCACTTAGAGATTTCGTAAAGCATCACTACTCGAAATACTTTTAGAATCTCATCATCAGATAAAATTTTCTTTTTTCTTATTTTTATTTTTATTTTAACAAATTAGTTAATTATTATTTACTACTTTATAGCCAAAAAAGAATGAAAATTTTTATTGTATTGAAAACTTTTTATAAATACTCTAATACGTTAGTAGTATTTAAAAAAAATTTTCTTACTAAGAGATTTCGTAAGTATCACTACTCATAGTACCTTTGAATCTCATTATTGGATAAAATTTTTTTTCTTACATTTTTACTAATTTTTATTTATATATTAATTATTTTTTATTAGTTTTTATTGTATATTTTTCTTTATTCTTGTTCATTAAAATTTTAATAAGTTTATGTTTAGTAATTATTTTAAATTAATTAAATTAAAATTATTTTATATTTTCTACATTTATTTTATTTTATATGAAAAGTTTATACAAAATAAAATAAAATAAAAAAATCATAAATTAAATAATAGAAACATATAAAAAAATTGAGTAGAAAAATAAAAAAATAAAAAGTTATGGTAAAAATATTTAAAATGTCCCTGGTCAAACTAGTCAAAATTCAAAGGTGGTTCAATTGGCTTGGTCAACTAGCTTAGACCTACAGTCAATGGCTTAATCAACTTGGCTTGGATATACAGCTCGGCTCGATTCCTAGCTCGACTTGGTGGCTTGGCCATATTTTAATCAAAGTGATGTCGTTTTAATTTCACTATAAAGAACCCTCAAAACACCTAACTCTTTCATTTTTCTTTCTTTTTCTTCTCTCTTCTTTCTCTTTTCCCTTTCGTAGAATTCTTCTTCTCTCTCATTCCCTAGTTTTCGATGGTTTTTGTTGCCGTTGTTGCTACCGTCATCGTCAGTGTTGCTGTCAGCCGCCATTGGATGTGACAAAAAAATTCTAAAAAAAATTTAAAAAGTTATTTTCAACCCTTTGAACTCAAATCTAGTCTTTTTTTTTTTAATGAAAAACGACCTCAAATGGCATAGATCGAGACCCCATGTTTCAGCTAAAAATGATTTTTTTTTGCATTGAGATCCCCGTTGCCAGAGGTTAAGTTTCTTCGTGTTTGTTTTAATTTTTTTATTTTTTTGTTTGGTATTCTTAGGTTTTTTTTTTTTTACAGATTTTCTTGGACATAGTAGGATTTTTTGGATTTTTTTTCAGGGTTTTTTCAATGGTTTCCTTTTTTTTTTTTGTTGGATTTCTATGATTCTATTTATAGAGCAAAAAAAGAAGATTAAAATCTTAAAAAATCTGAGATTTTATAGGATTATAGCTATCAGCTGTCGGTGGCTGTCAAATAGGTTACCGGTGGCTGTCAAGCGATGACCAGTGGTTGTTAGACAGTTGGCAAAAGAGTTACCAAAAAAGAAAGAAAGAAAAAGAAAAAAAAGATAAAAATAATAAAAATAAGTACAAAATGGGTGTCTACATCTTGTCATTGTTACACAAATTAATATTTTTAAGGTTGTTCAAAGATAATAATTTATAAAATATTAGTAATATTTATTTATTTTATAAGAAAATATAATTAAATTATTAAATTAATAATCATATTTATTGATAAGTAAATTCATTTTAATAATATAAATTATCTAAAAAAGATATTTGAATTAGAAAGTAAAACCAATATGTTAAATTCATAATAAAAAAAGAAAAATATATTATATAAAATATTAAAAAAATAAAAAATACATAAATTATTTTAAACTTATTATAATGAATATTAGTTTAAAAAATATAAAAATTTATAATACAAAATAATTATAATTTTAAGTAGTAACAAATTTTTAATTCATATATTAAATGAGTAAAATTGACTATTATTAATTTTACATAATACTTCATTTCGATGATAAAAGTTTTTCACCATTTTATATGAGAATTATGTTATCCTCTAAGACAGTGATCTAATCACTTTTAGTGGTCTAAGATCACCACCACGAAAAATTATTAAATGTTTATTGAAAACAATGATCTAATTACTATGTATTGATTACTATAGTTTTTGAAGTGGTCATTTCATACTAAACACTCCCTAAATAAAAAGTATTGATTGCAATTCCATGTATCATATCTAAATAGCTTAATTCTCAAACTTACATGCTATTGACAACAAACAAGTTTTGTTTCAACCAAAACAGATCATTTTCTAAGAAGCATTATATTTTTACATTTTTTTTAACACTTGAGAGAAGAGATTCAATTTGAACATTTTAAGCCCAGGGAGACTACTCCGCTGTAAAATGAGAACCTTATTATTACATGGTTTAGAACATGGAACCAACGTGATTGGGAGCAAATTGGGCCTTTTTGGGCTATGCCGTAGATGACAAATGGAATAGCAATGCCATTATCCTTAGCTTATTTATAAAATTCCTCTTTTTTTTTTCTTACTTAAATTGCTTTTAACTTGTAATTCTAAAACTTGACATTTCAATGGAAAAAAAAATATGGTTTAGTTGTAACAATTCTCTTAAGTATTAAATTCAAATCCTACAGTCATTGTATACAGCATATGAATTAACAATTATATGATTTGTCGATAAAATATTAAAATAATTTAATTTCAATAACAATGATTTAACCTCTCACGCCCTCGACTATAAAAAAAATATCGATCAGACTATTAATGGCACTACCTTTTCATAGAACTTGAGAGTTGATATGAGACATTGGGTTGGTGAATGTCGAGCAAAAACATTAGGACAAGGAATCTGGCTCCTCTCCAGTCCATTTCAAAAACATTGGGACGACGAACCGGCTCTTCTCCCGTGCCATTATGGACAACAGAGGCCAGCCAGTTCATGCACCAAATGCAGGAACCACATTTAATCTTCAGTGTCCAACGGTTTGAGATTGCAACAGCATTAAAGCTTCAAACATACTATTTTAACTCAACAAATGATAACTGGAAAGACCGAAAATTCCCCACCCCTCCCCAATAAAAAAATAAAAAATAAAAACAGATCTGATATCCACTACTTCTCTCATGGCAAATCTTCCAATTCCCTCAGGTTTGATCCTTTGATTGATTTTAGTTTTGAACCATAAATTCACTTTGTTTCTGACCATTTCATTTAAAACCTTAAGAGTAGTACTGGTACCGTGGTACGTATATATCAACCATGGATACTACCAGAACATAGATGGCCATAACGTTGTCCTAGAAATTAAGAAGCATCCATATTCCATTTCTTTGGATGCTTAACAGGTAAGACTAGAATATTAACAGCCGAAATTGCCAAGATACTTCCATATTTCTACATAGACAACTGATAGTAAAATAATAGTAATACTTATTATTGTTAATGATGTGCCAATCAATTGATGTAGTCAATTAGTCAAGCCGAAAAATTCTATTGGCAGCACATTTTCAACAGAAACAAAAAAAAAAAAAAAATTGCTTTCAACTTCTTTGCGCCCAACGTAATTTACCCATAGATTTGTTGAAATTTGCCTCTGGTTTTTCTGCAGCTAGCGTCATTCACAGGTGTAAGATGTTGACTTAGTTCTTTGAATTATCGACAGATACGAAAACTTAGTTGGACTGCCCTTCTACTTCAACCTGGTTAACAGACGCTTTTGGAGACTTGAGCAGCTCCAGGGGAATTTTCAATTGCATAATCTGGCAGTAATATATCGTGAACGTTCATTTTCTAAACGAGGTTGCTGCCAAATCACTGTTCATATTTCGGTGGGTGTAAGCTAGAATACGAAACTGTGATCAAATTATGCTAAATATATAATATCAAATGGAAGGAAATGATCAATGGTCTTGCCAGCAGCAGCCAACATTTATATTTACCCAACAAAATGGCAATGCATGATCCATTTTCCCTCTTTTTTTATTTTTATGGCTCCATTATATTTTCTTTGACCCAGTCCTGCCCGTTAATTAGTTTCTGGCTTTCTACATGAAAAATCCACGTCGGGCTCCAAAACTTTCAATCCACTATAGTTTTGATACATTGCATTATTCTCCATTTCTTCTTTCTACTTTTCCGATATTGACTGATCAGGATTTATCTGAACTAATACAAGCATATTTACTATTGGGTATCTATGATAAGAATTTACAACGGTTTACACATGTCAGATTACAAGTTTTGGTCAAAACTAAAAAATCTAAACATAGCCAGTGCTTTCTCCGAAGCTTTAGACCATATAAGGGTGCAAGAATTGATTATAGGACAATCTCAATTCAACTCAAAATCCGGTTCTAATGTAAAGTTGACCAGCAACATTCTATGATTGTCTTTTAGAAAATTCATATTCCATAAGCAACTATACCCGAAAGTAAATATTGTGGAAGATCTCAACAGTTACTATTGCTGCACGTTTTCCACGTGTCAACTTTCTGATTTTTTTTTTTCAACACTATTCATATGCCAGCAGACTATTCTAGAGTAGCGTCGGCAAAACAATTCATATGTAAAATTTTCATGGGTCACGGGTAGAAGTTGGTTCATTCAATATTGTTCACTTTTAACAAATAATAGATATAGGAATTGGATAAGTCTGTTTGCATTCAGATTTTCAGAGTCATTTTCTGATTGGATCACTTTGGATTTGGCTGTTTCGGTTATGCTTATTGGTTTCGAACTCAATCCATTTTATGGTCATATTGTTTTGACAGGAGAGAACCATTTACGTCACTGTAAAAGTAAAAGTCAAATCATGTTAATTTTCCACCTGTTTAATTCCTTGGATGAATGTTAATCGAAGAGTAAATAAGTGTAAAACTATTCATTTTTACAATGATTTAAGTGAATCGGTTGCTTTGTTTTGGATTTAGTTGTTTGGATCATCTTGGTAAGAATTGTTTTTAGTCATAACTTATTCATTTTGTTTTCCACCTTACTTTTTAAGGATTTATTTAGATGAATGATGAGATTAATATTTGTTAGATTGAGTCTTTTCAATGCTTGGTTCCAAGTCGGAGAGTTTTAGTCTTGTTCTGAATACAAGAGTTCTATTGCCTCGGGATTGTCAGGTTCTGCTGGTCTTTGAGGATTGTGGCAGTGTTAGGAGAATAGGAGAGAAAGACGGTTGTCGTTTAGGTTAGAACACGGTACAAAAATTATAAAAGTGGTATCAATTTTTTTAGTTAAGTGTGATTGATTAATTATATAAATATATCATTTTTAAGGTTATTTTAAATGTAAATTAAAGATTTTTAAAAAAAATAAATTTTGATTTATATCATCAAAATTAATATTCGAGAATTCGTTACGTGTAAGGAAGATAGAATCTTTATGCCTAAAATTGATATCAAATTAATTATGTGTTATTTTATTTAAACATTATCAAAAGTAGTTTTATTATGTAAATAAATCAATTCTAATTCTTTTATTTACATCACATAGTGATACAAAAATTCTATCAAAATATCAAGCAATCATGCAACAATGTAATAAATAATAAAAATTATCATGCAAATATATTTTAAATCATATCAAATATCATATAATAATATCATACCTAAATCATGCTAAAGTATTCAAGCAATAACGTCATGCAATAATAATAATCATGTAAATATATAATATCATGCAAATATACTAATAACTATTCATGCAAATATATAATCATGAAATCAAATATAATCACGTAAATATATTAGTAATTATGTATAATTATGCAATTATGCACACAATAAATATAGAAACATGCAATTAAATATCATTCAAATATAATATTAATCATGCAATAACATATAATATCATATTATACAATAAATAAAGAATCATGCAATAATAATAAATAAATAAATATGCAAATAAATATATTGATAATCATACAATCACATTAAATATAATCATACAAATAAATATATTAATAATCATACAAATACATTAACAAATCACACAAATAAATATATTAATCATGCAAACAAATATAATAGCCAAATAAATTATCATGCAAATATAATATTAGTCATGCAAATTCATGCAAAAATAAATACCATGCAATAAATATAAAAATAACAATAAGCAATTAAATATTATAAAAGTTATGCAAAAATCACAAAAAAATAAAAGTTAACATTACCTCAATAGATCACAGGTTTCAACAATTTTTCACTTTTGAAAAACTGATGCTTCCTACTATAAATCTTAGTCTTCTTTCTAAAAATTTCAACTGGATATTCTTACATTTTTTTTGCTTGATTGCTTCTTCTTTGTTGATTCAAAATTTTACCTAAATTTTCTTTCTTTTCAATGATCTTTATTTGATTTTAAAGCCAATTATTGTGTGACCTCTCTTTTAGATTCAAGGTCCTTATATAAGGATTGAATCATTTTCAATTTGAAAGAAATTAATTCAATTGAATCTAAGATTTCTCTCTAAATTTTATTCTTTATGTAATTTTACATTTTTCAATAGAATGAGCCGTAAGTCTTTTCAAAATTATTCAATTATTAAAGTTAAAATCTGAACTAAAATTTCAGAGTTGAATTACATTCAAGATTTTTCATGCAAAATCTCAAATTTTTCCTTTTTTTTTACCTTTTTAAAAATTTTTTTTTACTAATTAACTTTGACTCTATTGACAAAAAAAACAAAAATTTAACTAAAAAAATTAAAATATAAATAAAATTTAAGGCTTAATCTTTAGACTCAAAATTTATTTTTTTAATTAATGTCTAATTATACAATTAAAATAAAAATTCAAAGATCAATAAATTTAAAAAAAAATATCTGAATAAAATGGAATGTCAATAGTGGTGTAGTGGAGAAGGAGAATGGATAATGAGCTTAATGAGAAGTGGAAACAGTTAAGGCCGACGAAGGAGGAGAAGGATTGTATTGTGACAGATGAGGATGGGGGTTCGACGGAGGTGGACGGTGGTGGGAACTGTGGAAGGGAAGCTTCTAATGAGAAGATCTTTTAACAAAGAAGCATTGAAAGAGACAATCAAGCTGATCTGGAAATTAGCAAGGGATGTGGAGAAAGTAGATTTAGAGGACGACCTTCTACTATTTAAATTTGCAACCACGAGAGATAAAGGCAGAGTCGTCGATGGATCTCCATGGACATTTGACAAACATCTAATCTTGTTTCATGAGTATAGAGGTGATTTGAGAACGGAGGAGTACCACTTCATAAGGTACAATTCTGGATAAGGGTTTACGATCTCCCATTAGGGACGAGGATTCAAGAAAATGGGCACAAAATTGAAGAAAAGGTAGGCTCGCTTAAAGCAGTGGATGCAACTTTAGAGAAGGGAAGTTGGCCAAGATTCTTGCAAATCCGGGTAGAAATAGATATCAAGAAGCCTTTCAGATCCGCAGTGGTACTTAGTGTGGGAAACCCCAAAAGAGAAATCTAGGGTCGAATAAGTTATGAGTGATTACCCACATTCTGTTATGGATTTGGTATACTGGGACATACAGCGGAAGAGTGTGAAAAAGAGGAAAGGTTGGAGGATACAGATCAACATCCGAAACAGTCTGAAGAATGGATGCGTGTGTCACTTTTGAAGCCTAAAATGTTAGAATGGGGTAAGGAAAGTGGCAACGCAAAAGCTTCAGTGGAAACGGGTTGACAACTATAGGATAAGAGGATAAAACGAAAAGACTGACTAGGGCAGTCCACAGCAGAGGAGCATCTCAAAAACTGGCTATGTGTCATGAGCCAACCTTGTACATGGTCATGACCGGGGCTTAGGTTGTCATGAGCCACCTTGTATAGGACCATAATCGAGTAGACCTCTTGTGCTAAAAAAAGTGTCCCCATTTCAAACATTGTAATAGTTAATGGTAGCATAGCTCTAAAATCTCTAAGGCTCTTTAGGGGTGAACCGACAGCATACTGTTAGGCTGTTTCACTGGTTACTATATGGACCTAAGCCATCCATCAAGGGCTGCCCCCTGGCCCTGGTTATGGTGGAAAGTCCCGATGTATGATTCTCGATTATAATAAAATTTACCCCGATTAAATGTCTCGATTATTGCCTCGATGTATTTTTTTTTTCTCGATGTGAATGTGCATTCTTGTGTGTGTTTGAGATTGATCTCGATATAATGTGCCTTATTGTGAATGCTTGGGACTAACCATGGCTTATGGTTATTTGTTTAGATATTGAATTGTTGAAGGCTGACTTGGGTGGGAGCGTCCATTCAAGTGCCGCACGATCTATTGCTTGTTGAGAGAAAGCTTAGTCCGTGACACATGGTATCAGAGCACGGTTGGAAAGTGCTAAAAAATGAAAGAGATGGCCATAAGTGGTGGACCCAATTACCAACAGAGAATTGAGAAACTTGAGGTCACGGTGGCCGTAATGAAAACTCACATGGTGACTAAAGATCGAGTGAGAGAGATCGAGATAACCCAACGAGAGTTATTCGATACTCTCCACAACGTGAACGAGGAGGATAGAGATGCCTTGAATATTCTCCAAAAGGAGTTTGAAGAGCTCAAAGCACAAGTGAGCATCTTACAAATGGCTGTAGCTAGATCGGGTTCGAGCTCGACGGACAAGGGAAAAAGGCCCAAGGTGCCAGAACTTCGATGTTATGAGGAGGCAAGGGATGCCAAGAAGCTTGAAAATTTCTTGTTTGACATGGAGCAGTACTTTCAAGCTGTACACATGGATTCAGAGGAAGACAAGGTAGCAATGGCGTCGATGTACCTCAGGGGATGCCAAGCTATGGTGGCGTTCCAAGTTTGTCAATGACGAGTGTCCGATTAAGACTTGGATGGACCTGAAACGAGAATTAAAAAATTCATTTTTCCCTGAGAATGTGGAGTATATGGCTCGAAGGAGACTTCGAGAATTGGTGCAAACAGGAATAGTGAGAGAGTTTGTAAGGAGCTTTTTTACCCTAATGTTGGATATTTGAGACATGTCTGAAAAGGATAAGATGTTTTATTTTCTTGAAGGCCTCAAGCCTTGGGCCAAGACAGAACTACAAAGATAAAAAATACAAAACGTGGCCATGACCATGGCTACAGCTGAACGTCTCCATGATTATAATGATGGCTCTTCAAAATGAAAAAATCTTCCATCAGCTGGCAGTAGCTTCAACTTTGAGAGTGGGAAAAAGAAGACTAGGTTGGACCGACCCTTCAGTGAGGGATCAGACAGGAGGTCTTTTGGTCGAGATAACACCCAACCCAAGATAAGCAACGCAGTGATTTTTAAGCCTAGGCAACCGCTAGCTTGCTTTCTTTGCAAGAGGCCACATCGAGTGGCAGAATGCCTACACAAAAGAGCCCTTAATGCCTTAAGAGCCTTGTCTCAAGAGTCTGTAAAAGTGCCAAAGAGCGTTGAAGAAGTTGAAGAGAAATTAGCCAGGATGGGTTCAATAAGGTTCCTCAATGCCCTCCATATCCAACTGAACACAATAAAAAAAGAGTAGGATAGAGGCCTGATATATGTGAACTTAACGATCAATGAGAAGGCCACCGAGGTCATGGTAGATACGGGTGTAACTGATACCTTCATCACACCAGAAGAAGTAAAAAGGTATGGTCTTCAGGTTAGCAAGGACTGTGGACGAATGAAGACGATCAATTCGCCAGCCTTTGCTATCAGTGAAAGCTCTAAGAGTGTGACAACCAAATTGGAGCCATGGAAAGGAAAGGTAGACTTTACAGTTTCCCCCATAGATGACTTTGATGTCATCATCGGATTGGACTTCATGATGTTGGCTCAGGTGATCTTTATCCCCATTGCTAGCTGCTTGTTGTTCTTAATGGAACACCCATGCGTGGTGCCGACCAATATCTTACCAAAGAGTGGAAAAAAAATAATTTTAGCTTTACAGTTCATGAAAAGGGTAAAGAGAGGAGAACTTTCTTTTGTGGCCATGTCGATCTATAAAGAAGGGTCAGGAGTGAAATCGATACCCGATGGCGTGGAAAAAATGTTGAAAGAATTTGAAGAGGTGATGCTAGAGATGTTGCCTAAGGTTCTACCTCGATGAGCAGTGGATCATGAAATTGAGCTCCTTTCAGGAGCGAAACCCCCTGCTAGAGCTCCTTACCGTATGGCCCCACCAGAGTTGACCGAACTAAGGAAACAGTTAGATGAGCTTCTATAAGTCGGGTTCATTAGACCATCGAAGGCTTCTTTCAGAGTGCCAGTGTTATTTTAAAAGAAGCATGATGAAAGTTTATGATTATGTGTTGACTACAGGGCCCTGAACAAAGTCACCGTGAGAAACAAATATCTCATCCCTCTTATAACAGATTTGTTTGATCAATTGAGCCGGGCCAAGTATTTTTCCAAATTGGACTTGAGATCTGGCTACCATCAGGTCAGAATCATCAAAGGAGATGAGCCAAAGATCACTTGTGTAACACGGTATGGTGTATTTGAATTTTTTGTTATGCCCTTTGGACTGACCAATGCTCCTGCCACATTTTGTACATTGATGAATCAGGTGTTCCATGACTACCTAGATAAATTTGTAGTCATCTATTTAGATGACATAGTGGTATATAGCTCCACTCTGGAAGAACATCAAGAACAGTTACGTCAGGTGCTTCGAAGGTTACAAGACCACCAGTTATACGTGAAAAGGGAAAAATGTGCATTAGCTCAGACCCAAATTCATTTTCTCGGTCACATTGTCGAACGTGACCACATCCGAATGGACATGAAAAAGGTTAGGGCCATCAAAGAGTGGACAACACCAAAGAATGTTAGTGAACTTCGTTCATTTTTTAGACTAGCTAACTATTATAGAAGGCTTATGGAAGGGTACTCTCATAAGACCACGGCCCTCACGGAGCTATTGAAGAAGGAGCATAAATGGTATTAGACAAGTGAGTGCCAAGAGGCTTTTGAGGGATTGAAGAATGCTATTATGAAGGATCCCATCTTAACTCTCTTCGATATTGAAAAGCCTTTCGAAGTTCAGACGGATGCATCTGATTTCACTATTGGAAGAGTGCTTTTACAACAACATCACCCGATAGCATTTGAAAGTAGAAAGCTAAACGAAGGTGAGAAGAAATATACGACCCAAGAAAAAAAGCTCCTGGCAGTAGTTCACTACTTGAGGGCTTGGTGATATTATTTGTTGGGTTCACACTTTGTCGTAAAGACAGACAATGTGATCGTTAGCCATTTCTTCATCCAACCAAGGCTTACAGTGAAACAAGCTAGATGGTAAGAAATTTTAACGGAGTTTGACTTTTGTTTTGAGCACACCATTGGAAAAACCAATCAAGTGGTCGATACATTGAGCAGGCGAACAGAGTTAGCGGCCTTTAGAAGAATTACTCCAATAACGGCTAGCAGAGCCACGACAGACATTCACAAGTTGATTGAAGATCATTTAGGGAAAGACCTGTAGGCCAGTGCCATTCTGAAGCTAGTGGAAGAAGGGAAGTCCAAGTGCTTCTGGCAAGAAAATGAGGTCTCGTGGACCAATGGCCTTGATTGTTTGTGCCAAGAGCAGGAAGTCTGAGACAAATGCTGATGAGAGAATGTCATGACACACCGTGGATCTGACATCCGAGCTAGCAACGCACTTTGGCGTTATTGAAATAGGGATACTATTGGCCTCACATGTGACAAGATGTGATGGACTATACAAAGACTTACCTTATTTACTAACAAGACAAAGTTGAAAAGAAAAAACCTGCAGGCATGCTTGAACCACTATCGGTACCCACCAGATCGTGAGAAGGCATCTCTCTTGATTTCATTTTGAACCTACCCAAGGTTGGTGATCTTGAAGCTATTTTGGTGGTGATTGACCGATTCTCTAAGTACGCCATATTCATTCCCGCTCACAAGTATTGTATAATGGAAGACACAGCTTGACTATTGTTTAAACATGTGGTTAAATATTGGGACCTCCCTCAAAACATTATCAGCGATAGAGATCTGAGATTCACGGGATCCTTTTGGAAAGAACTTTTCAAGATATTAGGGTCCCAACTCAACATCTCCTTAAGCTACCACCCTCAAATTGACGATCAAACGGAACGATTCAATGGACTACTAGAGAAATACTTAAGGCACTTTGTTCAAACCAATTAGAAGAACTGGCCTTCGTTATTAGACGTTGCTCAACTCTGCTTTAATTATAACAAAAGCTCTTCCATCAACAAGAACCCATTTGAGGTGGTCACCAGACAATTACCAAGGCTACCCCACACTTCTTTGGAATAATATAAAGGGAAAAATCCAAGAGCCTTCAACCTCGACAAGGAGTGGAAACAAAATATGGAGATTGCACAAGCCTACCTGGAGAAAGCATCAAAGCGAATGAAGAAATGAGCAGACAAAGGTCACAGGGCTTAATAATTCCAAGTTGGTGATCTGGTTCTTGTTCGACTAGTCCCTGAACAAACCAGATTCTTGAGAAAGAGAGATCGTAGACTGATGGCAAATATGAGGGTCCAGTGAAGATCCTTTCCAAGGTGGGGAATGCTTCTTACAAAATCGACCCACCAAAGTGGATGAAAGTGCACCCAGTATTTCATATGAGTAACCTAAAACTTTTCCATGCAGATCCTACAGATGCTAGTTGAAGGGAGCCAACCAGAGCTGCCATCACCATGAAGCCACCCTCAGAGCATCGAGTCGAAGAGATCCTAGCTGATAGAAAAACCAAGATATCTCAAAGATTAGTTCAGGAATACTTAGTAAAGTGGGAGGGATTAGGACTAGAAGAAACCAGCTGGGAAAGAGAACACGACCTCCAGAGATTCAAAAAGAAGATTGAAGAATTTCAAGCCAGCAAGTCGACGAGAACGTCGATAGAATAGGTGGGGAGGATGTCATGAGCCAACCTTGTATAGGGCCATGACCGGGGCTTAGATTGTCATGAGCCACCTTGTATAGGGCCATGATCGGGTAGATCTCTTGTGCTAAGAAAAGTGTCCCTATTTCAAACATTGTAATGATTAGTGGTAGCATAGCTCTAAAATCTCTAAGGCTCTTTAAGAGGGGGTGAGCCGGCAGCATACTGTTGGGCTGTCTCATCGGTTGCTATGCGGACCTAGGCCATCCACCAAGGGCTGCCTCTGGCCCTGGTGATGGTGGGAAGTTTCGATGTATGATTCTCAATTATAATAAAATTCACCCCGATTGAATGTCCCGATTTTTGCCTTGATGTGAATGTGCCTTCTTGTGTGTGTTTGAGATTGATCTCGATATAATGTATCTTATTGTGAATGCTTGGAATTAACCATGACTTATGATTATTTGTTCAGATATTGAACTGTTGAAGGCTGACTTGGGTGGGAGCGTCTATTCAAGTGCCGCACGGTCTATTGTTTGTTGAGAGAAAGCTTAGTCCGTGACACTATGGGTGATCCTTAGAGGGAAGATTATTAGCGTAATTTTGGGGCCGAAGCCAATCATAATCACGTGATAACCGGTAATTCCAATTATAAGCAGCAAAAAAGGTGGGATACCAAAGATGGGGTCTTTATACGGGAATAGGAAATATAGGAGATAATGAGTGTGGTTCCGTACCAAAGGAATTGGAGTTGAATAACAAACGTGACTTGTATGATGGCCCCATGCAAAAGGAATCACAAATGAGGAGCCCACAGGGTATTTAAACGGGATAGGGGAAAACGAATGGGACGTGGCAACAATTAGTTATAATATGAATGATTGTGGGACTCGCATAATGAAGGAAGCCAAAAGCACAGGCCATGATAATGAGACTTTATTCCCATGTAGTGACCAATTATTCGCAGAAATAAAAGGTTAAGTAACACGAGGATAGGGGTGGCAATCATCAAAGCCTAGAAAACGATGGTTGCATTAACCTACGGAGTGAATGTACTAAAACCCAGAGTAGCGCAGAAAGCCAAATAGAAGAAGTTGGCTCGTGCACCTGCTGCACATAGAAGTGGAATGAAGATAGAATTAAGTAAGAGGAAATAGGGAGTTGAAGAGGCAGTAGATATGGAAATCGACAGCATACATAAAAAAAGCTAGGAACGAAGATTGGGCATTGTTCGAAAATAGTGCTATTCAAATGGAGACTGGGTCCCAATCTCGTCGAGCTCAATGAGGTGTGTATCTTGGAACTATATTGGGCTTGGGAACCCTTGGACAATTTAAGCTCTTCAGAAAATGCTGAAGAGAGAAGATCTCAAGGTGGTTTTTCTGAGTGAGACCATCTTACCAACACAGGCACTAGATAGAGTCAAACGGAAGTGCAAAATGGATGGGGTAATAGGAGTTGATGCAATAGGACGTAGTGGAGGACTTGCTTTGTTTTAGAAAGAAAAGGTAACACTAAGCTTACTAAACTTCTATAAATATGATATTGATGTAGAAATCACAGATAAGAATGGTAGTGAATGGTGAATTACTGGCTTCTACTGGGACCTAAATGTGAATTTGAGGCACAATGCATGGACAATGTTGAGGGAGCTGGCTACGGTAAATAACAGACCATGGATTTGCTCAGGAGATTTTAATGAGGTACTATGGAGCGACGAAAAGCATGGGGGCAATCCAAGACCGGAATGGTAGATGAATAGCATTCGGTTGGCAATGAAGGATGCAAACTTGGTTGACATATGTTTCAAGGGGCCAAAGTTCACGTGGGATAAAGGTAAAGAGGCCAGAACAAAAATCAAAGAAAGGTTGGATAGGGGAGTAGCAAACCCAAGTTGGTGCTCGTTGTTCCTAGATCATGCACTATATCATTTAGTTTCCACACTTTCAAACCATATTCCAATCATGCTAGATACTAAAGGGAATAGGCAAAAGCGGCATGGACGAGAAAGGGTTGTGGAAGGATGTTTGAAGCCATGTGGGCCAAAGAACCAAGCTGTGTGGTGATAATTAAGGAAGCCTGGAATGATGGGAAAGTGGGTTGTACACGTGGAAGGATGGACGGTGTGCTGAAAAGGCCTGTGTGGTGGAGTAAGGACAAATTTAATGGGGACCACAAGGAAATAGAGGCATTAAACAAAGACTTGATAGAGTTAAAGGCCAATGGTGGGGACGAAATGAGCAATAGCCACGAGGAGTATATCAAGCAAAGATTGAATGAACTCCTGGAAAAAGAAGAAACATTCTGGCTTCAAAGGTCAAGAATAAACTGGTTAAGAGAGAGGGATAGAAATACTGCTTTTTTTCACCACAGGCTTTACAAAGTAAACTAAAAAACACCATAAGAGGGTTGGAGGATGAAAATGGGGAGTGGCTGGAAAGGGTGGATGAGATGAGTTCACATGTAGTGGGTTATTTTGAGGAGATATTCAAATCTCAAAAACTTGTAAATTTTGATGAAATCATGAGTGCAGTAAAACCTTGTGTGTCAGATGATGAATAACTTCCTCCTTACCGAGTTTATAGCCGAGGATATGTATGATGTAGTTAAACAAATCCATCCCACAAAAGCACCAAGATCCGACGGTATGCCCGCTTTATTTTTCCAAAAATATTGGCATGTCACAGGTTAAGATGTTGTTAAGTTTTGCTTGTTTTTTTCGAATGGGGAGGTAGGTTGGATGATATTAACAATACAAACATAGTCCTTATCCCTAAAGTGAAAGACCCTAAAAGTATGTCACAGTTTCGGCCTATTAGCATTTGTAATGTTATTTATAAGATCATTGCTAAAACTCTTGCTAAAAGGCTAAAACATATACTCCCTTCCCTTGTAAGCGAAAATCAGAGTGCATTCGTCCCAAGGAGGCTTATAACCGATAATGTCCTTATAGCCTACGGGATTTTACACATTCTGAAACTAAAGAAAAAAGGAAAGGAAGGATGGGGAGCGGTAAAATTAGATATAAGCAAAGCTTATGACTGGATTGAACGGAGCTTTCTAAAAATTATGATGGAAAGATTAGGTTTCAGTGAGAAGTGGGTGTCCATTATCATGCGCTGTATTTCCTCATTCACATATAGGGTGATTCTTAATGGCACAGTTACTAACCTTATTCATCCAGAAAAGGGTCTCAAACAAGGCGACCCCCTTTCACCATATTTATTTATTCTATGTACAGAGAGACTTTTAGCATTGCTAATAAAAAACCAGCTGGGGGGAATCTTAAAGGTTTTAGAGCTAGCGTGAATGGCCCAAGGATCAATCACCTCTTTTTCACAGGTAATAGTTTGCTTTTCATTAAGGCAAACCAAAGGGAATGCGAAAGAGTGAAGCGCTTGCTAAAGATCTATGAGGATGGGTCGAGGCAGACAATCATCTATGATAAACCGGTTTGTTTTTCAGCCGAAACACTAGAGATGATATAAAGGAGATGGTCAAACAGCTTTTTGGAATCAGAGTGACAAGCAGCCCAGAGAAATATCTAGGTTTGCCAATGATAGTTGGGAGAAATAAAAGGAGAGCCTTCCAGGATATTGTGGACAGAATGAAAAAAAGAATACAGTGCTGGAGCAACCAATGGATATCTCAAGGTGGTAAGGAAGCGTTTATAAAGGCTGTTCTACAATCACTCTTAGCTTATGCCATGTCCGGCTTCTTATTCCCACAAGGATTATGTCATGAACTAAACAAGACAATCTGCAATTATTGGTGGAAGCAGAGTGCAACAAGTAGAGGTAGTCACTGGCTCGATGGAAAGACATGTGTACAAGCAAGCTGGAGGGCGACTTGGGTTTCCAAGATTTTGAACTGTTCAACAAAGCACTGGTTGCAAAACAAGGTTGGAGACTCATTCAGAATACGACGTCATTGGTTTACAGAGTCCTGAAGGCAAAATACTTTCCCAAAACGTCATTTATAGATGCTGACCTTGGCAATCTTCCCTCATTCTCATGGAGAAGTATTTGTTTGAGTAAAAAAGTGCTGGTAGGTGGAATTAGGTGGAGGGTTGGTAACGGGTTAACATTTAACATGTGGACTGACAAGAGGGGTTCCAACTATTACAGGCTTTAAACCTCAACCACGTGAGGGGATGATTGAAGATGAGGCTGTGGAACACGAGTTAATAGATTGGAAAAGGGCACAGATGGAATGAAGAGAAGGTTGACGCACTATTCTCAATCCAGTCAGCAGAGGAGATCAAAGCAATCCCTCTTAGCAGGAGTAGTTACTTGGACGTGATGGTGTGGCATTTTACACATGATGGAAGTTACAGCGTTAAAAGCGGATGCAAGTTTTTGTGTAGCAAGGAACGAACCATCGAAGATGCTCATGGGTCAACTGAAGGGGGGAAGAAGATGCAGGAAGGAGATATGACGCAAACTTTGGAAGGCTCAAACACCCAGTAAGGTGAAAGTATTTGGATGGACGCTCATGCGTGGAATACTACCAGTTTATGGAAATTTAAAGAAAAGGAAAATCATGGAACGAAGAAACTGCAAACTGGGTGGTACATTTTTGAATATATCAAACCGGAGCAATTCAATCATGGGGGTATGAAAGAAAATGAATATAAGATGTGGCAGTCTTTGTGTTGGGCGATTTGGAAGAGCAGAAATGATGAGGTAAAAAATAATATCCACAGATCTCCACAGCATATAGCCCTGTATGCAAAAAGTTTCCTGGATGAGTGCCAGAGGGTTCAAGAGATACAGGTTGTAAGGAGTCGGCATGAGGGGACAAGGTGGAAAGCACCTTCCGGAAACCGATACAAGGTCAACTTTGATGATGCGGCGAGGGCAGCAAGCAGGATAGGTGGGATTGGAGTTGTTATTAGAGATAATATAGGAAGAGTTTTGGCCACAATGTCAACGCCAGCCTCACACGGACAACCCCATGCACGTGGAAGGACTGAGAGCAGTTAGAGCGCTAGATTTTGCTAATGAAATGGGATTCAACAGAGTCGAGTTAGAGGGAGATGCTCTGAGCATAATCAACCGGATACAAGATGATGGAAACGACCTTTCTACCATAGGTAATGTTATTGCAGATGCAAAATTGAAGATGAGAACTATGGTGGATTCAAGATGTGTCCATGTAAGGAGAGAAGCGAATGAAGCCGCCCTTACATGGGCAAGAATAGCAGCTAATAGTGGTGAAACTAGGCTCTGGGTGGATAAAAAAAACGGTGAGATTGTTAATTATAATGGAAGTGAAATTAATTAATTTAAAAATGAGATTAAAATCAATAATGAAATATGTTTAAATATAAAAATAATAGTAGTAGTGAGAGGAAAAAATGATAATTAAGAATATTAAATTAAAATTTGTATATAATAAAAATTTAAAGTATTGATATTTATGAAATTAATAAATAATTAAAAATTATTAAAATTATTCTTATGTTAAATAATAATTTAGTTAATAAATAATTAAAAATTAATAAATTTGTTAAAAATGATAATAATATGTCTAATAAAATTTTTAAGAAATTGATAATAATATATTTACATATATTGAAACTTAACAAAGTAATACTTGTTCACTTCATTATTTAGGATATATTTTTATATAATTAATTATGTATGTATTTTTCATTTATGTAATTCTTTTATTCAATGAATAAATTGATTATATATTTTATTATTTATCCAATTATTTATTAACTTTATGATTATTTTATACGAAGATAATAATTATCTTTTAAAAAGATAAAAAGATGTAATGTATTTGCTTGTCTATAACATTAATTTTGGTAATTTTGACTCCTATAAAACTTGCCATGTGATAGTGCCTTTTTCTTTTTTTTTCTTTTTTTTAATTTTAAAATTCCTTTTTCTTACTTTACATATTTAACTAATTATCTATTTTTTAAAAAATAAAAAATTGTATGTGTCCATTTGATATTATTGGCTAAAAAAATATTTTTTTAAAATTTTTTGAGCTTTTTTATTTTTTGTTTTTAATTAATTATATAAATTTTCATATTTTTACTTTACAAAAGATCTTTCACATGTCATCCTGATTTAATAAAAACAGTTTTATTAAATCAAGATTAGAATGTGAATATTTTTTTTTCTCAAAATCATGGTTAGATAGAAATGAGTTTAAGATACTTTTTTTTTACATTATGTTTAGATAGATATCAATAAAAAATAAAAAAAATAAAATTTTTTAAAGAAAAAAATATATGTACCTTTTATTTAGATAATTAAAATTAATAAAAAAATTTAACAACCATATTCTAGATCATTTGTAATTCTATTTGCATTTACTATTTTTCATCAAAAGTTGAAGTTAGTTGTTGCAAATGCTCATTTTATTAGATCTTTAAAAAATTCTCTGTTTTATGCCTTTTACAAATACTAAGAAGAAGCTAACTGAGCTTATTTCTTAACCATCTATGATCTCATGCTTCCAATAACATTGGAAATAGCCCTTCTTTTCCACCTATCTGGAAACAGATTGTCAAATCTCAATAGGTATACCCCGACCTGAATAGATAGCAAGTAATTATCCAGCACATAAAAACCGTTGGGATTAAGTTAAAAATTGTGAGGTAATGATTTGACATCCCATAAAAATAGTAACCAAATCTCAGATATAGCTTTTTAGCATGAAATTAAAAAACCATGAACCTTTAAATTTTTTATTGAATTTACATGATTAATAATGATACATTATTTGATTTAACATAAATAAAGATAAAAAATAAATATTTAAAAGGATAAAAAACCGTAAAAGTTATGAATATAAAAAAATAAGTTCATACATCTAAAAAAATTATCATATATGTCTGATCATGTTCAATCATTTATAAAAAAATTAAATCACTAAAATAATTATTTATTAACAATTTTTATATTAAAAGAGCCATGTTAAACTTAATCAAAAAAAAAAAAGGTTGACAGGAAAACATTGTAAAATTATCATGATACAGCTAGTTTAAATAATGTTAATAAAAATATAGATTTAATAATATTTTTATAAAAATAAAATTTTTCTAATTTTTCTAGTATTTTTCTCTCAAATTGAAGTATTAAAAAAGTTAAAAAGTAAAAAGAAAATAAAAAATTATTAGGTTTTCATCTCTTTCTTTTTATTTGAATTAAAAATTTATCTAAACAAGAAAAAAAATTTTCTATTTTTATTGCTTTCTTTTATTTTTCTTTAATTTCCTTTCCAGTATTTTTTAAATTAAGTAAATTTTTTAACAAAAAAATTTGGTGAATAGAGATAAGAAAAAAAATTTTTAATCCAGACAACATGCAGATACCCACCTAATTGAAATAAAAAAAAAATACTAATCTTTATTTACTTCATTATATATGTATTACCTACTTTAATTAATTATTTATTGTGAAGAGGAAAAAATAGTAATTAACAATTATGTCATTTTACACAATTCTCAGATTACATGGCTTCGTTTTTTTTTCTTTTCCTAAATATAAATAAAAAATAAGAAAGAAAAGACAAAATACAAAATACAAAATATAAATAAAGAAAATTACAAAGAGATGATATCTCCTTAGCTTATTACAAAGAGATGATGTGTCCTTGCTTCGATTGGTTTATACCATGGGATCTGCAACTTCATACTAATTTCAGGCTTGGAAAAGCCTTAGCAATATCTCATTACGAGTTTTCTATGAAGAAGCCTTGGAAACATCCCTGCTGGACCTATTGTATTTCATATGGCTCCGGACTAATTGGCCTGCTGCAAGTGCGGACATGAGTGACAGCTCCCCAGCAAGGACAGCACCAGCTACAACGGTTGCAAGCATTCTAGAGTTTGCTCCAGGTGACTCTTTGCTAGCACCCTTGACCCCAAGCAGGTTCAAACAGGCTGACTGAGATGCAAGCTGAGTTCCACCACCAACAGTGCCAACCTGAAAGATAAATCAGACAGCAACATAGATATTAGGCACTGACATAAATATTCAGGTACCGTTAAAAACAGTTTTACTCTTGACAGATAACTTTGACAGTGAAAATCCTTGTGTTTGATAATCAGACAGCAATACAATCAATTACCTCGATGGACGGCATTGTAACAGAGATGTGAAGGTCCTTGCCATCATTAACAGCTTCCATCATTGTGATGCAATGAGAACTCTCGACAGTTTGAGCCGGATCTTGGCCAGTAGCTATATAGACTGCAGCCACAATGTTACTGGCATGGGCATTAAATCCACCCAGAGCTCCAGCCATAGCAGAACCAGTAAGGTTCTTAAGCATGTTAAGCTCCACTAGAGATTCAACACTAGTTTTCAAGACTTTCCTCACCACATCACCCTTAATGATGGCCTCGCAGACAACAGATTTGCCTCGTCCTTCAATCCAATTTACTGCAGCTGGCTTTTTGTCGGAACAGAAATTTCCTATATCCATCATAAATCCATAAAAATTCAGTGATCTAGCTAAAACAATAAAAAAGACGAATAACATAATTACAAGTCTATGCAAATGAAGCTCACCAGAGATGCCAATAACATCCATGTCAGGGAAATCAGTTTGAAGGAAATCCAAAACGTTTTGGACTCCCTTGGAAACCATGTTCATCCCCATAGCATCACCAGTACTGCAAGTGAATCTCAAATATAGATTCTTCCCAGCAATGGCACATTTGATACCTTGAAGTCGAGCAAATCTACTAGATCTGCAACCACCCAGAAAACCAAAACTTTCAACAAACCAGCACCAATATTAGCTTGCATTTAAATCATTCAGTCTGGATTTCGAAAAATGTTCAACAAACCTGTTAAAAATAACAGCCAAAGTCTCGAAATTGTCAGGATCCTCCAAATACAACTTCAGTTCAGCTGCCCTTTTCGCGGCACCGAACCTTACAACAGGAGCTCTAGTCATTCCATCTTTCAATAGAACGCATGTAGCTCCACCAGACAAATGAATAGCTTTACATCCCCTATTAGTGCTAGCCACCAAGCACCCCTCCGTGGTTGCCATAGGAACCGAGTACTCTCCTCCATTAAGCAACAAAGGCCCGGCAATTCCCACGGGAATCTGCACGTACCCAATCGGCATCTCACAACACTGCCCCAAAATCGACTCGTAATCAAATCCATCCAAAGGCAATCCTGATAATGACTTCCCAGTTAACCTCTGCAACGCCTCACGCCTGACCGCAGCCGCTCTCTTGCAATCACCTAATTTGGATTCCAAAGAATATGAAGGGGTTGTTCCAGCCACTACAGATTTAATTATTTTTTCGTCTTCCTCGGTTGTAACTGTCGCAGGCTTTTCATTGAACACTTTCTGGGTAGTTACAATCGGTGCCGGAGGTGGCAGAGGAGGAAGCGAGCAATCAAGAGCTTGGCCGCAAGGGACTTTACGGCCATCTTCTTTACGAAGCAAAACTTCATTTTCCTCATCATCGTCCTCGGAATTCCAAACGTCAGTCGATGGTCGGAAAATCAAAGACTGAACAAAGTCAATCCCGAAAAATCCCACAAGATAAATAAAGGAGGCGACAAAAGCGAGAATCGCGACGATCTCGGAAAAGGTGACGACATGGAGAGGAGTGGAAGTTCGGATCTTCTCTCGCCAACGGGAAAGAAGAAAATAAACCACAGAGAAGAAGAGCGTGAAGAACACCGCATTGGTTATATACAAAGGAAGAGGTAATGCGTCGGAGGCTTTGGTAGGATCTTCCTCTAAGGGAATCGTTTTTGCTGGCTTGAGAGATTGAACGGGTTTAGTAGATGATCGCCGACAGGCCTCCATTTTGGGTGTAGGTGGCGACGGAAGCCGGCGGCGGAGGAGGAGAATATAAGAGGAATGAAAGGAGAAAGCAGGAAACGATTACTGTTCGTCGTGGGCAGAACCGTTTTCGGGGGTTGAGTGGAGAAGCGAGAGTTTAGGGAAGGGAATATTTAAAGCGTTGTTGGGGAAAGCGCGTGAGCAAAAAGGACAGGAGAAAGGGCGCGTGAGCAAAAATGGACAGGAGACGAGTCAAAAATGTTTAGGTTGTTGTTGTTTTGCAAAGTGCATGCATGGATGGTTGGGTTTGGGGAGAAATGGGCAATTGGGCGCTGCGGGTTACAATGTTGTCAGTTTCCCGGTTGTTTCATTTTATGATTTGGTCTTCCCCATGTGCTGCTGTTTTCTGTCCTTTTTTGTTTTCCTTCATTTACATGTTCGACCCGTAATTTCCAATCTTATTTTTTACCAAATTAAAATTAATATTATTCTTTAATTTGATTCATTCTTATTGATTAAAATATTAGGGTTGAAAGTGTTATAACCTCTTTGAATATCAACTTTTAATTGCCTAAAGTTTCGAATAACCAAGTCAAAGTTTGGGTTGCAGCCACTAATATATTTAAGGGAACCTTTGATTCAAGTTTTGAGATCTTATTTGCTTGGGATATTTTTGACACTTGATATATTACACATATCATAATACCATAGTCGTCAATTTACCTCTTCTTTCACATTTGAATAGTGGGTCGATAAATCTCTCATTTGTACTTTGATGAGCATGATTCATGTATTATTATTTAACTTAAACATTACTGTCAAAGTAGTCAAGGCATCAATAATCTAATTTTTTCTTCAAGAAACATATTGAAATTGGATCTCTTTGAATTGTTTTATTAAGTTAATTATGTGACTTTGGTATAATACTAATTTCGGGTCTGTGGTCTCCCATTTGCCTTTTAGTTATTAAAAAAAACCAAGGTTGAATCTCTATATACTTATAATGCCTCAATCTTCTTTTTAACGGCCATCTATAAAATCATGGCACATATTTTATATTCACCAATATTATTTGTGCAATTGAAATCCAACCTTGTAATATAGGGATAGTAATTTCTTTTCGGGGATATTAGCATTGCTCCAATGCCATGATCCATTATAGTAGATATACCCTATCGAAAAACATCTTCCACAATTTTCTTACAAGTTCTTCATCTTCATCCTGCAAGATTGCCATTAAGTCTTAATCTAGAAATTCAAACTTCACGGGTTCATAATATTTTGTAGTTCAGTCAAAAAGAAAATTAACTATTGCACTTCTTTTATGGATTTTTGTACCACATATACAATATCATATTCTGAAAGCATGACCTACCATCTCATTATCCTACCTAACAGAGATGGTTTCTCAAAAATGTACTTGAGGGATCTAACTTTGATATTAGTCAGGTCGTATGATAGAGCATGTTCTATCTGAGCCTACTGGTAGTCCAAGCTAGGGCATAACATATTTTTCTATTTAGGAGTACTTGACCTCATACTCTATAAACATTTTACTTAAATAGTAGTAGCATACTTTTTCTTACCAATTTTATCCATTTGCCTTAGTATGCATCTCATCGATTTCTTTTATACTATTAGATACAAAACCAATGGCCTTCTTACAACTGGTGGTACCAATACTGGTGGGCTTGTCAAATACTTTTTAATCTTTTCAAAGGCATTTTAGCATTCTTCGTCCCATTTACCAAGATAATTTTTACAAAACAACCTAAAGATCAAATCGCATCTCGAGGTAAGTGGAGATATGAAGCAAGAAATATAATTCAATCACCCTAAAAAGCCTCTCATTTTTTTTGCATGTGTGACACTATCAACTCTTGAATGGCTTGAATCGTATTAGGGTCTACTTCTATACCTCTCTCACTAACTATAAATCCTAGCAATGTTTTAGATTTAACATTGAATGTGCATTTGGTCAAAATCAACTTAAGCTGATATCTCTATAACCTTTCAAAAAGTTTTATGAGATTAGCAACATGATCTTCACCATCTTGAGACTTAGCTATCATATCATCAACATATATCTTTATCTCCTTTTACATCATATTATGAAAAAAAGTGACCACTGCTCTTTGATATGTGGTACCAGCATTCTTTAGCACAAAAGATATGACTTTATAGCAAAATGTAGCCCGCATTGTCACAAATGTGGTTTTTTTCATATCTGTTTTACCTATTTTGATCTGGTTATAATTGAAAAAGTCATCCATGAATGACAAGGTAGAATGTCTAGTAGTGTTGTTCACAAAGGCATTGATATGAGGCAACGAAAAATCATCCTTTGGGCTAACCCTATTTAAGTCCCGATAGTATACACACACCCTAACCTTTTCATTTTTTTTAGGAACCAAGACTATACTGCCTACCCATTTAGGTTATTTGGTTACTTCTAAAAAACCCGCATCAAACTACTTTTTTTTTTTTTTTATTTCATACGTCTCAATTTTTGCTATATTGGTCTGCACTTTGGTTTTAAAGCCAGTTTATGTTCAATCACATCTGTGCTAAGTCTAAGGATATCCTGATAAAACCATGCAAATACATCACATTTCTTGCAACAAATCCATCAGTTTCTGTTTCTCAATCGATGATAATGAAATACCGATCCTAACTTTTCTTATTCTCACCACCCCTCAAATTCAACAGGTTAGTAAATTATTGATAGTGTTATTAATTTTCTTTTCCTACTTCACCTGTTTTAATAGATCACAAGGTAAACTATAGTCTTTTGAATTAACATCATTATCAAGCTTGCTAACATGAATTGAACATTCGAAATCAAATCTGGCATTATTGTCTTAGTCATCCAGAATGTTCAGTATTAAAAGACTTGAAAATGGGTACAATCATAAGAAAATATAGACTGATTTTAGAAAAGGCAAAAGAAATATAAGTAACAATAAAAAAGAAAAAATAAAGAAGATGGTATGTGTGAAATGCATCACATTTATTCATTTATTAGGATACATAATCTCATTAACGCTCAAATCTCTTGGCAATAGCAATTAAAATTTTTAAGTTTGAACGATTCAAGGATAACGGAAACAGTACAACATTCTTGGATCTCTTAACCTAGAAATAGAACCCATTTTCTCATAAACAGCCATCCTTAACCAAACCAACTACCACACACAAAAAAAGACCTCAACCAAACACCCAAGACACAAAAAAAAATCTTAACAATCTATTAGTAGCAAGGAAAACCTAGCCACAATCTTTCTAAAGTAACAAGAAAAAACCATACAAAAAAATCAAGAAAAAGAGAAAAGATAAACCTTTGGGGTTTTCAGTTTGGAGTATTGGGAAAAGATTTAGGGCCCAAAGTTTAAAGAATAAGGGGTTTATAGAAAGGTGAATAACATAGTTTAAATGGGAATTGAAAGGAGTGACAAAAAAGGGTGTTTTAAAGAAGTGAACCTGTGACTTTTGGTATGGATTTAAGGAAATTTGGTGGGTTTTTAGGCATAACTAAGGCCAAATCAGGGAAGAGGGGACTGAGTAGAGCTTTAAGTGAAATTTTTTTAATGAAAAGGTGTTGGTCGACAAAGGCACTAATGACGAGAATGGAGGCCAGCCGCCAGAAACTAGATTTGAAATAAAAGGCTGGCTTTTGGTTCTAAGAGAAAATGAATTTTTTTTTTTTGAATAAGAGATGAAATGATTTTTAAAAAAAGGTTTGTTTTTATAAGGTAAAAAAAGTGGGTATACCTGATATGTGGTTAAATATTGGAGGAAATCCAAATCACGTTTTAAAAGACTAATTTTCTTAAGTTATGCCTAGATATAAGAAAATTAAAGGCAATTTTTCTTCACCAAAATAAATAAAAAATAATAAAATTTAAAATTTATTTCACCCTTAATTTTCTTGCAAATACATAAAAAGAAAAGAGTAATGGAAAAAAAATAGAGTTAAACATATATAATATAGGTCAATTTGATTTATGGCTGGTATTTACATCATTTATTTATCTTATGTCCTCATATAAAAATGTGAATTGGTAAAATGATAATTTTGAAATTCATTTTTTTAACAATGATTAATAGTCTTAGTAAAAATAATTATTGAGACCTTACTTAGATATTGGAAGGTTTTCAATAATTACTTTTTACGGAGGACTATTACACATGAATTTTAAGGGATATCGTAAGAATTATAAATAAAAAAATATTTTTTTAAAATTTTATCTAGATATTAAAGAATTAGAAAATATTTCGATACTAAAATTTTCATTTTATTTCAAAATAAAGGTTTTTTAATGAAAATGAATTAAAATAAAATTTAAGTATATGTTAGATAAAGTTTAATTGATTGCTTGCATTTTATTTACATTCATGTTATATCTTTGTTTCATAAGGTATTTGCTCGGATTTTGTTTCCCTAAAAATGGCATTTATAGAATTGTTTTTAGATAAAACTAATATTTCTAAATAAAAATAATTTTTTGGGACATGCCTAAATATTGGAGGATTTCTCAATAATTTTTTTTTTGTTACATCAGATGGACAAAACTCTAATATAAATAAGAGGAAGGGGAGAGGCATGGTTCAAAATCAGGCCCTTGATGTTCCCTCAAACGCCTTTAACCACTAGTCTCAAGGCTTAGAGACTATTTCTTAATAATTATTTTTTATAAAAAAAATATCATGTGAAGTTTTTAAGGGATTAGTATGAAAATTCCAAGTAAAGAAATATTGTTCAAAATTTTACTTAGATATTAGAGAAATTAGAAAATATTTCAATACTAAAATTTTTATCTTATCCCTAAAAAAAAGGTTTAAATAAAAAGAGAGATTGTTAATAAAAAAAAAAAATTGGAAGGAATCATTTTTTATGAAACCAAGGAGCCTGACCTCTCACCAATCGGTATTATGAATGGAGAAGGAAGAGATAAGATGGCTTGTATGGATGAAGGTCCATGCACGTTCCAAAACAAGGGAATAGGGCGGTCCATAGCCTAGCTAAACACGGACTCCATGGTACAGAAAATCGAAGTCTGGGTTGATGATTCTCCCAGCTTCATTGCACAACTCATACAGTTCCCTTTTAACAAATGAAAGCGATTATTTTCCTTTAAAAAAGGAAAAAAAAAAAAAAAAAACCCATTTGATAGATTCAAATAACAATTACGTTAAGAGTGCACAATGTCTATGCGAATTATTACAGATTTTTAAGATATTTCTATCATGAACCAGTCACTTTAAGGTAATTGTTCATAAAAATAATCCAATATTAAATTTAGTAGAAATGTAATCGTATTAGTAGATAATTTAATAATTTAGATTCACTGTTCATATTAATGATGATAAGTATTCAAAATAAAATAAAATAAAATAAACGTAATTTTTTATCATTTTAAGAAACAACATCACTTCAATGCGAGGACTGATTAATCACCTATTATAAAATCGCAGATTGACTAAAAAGCACGTGTACTTAAATAATCTTTTTTTTTTTTTTTTTTACTTGAGGTGTCTGTCGGGTTAGGTTGACAATTCAAATTTATTTTTCAAGGCCCGACTTGAAAGAACTCAAATAAACCTGTTACTATTTTTAAAATTTTAAAATATTAAAAAATTATTTTATATTAATATTTTAATAATTTTTTATATTTTTAGGTTGAAATTAAATTAAAAATTTATTAATGTTGTTAGCAAAGTTAGATTCAAATTTAAAAAATTTTATCTAAAATCCAACTTGAGTTGGACTAAATCATCGGATCAAACAAACTGATAACTTAATTCTTGAACATGTTTATATTGTACCAAATTAATATTTTAGTCTAATTAGGTGCTTAAAACCATTTAACATTTCAAACTGAAAACTATAAAAGTAGGTAGCATGCCAACAACTGTACGCAGTGGCTGATGTAAATTGATGAGTAAGGTGTTTGTAAATACTTAAATTTTGAAAAATAATAAAAAAAGTTGAAAAAATTATTTGGATATTCATAAATTTTTTTGAACACCCCAAATTTTTATAAATATATTTTTTAAAATTTCCAAATCACTCCAATCATTATCATTATTCAAGTCTTTATTATAATCACAGTAAGTCAATACTCATTGCTCAACAGATATCCATTGCAATAAATAAACATCCTAAAAAAAAAATTTTTGAAGCAGTTACTCACCATATGATTTCTTAGTAGAACAATAAAATTTTAGTTTCAGAAAATAAAATTAAATTCCTATCAACCTTACGTAATAAAAAAAAAATTCAAAGGGGAAATGTGAAAAAAAACTTGAAAAAAGAATTCTGTCTTCCTTTTCTCTCTCTATTTTTTTTAAATTTTTGCCACAAAGTCAGAGGGAAATTACTTAGGAGGTTACCTAAACCCTTGACGCTGGAGTAAAAAATTAAAGCTTTTGTCGGGGAAGAAAAGGGAAAAGTTTACTATTAATTACTGTTATTATCATCAAATTATGCATATAGGACATTGCGTGAAAAAAGTCAAAAAAAGTGCTCGGGAGCTTAGCAACCCTCTTAAGAAAAGTATGAAAACCTAAATGTCAAAACAAGTTTGTCATACTTCTTTCAATATAAAACAGTTGGCAAATATTGTAAATATTAAATTTTAAATTTTAAATTGTTAAATATTTTATTTTAAAAATAATTATATGATCTAATTGAATTAGTCTTAAATTCATGTTTTGTGTTTTCACATTTCATTGGAGATCAAATTGATTAATTGCTATATGTATAAATCATGCATGCTCAACAAATTGAAGCCAACTGAAAAAAAAAAAACTCCTACTATATGTGAGAATAATAACATATATGTATATGAAGAAATTATTTTCTTAACGCCCTGATTTGTAGAAATTGCTGGTAGTAAAAAAAAAATGGCAGAATGTTCAATCTAAGAAATATGATTCAAAATAGGATACGTAATTGATTATTATTAATGTACAAGTGGTGCATGAATGTGTTCTTAATATAAAGTAAACAATAAAATTGCATTTTTTTTTTTTCAAATAATAAGCATGATAATTTCTCATGATCATGTTCCAATGACTTACGCTGTATGTCAAAGTGTTGTTAAGACAAAAAAAAAAGATAGATTATAACGTTGCTGTCATATGTATGCATGCATAGTCAGGCCATCCAAACAAGAAAAAGATCTGTTTGATTTTGTCCTTGGATCATTTTATTTGCACAAGTTTGGTGGAAAATTAATCCCCCATCTTCAAACTCAATTAAATCGTGGATAGAGACACAAATTAAGTGTGAACTTACTAAAGATAGTTGGAAGCAAAATGTCATTTCAAGATAGGTAGAAAATGCAATCAAAGGAGATATTATTATAACTATATGTCTACTAGGTGGTGGCCTCGTGTTGCCGATGTCAATAATTTTTTTTTTATTATCAATCCTATTCATTGATTTTTTTTATTGAAAATTTTGTTTTTAAAAAATTAAGAAAAAAAACTTCAAATGAGAGTAACACGTGAATATATAAATTAGTCTCTTATTTCATAAAATATAATTTATAAAAAATAAATTTTTTTATTTTATTTTTTGTGTGTAGAATCCACTTAATATCAAGTTTTCAACAAAAAATTAGTGAATACATATTTATAAATATAAAATTAAATAGATAATAAAATATATACTTTTATATGTATTATAGGATGGTTTGGGACAAAAATATCATAAATATATTTTTGACCCATCCTCAATTTCTATAAAAAACAAAAATCGATTCAAATTAATTTAATATCGATTTTTGTACAAAAACATCCATATCCGATCAGACAGATAAAAATTTATTGGATATTGATTAAGTGTGTTCAACATAAAAAATTAAATTTTAAAAAATATTAATTAAAATTTTTGGAAAAAAAAAGAAAATGATAAAAAAGGAAAAGGAAAAAATTAGGTATAATGTGGATCCCACTTTTAAAAAGTTAGATCCTTTAAAAAAATTTTACTAAATATTTTTAAAAAATCTTTAATAAAATATTTTTAAAATAAAGGGAAAAAAATGATAAAAGAGTACCTACTGGCAACATTAGGGAGAGTCAAAATTAATAGTATGAATTGATATGCTTGATGCATGCATGTGAAGAGATGTGAATAATGTCATATATTTTGAAGGAAGATTGCCCTAAAGTCTTTTTTGTTTCTACTAATTAATTAACCTAAACCACTAGCAATATTTATACATCAAAGAGAGAAGATTAATTAAATGAGCTTATGAAAAGATCCTATTAAAGAAAGGAGTTCCAATCAACAAATTGATTCTTACTTTTCCCCCAATTTCATCTATTTTTTTTTAAAGTGTAATTTGAATATTGAATATCATTTGTTAAAATTGATTACATGAACTAACTAAATTTTTGGTAAAAAATTAATTTTCTTTGTTTTATTTGTAAGCATTTATTGAAGTTACCTTCAAAGTTAATGAACTCTTAAAAGAATGCTTGCCAACAATTAACTTAATACAACGCTTGCATGAACCTTGATAAGCTAGCTATTCTTAAGCAGCCAAACTATTAAAATCTGACACCTAATTTATTAGTTACTGTTAAATTAAGTTTGACCAGTATTTTATACATATATATATATATATATATTAACCCACACGGCACACGCCTCAGCCCAAGAAATCAACATATCAAATGTCACAAATTTCATTAACATGAAAAATGTTTAAATTAAAAGAGAAAAGGGTTATCAATCAGTATATGATGCCATACTATAAATATTGATTTTTTCTTATATTTTATACTCTAAATTTTAAGTTTTCAGAATTTTTGGCATAGCATAAACATCATATCATTTTTTTTTAAGTATCAAATATTATCATTCAATTTGAAATAAATAAAGTAATTAATACACTTTAAAAAATTAGTCATAGTTCTATACAAAATATATATATACACATATTTTTTTTAAAAAAAAAGGTGTTAGTTTGCTAACAATCATATAATTAGTTAATAAAATATTGAATTTTTAATTTTTGTGATTAAAATTTAAGTTTTGATAATTTTAAATATAAAAAAATTAATAATTTGATTTAAATTAGTTGTATGAATCAATTAATTAGTTTCATTTAGAAATTTAAAGCCGACGGTCATTGAGTACAAATTTTGCAATGCCCGTTACACTACGCAAGTTGCATGTCAACAAAAGTACATTTGTACTATATATAGAATTATTTCTTTAGCAATATTTCATGTGCCTCAATTTTCAACCAAAGCAATCTGCACGAGATTATATTTTAATATTATTAGGAACTAGTTATTAGTTGGATAAATTCATATAATTATGTCTAAAATTAAACGGGATTAGTATTATTTTAGATACAGATCCCCAATAAAATTTTTCAAATTAGAAATTATTAAATAAATAACATAGCCATTAATTTTTATAAATATACCCTCACACTTGTCAATCCTCTATAACTCAAAAACTAAAAATTCCAATAGCAGTATTTAAGATAATTAATTAATTTTCGAAATGAGAAAAAATATATAAAAGGACAAACTAGCTAGGTAGCTAGCAAGAGGCACAAATTGTCGCCAGTTCCTAAAGTTTGGTCTGATGGGGGTGGCGCAGGTCATTTTCTTATTAGACTTCAGAAAAATGAATGCTCATCAATCACTACGATAAATATTCCTAGTCCAACATTTATTAAACTTTCATATAAATATGTCAGAAAAGATATGGACGAGATACTCAGCTCATAGTCAACTTCATGCATCCATATATATATATATATATATATATATATATATATATGAGATTGATTTATACAATATAAAATAAAAAAATTTTATATAATTTTTTCATCATTAATTTTTATATATCTAAAAATAAGATTAAATTATTTTTTTATTTTTATTTATCTCTCTCATCTTTAAATTTATTAAAATTAATAATTAAAAAATATATATAATTTTTTGTTAATTTTATACAATATAAATTGATTCCTTCTCATATAATAATTATAATTATAACGGGTGTTTTATTGGGTTTGGACCTGATTTCTGAATAAGCAAAGGCATGAGCTGAGAGTTCACAGAATAAGGGAGACATGCATTTGCAGTTCACATAATAGGTGTCGATAGAACAAAAAGTTCTTGAATCTCTTGGTTTATTAATTTTAACAAGTGATAATAAATAATATTTTAGAATTTAATTAAATGAATAGATAAAAAATATATATAACAAAGGTCATTAATATTCGATACATTTACACGAGAGTGTAAAACGAATAAACATTGGACAAATAAAATAAACAAACTTAATTTTTCTTTATTTGTATTTATTTATTAAATTTAATAAATCATAAATTTATAAAAAAATTTATTTATATTTAATTCATTTATCACTCTATTCAAAGTTGCGGTTGTGTTAGACTTAGGACAAATAATAATCTTAAAGCTGATCAAAACAAAAGCAGCTAAAAAAATTGGACTAATTGGGATACATTAATTGGAGGATGAAGACCGCTGTTGTAATTTCATGATCATTGTTATAAATGTGGGGGCCATTTTAGTTACTTGCTAAAATCAATTTTACGTTTGGATACAAATAATAATCTGATTCAGTGTTTTCGGTTGTAATTTGAAACATGATACGAAGAGATAATATCAAAATAATATAAATAAAAGATATAAAAATATATGATTTAAAATTTTATAAAAAATATAAATATATTTAATAAAATTAAAATTTTATATTTTATATTTTTATGTCAACATAAACTGTGATACTTGATTTTTGTGAAAACATAATACAAACATAATATTTTATACGATATAATAATATGAATTGTCATGTCTAATTTCAAACGATGGAACAATTAATTAGAAAAAATTGTCTTTGTACTCATATTTTTGAATTAGTTAAAATATAGAACAGTTTTGGGATTAGAATTTTAATATTTATAATTTTTTTTATTTTTAAATTGTGATCTTTTTCTATCAAAAAATATATATATTACTCATGTATCAGTGAATCAAATGATTTTGAAATAATTTGGGCTAGTAAGGACAGAATTTTTATATATTTTTTCTTCCCAATATATTTTTTTGAAGAATTTTTCTTCCCAATATTAATGCTTGCCAGACCAAATTATTGTTTCTTATATATGTTTCAGTTTTTGCATCAAACGCCATATCAATAAATAGCATGTGATAATTTCATGAATAATTTTTGAATTATATATAATATTTAATATAGTATTTGAATTTTAAAAATTTTTAATATAATATTTAAATTATAAATTTATTAATTAATATAATGTTTAAAAAATTATTTTTCAATCACATATCATTATTTGGAGTTAACAATATTATAAATGAGTACCACATTAATTAAAATATTCATAATTTATATATAAATTAAAAATTTTTAAATTTAAATATCATATTAAATACTTTAATTATTATTTAAAAATTATTCATGAGATTAAATAGCCTAATATACTAATACTTTATATGTTAATATTTTTATATTTTAAATTACGATTAAAATTTAAATTCGAAATCATCAATTTTAAAATCAATTTCAATATCATTGAATTAGCAGCTCAAATATAAACATATATATATATATATATGTATGTTTAATACTATAATATTCTCTCTCAACATTGGACTTCTTCTAGTTTCTTCGAATTTTAGGCAGCATTCAACCAAGCAATGATATTTGATAATCAATGATTCAGAATAGGATTAGCGTCACCCCACAAGTCATTGAACAATTATTATTACTTTTTTTTTAAGAAAGAATACTGAATCAAAACCTTAAACTACTACTGCATGAACTACTCAACTTGAGTGAATATATAAATTTTGAATTATTACTTTGAATGTTCACTTGTAGACTTCTTCCAATGAAAAGATATTATTTTATGCATTAATCTTTGGGGAAAAAAAATTATCATTTATTTGGTTAAAACTTAAAAAAAAAAATTATTATGCATAGTAATCGTTAATACATTAATAAAGTGCTAAATTTTTAATTTTAATAATTAAAATTTAAATCCTCACGTCTGAAACATAAAAAAAATTATTATATATTTCTAACTTAACTAGCAAACCTTCAAGGTGGACCACAAAAATCAATTCATAAAAGTACAAGTATT
The DNA here is from genome assembly GCF_002303985.1 of Durio zibethinus. The sequence continues at coordinate 7,224,559 of NW_019167915.1, read as the reverse complement.
TGCGAAGAAATAGTCAATCAGTCAAATATGAATCACAATTAATTTCTTATTAATTCAGCTTACTACATCCCAAAGTTTTGAAAAGTTCCAAATTTTAGTATATTATATATATATATATATAAATTACCACCAAATTTATGAAATAAAAAATAGTTCTTAATTGAGAGAACAATCTTTTGATTCAAGGCATCTAATTTCCTTTTATTTGGGCCTATAGAATATATGTATTTCAAATGAGGATCATATGCCAAATATTAATTATTATTAAAGTGGGAAAAGAGGATTTAAAAAAAAAAAAGTGGGAAAAAGTACACAGAGGAGAGAACAAGAGGGAGAACATTAATGAGTGAGTTAATGGCCAAACAACACCGTTTGCTTCTTGGATTAATGAAATAAATGGAAATTAGAGAAATAGAATAAATTGGAAAATATTAATTAGTTTTTAATTGGTTTGCTGAATAAAATGTATATATATATATATATATATATATATTTTGGATTTGTTTGCATTGAATAATATATGGATTGAGTAATAAGGAATAACTCCACAATTACCATTCTTGCAAACCCTAACTTTAGGGTTTAGGCCACATTCACCGCCAATATTAAAAAGAATTAAATCTTCTTCATTTAGATTTTTGTATAAACTCAAATATATATTATATATTATAGGATAATTAAAAATTAACCAGATTAAATTATGAAATAAAAAAAATATTACTTTCATCGAAAAAGAATTATATAAAACAATACTTACACCACATTATCATACATCTCTTTCATTTAAATCACATCATATAATTATATAATTTTTAAAAAATTCATTATTTATTATAAAATAATTAGTTAATTTATTAAAATAAATATTCATCATTTAATTATCAATAAAGTGATTCCTAGATATAATTTAAATAAAATATATATATTAACGTGACGTGTCTTTTTCATACAATTTTTTTTCTGCTTTATCAAATTTGTTTATCAGCTTTTTACTTAATGACTCCAGGATCTTTCAGTCCAGATATTTCACAAAATTTTCAGTCGCTAATAAAAACTCGTGAGGGAAAATTACTACGAAAAACATGCGGTATCCACACCGACCAGGTGCAAAAACCTTGCTCTTTGACAATGGAGGAAGAAGAAATTTTCTTTGGTGAAAAAAAAAAGGGAGAGACATTTTATCAGGGAGCAATTTCACACTATTTTTCTGCAAGTCCGATAGCTACTTATCCTAGTGAAAAATTCCAAATCTTTTATTCAACTTAAGAGATAATTAGTTAGGATTTAAATCCCAATATAAATCTCAGTATAAAAACTTAATATTAATCTTTAATAAAAAGAGTCAGTAAATTATTTTTTCATGATGAATTTTTCAATACTGAATAGTGGCATCAGTGCAAAGGACACAATTAGGTTTCACCAAAAGTTTATTTAAAGGTGACAAACACGTTATAGACATTGAATTTTGTTTGGATCTATTAATGTCTTAAATCACATTTTTAGTTTTTGATTATTAATAATAATAAAAATAATATTGATAATAAAATATTAATATTAGTTTAATATTAAAAAAAAAAAGAAAAAAGAGAGAAAAATTAATTAAAAAAAGAGATACAGAAAAGTGGCAAAAAGTAAGGCGGCTGATGCCTGGCACCAGCCACCCTGCAACCACCTCTAGCCATCCTACCCTGTAGCTTTCTGCCACCACCCTACAACCCCTTGCAGCCTCCCGACCAACATCTTGCTACCATCTTACAGCCACCCTACAATCTACCTTAGCCATATCTGTAGCCACCTAGATCCCCAACTACTTAAAGCCTTAGCATTTCTTTTTTCACTCTCTCGGACACACCTTTGGATACCATACACCCAGCTCTCGAACACATGTCATAATGGTTTTGGGACCGCCATGACGTAAAAGAGTTTTAAAATCAAAATAAATAGGGAGTCACCACCAATCTTTTTTAGGGTGTGATTGATCACCCAAAAGTTTATCTTTTTAATAAAATTATAAAAACGAGTTTAAAGTTTATCAAAAAAATAAATTTCGATCTACAAAAAATCAGGTTGGATCTAGGAGTCGGTTACGTGTAGGAAGAATTAGCACCCCCACAACGCCCATAAATTGGTACCATTTAATTACACACTATTTTTGGCATTGGATAAAAGTGGTTTTAATTTGAAATTTAACATTAATTTCCTTCATTTGGAAAAATAAAATTTTTGCTAAAATTTTTGTTTAGAAATATTGAAAAAATCTTTAAGTTAAAGAATTATCTTAAAATTCTCTAACATCTACGCAGAATTTAAAATAACTATTTTCGTTTAAGATTTAACACAACAATCTTTAAAATGAAATAACATTCTTTATAGAAAATTGTTGGTGACTCTCTAACATCAAGGCAGAGTATCAAGAATTATTTCTTTCGGAATGTTATTTTTATTTTATTTTGTAATATCACAATTTTTTTTAAAAGTATTATTCTTTTTTATTATAAAATATTTTATCACCAAGTAGTAAATAAAAATTAAAGACAGAATAGTGCAAATAATTATTGATAATAACATGTTAACGTATGTATGCCAATGAATGTTATGTAGGATGAGATGCAATTTTAAAGTTGGATTCTTAAGTATAATGAGACCACCATGACTCTCCAACATCTAGGCAGAGCTTAGATGCAACTGTTTATATTTAAAATCCCAATTTACTGTTATAGTTTTTTATTTGTTAATCTTATTGTTAATGTGAATTAAGAAATCATGTGAAAAGACTTAACGAAGTAAAATTTTTTAAAAACCCCATCATCTAGGCGACATTCCGGAACAAATTGCTTCAAATGAAATTTTCACATGTGTCCTTAGGATTTTTATGAGGTTTTGAGTAAGGGCTTGAGTAGAGGTTTTAAAGGTTTGGTTTTAAGGTTTAGAGGGTTTTAAGGCTTGAATTTTAGGATATGGAAGGTTTAGGGTTTTGATTTTAGAGTTTGGAGATTTTAGGGTTTGGATTTTGTGGTTTGGGGTTTTGATTTAAGAGTTTGGATTTTGGGGTTTGGATTTTTGGAGTTTCGGATTTTAGGGGTTGGATTTAAGAGATTTTAGATTTTTAGGGGTCTCGGATTTTAGGATTTTGGATTTTATGAGATTTTGGATTTTAAGGGTTTTAGAAACCTAAGATTTTGAAAATTAAAAATTAGTGTTTAAGGTTTCGTTTTTAAGAAAATACGAACATCTTAAAAATCTCCAGCATCTAGACAAATTTTCGAAGCAAGTTCGATTTTAATGATTTTTTTAAAATTAATTAAAAATTTCTTATATATATATATATTTTTCATGAAAATTTATTAATAATAATTCCCCAACATTTAGGCAGAATTATTTCTTTAGAAAAATATTTTTATTCCCTTCAACATCTAGGCAGGAAAAATAATAATAATTAATATTTTTTGAGCATTTTTAATATATACTTTTAATTATTACTTGTTTTTAATTTTATTATTATTAAAACAATTAAACAAAAAACTTATCCTAACAAATTTAAAACTTATCATACATAAATATAAAAAAATACTTAAAATAACAAAAATAATAATATATAAAATTATCAAAAAAAAAATTTTTACCTGAACCAGACCGATCAACGGTCCAATCAACGATGGTTCGGTTAGATCGAAAAAAGTTTGATTCAGCGGTGGTTCGGTTGAGCCGGTTGAGGCGCGATTCAGGCCGATCTAAGGAGCGATTCGATCCGGTCTGATCAAATCGGCTCAGAACCATTGAGAAGTTGGGTTAGTGGGTCGATTGCATAGACCCTGAGTCGGGTCCGGGTCAACGCGTGGATCCTCTACGCTTGAAACGACGTCGTTTTGGTCCTATGCTCAAAACGACGTCGTTTTGCCATTATGCTTTCTATAAAAATCAAGAAAAAAATTTCAGCTCATTTTCTGTTTTAGAGGAAAAAAAATGGGAGAAAGGGCTCTGGGAGAGGTTCGATACTCTCGCCGTCTGCCGTCGTCGCCTATACCGTCACGATGGTGGTCGCTGGTGATAAAAAATTCTAAAATCCTCCTGGAGGCTCTTTTTGGTGCAATCTTTCCAAATCCGATCTCCTTCACCGAAAACGGCCCCGATCAACGTAGATCGGGGTTCAAAGTTTTCTGTTCTTCTTTTTTTTTCTTTTTTTTTTTAAAACTCAAACTAATAACATTTTTTTTTTGTAGGTACATCCTTGACGCTTAGTTCTTTGTCGATTCGGCGAGGACTGTGGTTTCTGTTTTATGTTTTTTTTTGTGTTTTGGCAATTTATTTTTTTTACAGCGTTACTCCCCCTCTGTCTCCGTCTTTGGTTTCCCTAGGAGCTCTATTTATAAAGCTCTGACCGTGTGTGTTTGAGGGAAGGGCATGGGGTGTAAGATGAGCCTTATGCCTCTTTATTTCTTCTGTATTTTCTAGTAGTAGGGCAGGATGAACAGGGTATGGGTAAGGGATGGGTGGTAGGGTATAACAACCAGAGGGGTAGCAGTGGTGCCGGGGATGGCACCACTACCATCATCAATTTCTCTTTCATTCTTTTTTTGTTTTGTATTTTATATTATTTTTGGTATTTTTTGTGTATTTCATATTTTGAATTTAATAATATTATTATTTTTATTTTTTTTAGGATAAAATTGATGTCCACAGTTGTCCCTCTTTGCACATTACTGATAATTAGTAATAGGGCAAAGATAAAGACAACAATTTTGTCCGAAATTCAAATGGATTTTTTTTTCTTTTTTTTTTACAGGTCAGGTCAAGTGATAAAGAAAATGACATCGTGTGTTGAAAAATAAAGAATCGATTAAGGCAACACCGAAAGTCGAATAATAAAGAAAGTGATCGGGATAACACTACGAGTCAAGGAATAACAAGATCAGGATTGAACTTGAATTGAATCACAAGTCAAAAATGAGGCGACTGGGATTAAACCACGAGTAAGAGAAATACTAAGGATCAGGATTAAACCGTGAATCAAAAAATAAAGAGACCGAGTTTAAACCGTGAATCAAAAAATGATGTTAACTTAGATTAAATCGTAAGTCAAATAAAAATAAGAAGATCGAGAATAAATCACTAGTCAAAGGTTAACAACAACAATCGAGATTAAACTACGATTTTAAATTAAAAAGATCAAGATTGAATCGTAAATCGAAGAATAAAGAGACCGGGATTGAACCACGAGTCAAAAAATGACATTAACTTGGATTGAATCACAAATCAAAAAATAAGAAGATCAAGAATAAACCACGAGTCAGGGGTTAACAACAACAATCGAGATTAAACTATGCTTTTAAATTAAAAGGATCGAGATTGAACTGCAGATCGAAGAATAAAAAGATTGAAATTAAACCACAAGTCAAAGATTAACAACAACTGAGACTAAACCTCAAGTCAAAAAAATAAAGAATCGATCGAGAGAACATCGCGAATCGAATTTATACCTAGGGTCTTAAAAATCATGCCTGAAGGTCTTAGGAATCATGTCGGAGGTCTTATAGAATAACTGGGATAACACCATCAGTCAAAAATAATGAATCGATCGGATAACACCGTGAATCAAAATTATGCTCAGAGATCTTACAGAATCATGCCCGAAGGTCTTACAGAATCAACTGAGATAACACCACAAGTTAAAAGATAAAAAAATCAATCGGGATAACATCGCAAATTAAAATTATACCCGGAGGTCTTAGAAATCATGCCCGAAAGTCTTACAAAATCGATTGGGATAACACCGCCAGTCAAAAATAATAAATCGATCGGGATAACAGCATGAATCAAAATTATACCCGGAGGTCTTACAGAATCGACTAGGATAACACCACAAGTCAAAAGATAAAGAATCGATCGAGATAACACCGTGAATCGACTAAAAAATCATGCCCGGAGGTCTTACAGAATCATGCCCGAAAGTCTTACAGAATCGACTGAAATAACACCACAAGTTGAAAGATAAAGAATCGATCGAGATAACACTGCGAATCAAATTTATGCCTGGAGGTCTTACAGAATCGACGGGATAACACCACAAGTCGAAAGATAAAGAATTGATCGAGATAACATCACAAATCGAATTTATGCCTGGAGGTCTTAGAAAACATGTCAATCGAGATAACACCGCGAATCGAATTTATGCCCGCAGGTTTTAGAAATCATGTATGGAGGTCTTGAAAGTTGTGCCAGAAGGTCTTAGAGATTATGCCCGAAGGTCTTACAAATCTCAAAATCTTTGAATGCTCCTCATAATCAAAGGCAATGAAACTTTAAAAATTTAAAAATCTTTTACTTAAACGTCTTGAAAATTGTGTGCAGAGGCTTTAGAGATTATGCCCGACGGTCTTGAAAGTTATGCCCGGAGGCTTTAGAGATTATGCACAGAGGTCTTACAAATTTTAAAATCTTTGAATGCTCATCATAATCAGAGGTAATAAAACTTTAAAAATTTTAAAATCTTTTACTTAAACGTCTTGAAAGTTATGCACAGAGGCTTTAAAGATTATGTTCGGAGGTCTTGAAAGTTATGCCCAGAGATCTTAGAGATTATGCTCAGAGGTCTTACAAATTTTAAAATCTTTGAATGCTCCTCATAATCAGAGGCGATGAAACTTTAAAAATTTAAAAATCTTTTTAAACATGGCTTTCGCTTGATCAGAGATTTTTGAGACTCTAAAGATCTTTTCTGAGAAAGGTTCCTTCTAAACAGAGGCTTTGAAATCTTGATTGAGAACGGTTCATCTTAAATAGAGACTTTAAAATTTTAAAAACATACCCATTTTTTTTCTTTTTTTTTGTTTTTAATACTTACAAAGTTGATAAATGCAAACATGATACAAATGTCTATTCTCATCAAATGATGCTAATGAAAATGTCAATGCAAATGTCAATGCCAACATAAGAATGCAAATGCTTGATACATTTGATTTTTTCACAATGCAAATAACAATGTCCTTTTCATGTAGATGCCCCTACAAATACATTTTCTTAGGATGCAGATGCCATGATGCAAATGCAAATTCTTCTTATGGTGTGAATGCAAATGTCTTTTACAAATGCCAATGCAAGTGATGCAAATACGAATATCTTTCTTGTGATGCAGATGCAAGTGATGCAAATGCAAAAACTCTTCTTGCCCCCTCTTTTTTTTTGAAAAATTTTTGTTTAAATTTTCATTGTTTCATTTTCACCCAAAAAATGATCTCAGTATTATGTACAAAATACTCAAATAATCTATGAAAATTTTAAAAATGATCAAAAATTGACCCACATAAAGTATATTTGTAATTGAATGAAAATTTTAAAACTCAAGACTTTTGAATCTCTTGAAAATTGATTATTACTATTTGGAAGGCTCATGGGTGAGGTAATTGATAATTCAATTTTTTTCACTAATGGCATATCTCATGTAAAGCCCGATGAAAGTTGCAAGGATTTCACTTCGGCTCACAAAAGAGATAATTTTTTAAAACATTTCTTTTATTGAAAACGTGATACTCCAATGTGAGTCAAAACTAGCCATTACTTTTCAAACAAGATTTGAGAAGAAGATAAGGCTGGTCTTTTTTAAAAAAAAAAAAGTTTTTATTGGGTATTGGTCCTTCAAAAAACTTTGTATCGAGACCTTTTATTTCGGATAGAACCTTGAAACTCTGAAATTCATTATGAAGTCTCAAAAATGACTTTAGCTATAAACTGCTCTTTTGGGGTTTTCACCTTAGAGCTATATTTTTTTTTTATCAATGAAGAATTCAACAAGTATATATAAATTCAAGGATATTGCTCTTCAATCCAAGTATCCACATTTAATCAAAATGGGCTTTTCAAGGTGTGTAATGTAGGCTGAGGTTAAAGGTTTTGAAAGAAAGGATACATAGGCTCAAAATATGTTATTCAGGGTGATTAGGCCAAGGATCCTGATGAGCATTCTCTGACTTTTTTTTTTTTAACATTTGGCTTTAATTTCAGTAACTTTACTTAACCTTTTCTTTGGCCTTGAATTCTCATTTTCAAGGTACATATTTTTTTTATTTGATTTTTTTTTCGAATTCTAATTGAAGCTTCAAATTCTTATTTCTAAGGTTTCTTTGTTTTGCCTTAGAAATACTTAACTTCATCTTTGGCTGTTCACTTTCTTGAATCTTGAAATTTCAATTGAAGCCTTATTTACTTTTTACGCCAGACTTTTACCTCCGAAGGGCATGTTAGATGCTTTCAATTATTGGATGCTTTCAATTATCGGATACTTCTGTATCCTAATTTTGCCCTTTAATGTAGAAAATGATCCTTGGCTAAGGTTTATTTTAGAACAAAAAATTTAATAGGCTTATATGGGTAGTAAATGGATAATTTTTATGTATAAAAAAGATAGAAAAAGATGGCCATTCATCATTTCAAACATGATCACTTCGTTAGAAGAGCAAATCATTGAAGATGTCCCTTTTGTTTGTTTTTTTCTCTTTTTTTTTTTTACTTTTTTTTTATGTCCCATCCTTTTTTACTCAAGGTTCTAATGACGATCAAGTCATATAAGATCGATCGCATAGTTCAAAAAGGCTCTTTGGGCTCCAAAATTTTTTTTTGATATTTTCTTTGTGAAAGGAAAAAAAAATGTATAAAGGTATGAAATAAATTGTCTTAGGCAGAAAGGGATTCTTTTTTTTTTTATAATGTACCTTAAGACATGAAACAAAAGTTATTTAAGAAAAAAGCTCAAGCGTTTTTGTATCTATGGTCATAGTAAAATTTTGACACACATTGAATTATCAATTGAAAGAGTATCTGAATTTTGAAATTCAAAACAAACTTTCAAAATTAATCTCTTTTGTTCTTTGCCCAAGAAAAGATTATCGGCCCTTTAAGGTCTGAACTCAAACTCACATTCCCTGAAAGATTGTGGTTGATAAGTCCAATCATTTGAGTGATTAGGGTCATGAAAGTATTCGAAAAGGTGTGAAAGTATTTGATGAGCTTTTTCCTAATAGTAATCACCATTTCTTTTAAGAATCCTTCCATCTTTATTGCAAAATAAAGCTTCTTTTTCTCTTTTTTCTTTTTTTTTGACTTTTTTTTTAAAGTTACTTATGTGTGACTTTTATTCAAACAAATGCATAAAGAGAAAATTTCATGAAAAAGATCCAAAGTATTCAATTCTTCCAAAATAAGTTAGATAACTTCTAGAGACATAATGCGCATGTATACATATACAGTAAAAAAAAAAATCATCCTATCCTGATTTTCAAAACTCGAAACCTCCCTCTTCATCTCAACTTCTCATATTTGACAATTGAATGGAGTCAACAACTTTCATTGTTCTATTACTTCCAGAGTCAGAATACCATTCTTGATAAGATCTTCAACATTTTCTTTCAACTGCTTGTATTTTTTAGTTGAGTGACCAATTACCCTCACATGGTAATCACACTTGTCATTGGGATTGTAACTCGTTACTGATGGATTTGGTGTTGTTTTTAGAGGTACAAAAGTGAGATATCGACCTTCTATTAGTAAAGGTAAAATGTGAGAAATAGGGATGGGCAATTTCTCTTGATCATTCTTTGGTCTCTTTCAATTCTTTGTTGGTTGAGTGGTGGGTTCAAATGTAGGAACAAGATCATGAATGACCATTTGAGGATGAGAATTTACTGGAAAGCCCAAATGCTGGCTTGGTTGGCAAATATATGAGTTTTGAGAGATATGACTTATGGCAGGGTGATGAGGTTGATAAACAGGATAAGGATCGTACGAGATAAAGCTATTAGGTAGATGTCCCTCCATTATGATTGCTTGCACCTTTCTTTTATTCTGTTCTGATGTACTTTTCTTTTCAACATCTGTCGTATCTTTTAACTTAATCCTGCCACTTTGACTGTATTTTCTATAATTTCATCAGAAATTACCATGTCCAAAAAGTTCTTAGAGATATTCTTAATCATTCTTTCATAATAGAAGTGTCCAAAAAATTGACAAACAGAACAATAATTTCTTTCTCTGACAAAGATGGTTGTACTTGAGTTGCTATGTCTCTCCATCTAAATACATATTCTTTGAATGTTTTGGTTGATCTTTTTTTCATGTTCTGTAAGGACAACCTATCTGGTACCATATTTTCAACTTGCTTGTATTGTGCTAGGAAAACCTTAGCCAATTCATTCTAAGAGTAAATTTTACTTCGGTCTAACTGAACATACCATCTTGCTGTAGGTTCAATGAGACTATCTTGAAAGTAATGGATCAATAATTTATCATCATGAGTGTAACCTATCATTTTTTGATAATCCATGGTAATTTATGTTAAAGGGTATTTCATTCCATCGTACTTCTCGAAACCTGGGGCTTTGAATTTTGATGGAATAACAAGATCATGTGCTAGACTAAGTTTACTGGCACCAACATTCTCGTACACATCATGGCTTTCAATTGCTTTCAATCTCTCTTCCAACATATCATACTTATCTTTCATCACTATATCTTTTGATGGATCTGGCACCCTTTTCAATTTTTTTAATTCTTTATGATCATCCACATTAGGCACAGAAGTGAAGTCATGAGGAGTATGCCCAGGATTGACATTTGTCTGAATTGATGGTAACTAGGCAAAATGGCCAATCTAAGGTTGATGAGTTGTTGAAGGTGCTTGTGACACATGAGGATCTTGAACATATGTGAACCCAGATGGATACAATGGTGTCTGGATAGTTGTTTTCTCCCCTGTCTTATGCATCTCAATAACTCTTTTTCCTTTTGTCAATTCCATTATCATCTATTTTAATTCTACCAGTTGTCTGTTCCTATTTTGTTGCATTCCCATAATTGTTTCGTTGATCTCTTCTTAGGCTTTTTTTACTCTATCCATTCGATTGGCATCTTTATTTTCCATGATTCTGGTACTAACTCGAGTGCTATAAGTGTGTAGACTCAACTGACGTCGTTTCCTAGGATAGCTATCCTTGAACCTTTTATTAATTATCAGAAGTCAAAAATGCACAACATGAATTTTATTATAAAAAAATCTTTTGGCTTTGAAGGTTTAACAAAAGCATATTCACAATCATCATCTTTTGTCTTTAACTACATGAAAAATAATGAATTTAAATAAATGATGCATGATGTGCAAGCCAAATTTTATTATTATTAAAATGAGGGAAAACTCGAGTTTCATCATATATTCTGGCTGGGTTATCTAAAGACATTCTTTTCTCTTTGAAAGTTCGATTAAAGTATATTTACAATCGTCACTCTTTTTCACTGGCTCCAATTATTAAAGGTAGACAAAGGCATCAGTTCATAGAAAATCTAGGTTAAAAGAAATTTTCATTCATTCCAAAAGTATTAAGTTTACACATCATAAACCATTCTAGGGTTAGGGCCAAAAAGTACCAAACCTGCTCCCACTTCCTTTTGTCTCACCTAAAAAATAGTTGATTATGATTACTAGAGAGGATAACTCTTTGCTTAAAAAGTTTTTTATTCATCATCCTGACCAACTTTACTGTTGCCTGCAACACTGTCTACCATTTCAGTATGGATCAAAAAAAGGTTCTCATGAATAACTGGCTTCATCTTGGCATCAAAACTCTAATATTCAATTTTCATCAATCCATGTACCCTATGTTTCAAAACTGTGCAATCTTTCAAAGAATGGCCCATAACCTCAAAATGGTATTCACATTGGGCATTTGGGTCATACCGTTTGGGGAAAGGTGGTTTGCAAGGTTCAACAAGGATAAGGGTAATGAGGTAGTTCCCTATGAGCAGTGGGTATAACTCTGTGTAAGATATGGGTATTGGATCAATAAAAACTTTTCTTTTGGTATTACCAGAGTTTTTCTGTCTTATGATTGGTTTGCTTTGCTGAAAAAGTGATGGTATAGTTGGTCTCGAGGTGAATTGAGAAACTCTGGGTTGAGAATTAGGCCGATAAAGTGGTGATTGGATAGCATGCTGAACAAGCGATTGTGAAATGTGAGGTGGGAGACGTGAATTCAAGTGTGAAAATTTTGAAGGTTGCATGACACTTTGGTGCTTAATTTTAGATGCTTGGAAAAAAGGTTGAAAGTAGTCATAAGGAGAATTTAGGTACGGGTTAGGATTTGAGATAGTTGGTGATGGTTGTTTGAAGCCAGGTGACTCCTTATTGAAAATCAAACTCTTAAGCTCAGTCATTTGCGTGGCACGTTCACCCATTCCTCTCTTGAGTTCACTGAAACTTCGATCACTGTTCAAATCACCCAATGCCTTAGTTGTTCTAAAAAAGTGCTAGGACTAACAAGAGCTGATTGATCTTGACTTGATGGAATCGAAAGTGACAATGATCCTTGAGGAGGAACAAACAACTCCACCACTACCTTTAACCATTTCTATCAATTGAGCCATTGTCATTTCATCTCTCAAAGCTCAAGCCATAATTCATTTTGATTTAACTCCAAAGCACTGATTTTTGCTTCTAATTGATCTTTCATTTTTGCCATTCTAATTTCTACCAAGACAAACATTTTATTTCGAGACTTAGACCAAAAATTCTAGACTATTACCCTTATTGAATGAATATCATAAAAACAAAGACACACAAAGTATGTTTATGAATACATGAATACACACATTTGGTAGGCATGTATCATTTATCAATAAGTGTATAACATGGGATGCATGCACTGTCCATTGATGTGGATGGGATGGAATGCTCATATTATCCTATCAAGATGCGCATGGGATGGGATACATGTATTATTTCATCATGATGCATGAAATGCGAAAGATGTAGTAAAATACAAAATTTTTTGTTTTGAGAAGGAAAAATGAAATAAATAAGGCTTGAAAATTAGTCTTTATTCGACCAATAAACAAAGAATTTAAGAAAAATCCTTAATCTTTGAAAATGTTCTTTTGCTTTTTTTTTCTTTTTTTTCTTTTTTTTCAATGATTGACCTAAAATAAATACCACATATTCAAATATAATGCACACAATCAAAGAATATATATACAATAAAAATAAAATAAAATAAAATGAATCAAGAATTCAAAACAAACAAGTAAGAGAAATAATATAATAACCATACAACAACATAATATAGCGTATAATGTCCTAATTTTTGGTAATTTTCTAAAAAGGTGGCATGGCTCTATCCTAGGCAGGCTTCCTATGGCTCACGATATGTTGGGTTATTATTTATATGTCTAAAGGTTCTCAGACTATTCCTTACATCATCGCCTATTATAGACTAGTAAGGTTCCTCGATCCTCGCGCATTATAGGTTGTTAATGGAAAGGGTTCAATCTGAGTGAAAGTTTTTTGCTAGCAAATGCGGAGGTTATCACCTCACAAGAGTGTAGCTACTTCACTTCCTCCTAAAAAGGGTAGAGCCCGGGTATAAAGCTCATACATGTAAGCGAATATGCAAAGTGTGTGTAAAGCAATGTATTAATCCAAACAAATAAATCAAAAGAACAAAATCAAAATAACAACTAATATACAATTTATTCTGTTTGTTAACTTGTATATATATATTTTTTGTAAAATTAAAATAAAGGGAATTAAACTAAACATTAAATAAAACCAATTAAATCTAACCATTACTAATAGCGCATAATTAAAATTTTGGCCTGACTCTCACCTCTCCCCACTAGAGTCGCCAAGTTATCGTAACGATTTTGGGACCGCCATGACGTAAAAGAGTTTTAAAATCAAAATAAATAGGAGTCGTCACCAATCTTTTTTAGGGTGTGATTAGTCATCCAAAAGTTTATCTTTTTAATACAATTATAAAAACGGGTTTAAAGTTTATCAAAAAGATAAATTTTGGTCTATGAAAAATCAGGTTGAGTCCAGGAGTCGGTTACGTGTGGGAAGAATTAACACCCCCATAGCACCCATAAATTGGTATCATTTAATTACGCGCTATTTTTGGTGTTAGATAAAAATGGTTTTAATTTGAAATGTAACACTAATTCCCTTCATTTGGAAAAATAAAATTTTTGCTAAAATTTTTATTTAGAAATATTGAGAAAATCTTTAAGTTAAAAAATTATCTTAAAATTTTACAACATCTAGGTAGAATTTAAAATAACTCTTTTCGCTTGACATTTAATACAACAATCCTTAAAATGAAATAACACTCTTTATAGAAAATTATTGGTGACTCTCCAACATCTAGGCAGAGTACCAAGAATTATTTCTTTCGGAATGTTATTTTTATTTTATTTTGTAATATCACAAATTTTTTTTTAAAAGTATTATTCTTTTTTATTATAAAATATTTTAACACCAAGTAGTAAATAAAAATTAAAGACAAAATAGTGCAAATAATTATTGATAATAACATGTTAACGTATGTATGCCAATGAATGTTATGTAGGATGAGATGCAATTTTAAAGTTAGATTCTTAAGTATAATAAGACCACCACGACTCTCCAATATCTAGGCAGAGCTTAGGTGCGACTGTTTATATTTAAGATCTCAATTTACTATTATACTTTTTATTTATTAATCTTATTATTAATGTGAATTAAGAAATCGTGTGAAAAGACTTAACGAAGTAAAATTTCCTAAATACCCCATCATCTAGGCAGCATTCGAGCACAAATTGTTTCAAATGAAATTTTCACACATGTCCTTAGGATTTTTAAGAGGTTTTGAGTAAGAGCTTGAGTAGAGGTTTTGAATGTTTGGTTTTAAGGTTTAGAGGGTTATAAGGCTTGAATTTTAGGATATGAAAGGTTTAGGGTTTTGATTTTAGAGTTTAGAGATTTTATGGTTTGGGTTTTGGGGTTTGGGATTTTGATTTAAGAGTTTAGATTTTAAGGATTTTGGATTTTGGGGTTTGGATTTTTTGGGTTTTGGATTTTAAGGGTTTGGATTTAAGGGATTTTAGATTTTTAGGGATTTCGGATTTTAGAATTTTGGATTTTAGAGGTTTTAGAAACCTAGGATTTTGAAAATTAAAAATTAGTGTTTAAGGTTTTGTTTTTAAGAAAATACGAACATCTTAAAATTCTCTAACATCTAGGCGGATTTTCGAAGCAAGTTCAATTTTAATGATTTTTTTAAAATTAATTAAAATTTTCTTATATATTTTTTATTTTTTTTTCATGAAAATTTATTAATAATAATTCCCTAACATCTAGGCGGAATTATTTCTTTAGAAAAATATTTTTTATTCCCTCCAACATCTAGATAGGAAAAATAATAATAATTAATATTTTTTGAGCATTTTTAATATATATTTTTAATTATTACTTGTTTTTAATTTTATTATTATTAAAACAATTAAACAAAAAAACTTATCCTAACAAATTTAAAACTTATCATACATAAATATAAAAAAAAATCCTTAAAATAACAAAAATAATAATATATAAAATTATCAAAAAAAATTTTTTTACCTGAACTGGATCGTCAATAACGGTTCGGTTGGACCGAAAAAGGTTCGGTTCAGTGGTGGTTCGATTGATCCGGCTAAGGCACTGTTTAGGTCGGTCCAAAGAGTGGTTCGATCTGATCTGATCAAACCGGTTCAGAGCAACTGAAAAGTCGGGTTAACGGGTCGGTTACGTGAATCTCGGGTCAGGTTCGGGTCAACGCGCGGATCCTCTACGCTTGAAACGACGTCGTTTTGGTCATATGCTCAAAACGACGTCATTTTGCCATTATGCTTTCTATAAAAATAAAAATAAAAATTTCAGCTCATTTTCTATTTCAAAGGAAAAATAAAAGGGAGAGAGGACTCTAAGAGAGGTCCGACACTCTCGCCGTCCGACTGCCGGAGCACCGCATCCGTCGGAGCACCGCATCGACCGTCGCCTGTGCCGTCGTCGATGGTGGTCGTTGGTGATCAAAAATTTTGAAATCCTCCTAAAGGCTCTTTTCGACGTGATCTTTCTAGATCCGATCTCCTCTTCACCGAAAACGATCTCGATCAACATAGATGGGGTTCAAAGTTTTTTGTTCTTCTTTTTCATCTTTTTTTTTTGTATTTTGTATTTTTTTTATATTTTTTGTGTATTTCATATTTTGTATTTAATAATATTATTTTTTTTATTTTTTGGGGGCAAAATTGATGTCCATAACACAAACGCCCAAAAACCTCCTAGCACCTACACTCAAACCAAGTCTCCCACGTCCAAAACCCCAACGCTTAGCGCCCAACGCCACCACAACACCTTTAAAACCCAAAAGTCAAACTTTCACCGCACCCTACCAGAAATCCAAACCTAGTGCCACATATCCATTCCCTTCACTTGAAACCACCACACCAGCCCCCAACAAAAACCCTTTATCCACTGGAAAGCTAAAAACCCAAAGCCAAATAAAAAAAAATAACAGTCCTCATCACATGGAAGAACCCAGCACCGAGCTAATTGCAAACACAAGAAATCATCATCAGTTTCATTTTATTAAAAAAAATTAAAAAAATTTAAAAAATTTAGTTTAAGTTTTTTTTTTAAAAGAGACCGAAAACTTCAAGCATCGATTTACGACAATCAGAGACATTTTTTATGAATGAGACACCGAATCTGAAAAAAAGACGAAGCAAGGAAGCTTTGGGGTGTTTTGGAGGCTTTTTCGACTTTAGTGATCGGTGGGTGACTAACTTCTGGCAGTCGACCAACCTTCTGTTTTTTTTTGTTAAGAAAGAAAAAATGAGTTTTTTTTTTTCTAAAGAATGGGGGAAATGAGCTAAAAAAAAAGAACCTTTATATAGAAAGCCTAATCCCAAAAACAATGTCGTTTAGACTAAGAAAAATCCGTGCGTCAACCTAGATCCAACCCAGAATCAGTGCAAACTGACTCGACAACCCAGTGTCCTTCAGTCTTAAATCAGTTCGATCGAACCTTTACAAACCGCCCCTATTTGGTTCAACCGTACTGAACTGCTGAGCGACTTAGATCGACGTTGACAGGATCGTTGACTGGTTTGATTTAGGTTTTTTGTTTTGAATTTTTTATTTTTTTTATATATCATTATTTTTGTTATTTTGAGTTTTTCTTTAATATTTATGCATGATAATTTTTTTAAATTTGTTAGAATAAATATTTGGTTGTTTTTAATAATTACAAAATAAAAACAAAGTAGGATAATAACTAAAAAAATACTAAAAATGCTAAAAATAATAATAATAACAATCTAAAAAAGTGATAATAACAATAAAATAATATTTTTTATTTTTTCTACCTAGGTGTTGGAGGGAATAAAAATCTCAAACTCTAAAATATAATTTCGCCTAAATGTTGGAGAATTATATAAAAAAAAGCATAACAATAAAAAGTATTATAATAATAATAATAATAATAATAATAAATTTTCATAAAAAGAAATATATAAAAAGCTTTAATTAATTTTCAAATTTTATTAAAATTGAACTTGCTCCAAAAGTCCGCCTAGATGTTGAAGATTTTTAGAGATGTTCGCGTTTTTTTCAATTAAAAAACCTAAACCCTAAAATCAAAAACCTAAAACCAGAACTTTAAACTCTCCAAATCCCAAAACTAAACCTTAAATCCTCTAAACCCAAAATCTTTCAAACCCTAAAATCAAATCCCCAAATCCTCCAAACCATAAAACAAATCTCTAAACCCTTTAAACCTTAAAATTAAACCCTAAACCCTTCAAGTCCTAAAATCGAAACCTTAAACATCCAAACCCTAAAATTGAAACCTTAAAATCAAAATCCCAAATCTCAAACCCTAAAATTGAAGCCTTAAAATCGAAACCCCAAATTTTAAACCCTAAAATTAAAACCTAATCCCCAAACCTTAAAATTAAAACCCTAAACTTTCCAAACCCTAAGATTCAAGCCCTAAACCCTCAAATCCTAAAATCCAAAATTCTAAAAATCTAAATTTCGTACATGAATAATGTGATCAAATTTGATATAAACTAAATGATGATTTTCAATTTTGGTGCCGAAGACCAAACAAAATCTGGTTTTGTAGACAACGAAAAATCAAGGTTGAATGAATTTGTTCAAAATTGTGAATTAAAAACGTTTAGAATTATTCCTTATTTGGAAAAAAAAAAAAGGCCATTTTAAGGTGGAACTTTCCCATATCATGTACTATACATTTTGATCAGGAAAATCTTTTCCAACACTTAAAAATGCAACCAAAGATGGGAATAATGTGATATTAATCTTGATATAATGATTTTTATATTTGTATCATATAAAATATTAAAATTTATATATTTATATCATATTTTATATAAAATTATATGTCACAATTCTCTTCAATACAAAAATATAAGATATATTTTTTTGTTTTATTAAACTCATATATAGTTATTACTAAAATTTTAAATTGTATCATTTTTATATTTTATTTTTATATCATATTAATATTATATTATTGTGTCCTATTTTAAATTGTTAGGGTAGAAAAAAGGGGAGAAAAAGCCAACAAAATGGCCTGTTAAAGACTTGAATTGAAACCTTGGAAAGATGAGAAAGAGATAAGATACCTTTGAATTTACACTCTGACTTGGAGACCAAGAGGGAAAAAAAAAAGGGTTTAAAGAGTTGAAAAGTGATTGAGCTTTTGAGTTCAAATTTTGCACTTCACCTTTTATTGAAGTTTTGTCCAACAATTGGATAATTAATGGTAGTATTAGAAGCTAGTAATTTGTTTTGTAGAGGAAAGACACTAGGAAAAAGACGAATTGATAAGATGAGAAAAAGAATTTAGGTTCAAAGCCAACAAGTTGTTTGTTTAATTCAATGTGCTGGACTGCCCCCATCAAAGTTGAAAATAATCAAAATACAGGGTAATGGGGGCAGCCGCAGCCAGCCATGAACCAACCCAATGTCTTCATTTTCCCGCTGCTAGAATTAAAACTAACCATAACAGATGATGCACTAACAAAACAACCAAAAACAGGACATAATACCTGGTATACTGGATCATATAAATTCCAGACAGGCATATGCATCCAGATTAGTAAATAATAGGGGTGAGGAATAAAAATTGAAAATTGATTTAAAATTATAATATTCGGATTGATTCATATCTTTTTTATTCAATTCAATTTGGATTTAAGTACTTTTATGTTTTAATTCAATTAGATTAGATTTTTGGATAAAAAAACAAAAATAAAAAATATCTTAACTTAATCTAATTATATATTTTTATTAATTTTTATGCCTATTTTAAATTTTTATAAAGTAAAAATAATTATTTTATATTTAAATTTATTTAAAATAATAATTATTATTATTATTAATTAATTTTGAAAATTAATAAATCAAATTAAAATGATAAAATTTAATTTAAATTAATTTAATTTTTAAAAAATTAATTTAACTTTTTATAATTCATAATATTATGTACAACTTAAAATAATTAAAACAAATCCGATCTGATTTGACAAGTATAATAAATAAATGACGCTAGTAAGTAAAGACATAGGCACTTGTCAACAACTGCATGGCTGTTAATAAAGTATTATATTTTTAATTTTAATTATTAATATTCAAATTCTGAAAGCATCGAGTAAACAAAAAAAACGTAGACACTTCGAATTTTGAAGAAATTTACATTTATATAATCAGGATGTTCATAAAAAAGTTACTCCTTTTCGGAGGAAAGAAAACAAAGAAAGAAAAAAAAGAAGAAAAACTAAGAACATGCTACAAAAAATAATATTGATGATATAATGGCTCCTCATCAACTATAATGATCAAAACTGTGACATACTAATGAAATATCAGTCTTGTAATATTCTATAACATAATAGATTATTGCATTATTATTGGACCTATACATGCCAGGAGCATGTTGCTTAGAACAATCTGTACTTCGCCCGAGCTATGCTCACTCCGAACAAGATCTATCAACAGATGAAAGAAATTTGCTATGTACTTTCTAAAGGAATCCTTCTCCAAGCCACTCAATGCCTTCAATGTTGACACAAGTAAAGGAGTTCTAGCCACCAATTCTTCCCTCTTGGCTAAACCCAAAGGAAGAATCCAACGGGTCACCAGCCTGTCAACCGATTTCTGTTGCATGTAGTAGTAATCAGTACAGTTAAGGTATATCTGCAATATTTTTTCACACACTGCCACAAGTAGTGATTCTAGATTCAACTCCTCCGAGACAGATGGATTATTTTTTACTAAATCTTGGAGGAAGTTGAGGTAGTTTTGATAAGCCTCGTTCTCAAAGTGAACCATAGGAGGATCAGAGAGCTCCAAGATTGAGCACGCTTTCTGTATTCTCTTTTGCAGTGCAGTCCCAGAGTTCAGTTGCTGAGCATGTGATGAAATTGAGGAAAATATCTCAACAATGATATTGATATTGGCAGCGGACAAGAATTGTAGGTGTTTTTTGTACATATCAGTTATAACCTGAAATGATGAAGCCAAAACAAATATGGTTATGTCACATGTTTCTATGGCATAGTAAAAAATAGCATGCAAGAATATTGCTTGTAATGAGAGAACCTGCAAAATGAGCAGCTGGATGGCAATATGACTCTTCATTCTTGAAACCACATGGGCCACAGTTTGCAGATTATCATCCTCAAGATCATCATTTGTTAATTCATGATCAGAACTTGTTTCAGTATTAGAATACGATTGAGAATTGTCAAGCACCTTGATGTCATCCATGGTTCTCAAAAGCTTCAAAAAGTCTGGCAACGTTGACATGGCTGCTTCTTTTAAAGCTAGAAATATTTGTCGCCATTCATCTTCTGAAAGTCCGCTTTCTAACTCTCCTGTCAAACGAAACATCACCGTAACCCCAGTGCTTGCAGGACCCTGTATTGAACTTTTTAAGTATCCTGTCAGCACAGATAACACATTTGATAGCTGGGGCCTCAATACATTATAAAAACTAATAAATAGATCTACTAGACACTGTGCTGCCACAGCAGAAGTTTCAGTGTCCCATGTACTTCCATCAGGATGAGGAGATTTCAAAGTTGGTGAATCCTTCTCATCTTTTACAGCCATGTCTCTCTTTTCGCACACACCATTGAATATGGGGAGAACAACAGAACTAAAAACACTATCCCAGAATGTTCGTGAGAAAAGATGACCATGATCATTCAGTATGTTGAAAAGCACTTCCAACGAACTCTTTCGGATAGCTAATCTTGAGTCAGATGTTAGTTTTGATAAACCTGAAACAACATATCAAAATTCTATAACTTCGAAACAGGAAAGGCACTTATGAAATGTTAAAAACTAAAGGTGATAACAATCATGTTGCCATTCAGAGAGAAACAGTTACAAAGCAAGTTGAGGTTTTTTTTTTTTTTTACATTCAACATGGTAAATACGACTTTAACCTAAATTGGAAGCAGTTTGTTGGATTAGCGAAGGCAATTGAATCAGGAGGAGTCACATACAACACCTCAGTACAGAATAAATTGCTGATAAGAGGCCCAAAACAGTGGGGTGTAAGCAAGGGAAATCATGAAAAAGGATCCTGTGCAATGATTTAAACAACAAAAATGGATATCTCTGACATGGGGCTTAAACAGGGAGTGTGATGGGGCAAAAAAGTAAAGTGCAACAAGAGGAAAGATGACATATACATGTTGAACTACTCGTTCAAAGAGTATAGCATCCATCAATCAAACATGTTATGTGAACCATATATAATATAACCAACTTAGTTTTGTATTGTTAAAGGGCACAGTCACACAAATAGCCCATTATGCATCCATATTGCATAACAGTGTCAACAAGGTTATAGGATTTGCAGGGAACTAATCTAGCAGGTTACCTGTTAGCAAAGGGACCCAACAGGATCCATGATCATCAATATCAGTGAAACTTTGTACATCTGAATCATCCTTATTTACAATTGAAACAGATGAACCATCATCTGAGCTCTTATCAGTGCAAACAAGTCCTCCCTCAGCAAGTTTGGCAGCACAGAATCGGAGAAATGCAATAGCATTGAGGCTAACATCACTATTAAACCTGCTATTTGTGAACTTGATGAGGCATCTTACACAATCAGTTAAAGTGGCAGCCTCTGTCTCAGTTATACGAGGAAAGTACTCTCGCACTATTTTTTCCGTTGTCTCAAAAGCCAGTAAGACAATATTCATACGCTCATCTGCAGCAGCAGCTGTGAACACCTGAGAAAAGGACAGAATTGTGTGAAAAGAAATGCTATAAGAGCTACATGACAATAGAAATCTTATATGAGCCCTTAGCATACCACAAAAACACTTTTCCATCCAGATTTCACATTACTGACACGGCTGAGGACCATCTGAGAAATGCATCGAACTATTAATTCCCTTATTTCTGGAGAGTTGCTTTTCTGCATAACAATCACAAATGGTTTCAAAAATTCATTCTGGAAATTGTAATTTGCAAGCTCCTCGCGTTCTAAGAATTTCATAGCAAGCTGCCGCAATGAATCCATCACAAAAATTGCTACAGATAAATTCTCAGACAATCCAACCAAAACAAAGAAATCAGAGAGAACATTCCACATGCGATACCAAACTAATCTGATGCGGTTCATATTGTAATGCCTGCAATAGAACATTGTAGGATAAGGGTTCTCCATAGACACACAAGGGAAGGAGATAGACAGAGATAGATGCACTTGAGAGAGCGGGAAATTTTATCTGTGAGGGTAAAAACTTGAGATTCGTTGGAGTAGCATTATAGGAAATTTTCTAAAAGAAAAAGACAAGAATCTTACGCAATTTCAACTAGTTTTGTGAGGCTAAAAACTCGAGGATCTGTTGGAGACTGCAATTCTGATATAGAAACTTTGCAAAGAGCTTTCACAAATGCCACTATTGCTTCACTGTTTAACCTTTGGCTATGTGCAAAAACATGGTTCAACTCGAAGTTTCCTATCTGGTCCAATAAATTCAAGTTAGCAATGAAGTGATTAATCTGCTCTGGAGAAACCAGTCCAGAACTATTGACTCCAACAGTGGTGCTATCATAAGAACCACCTCGGACAACTGCCATTACAGCTGGATTCTGGAGGGTTCCTTTTTTCTTCAGAGATTGAAGACCAACGGATTTGGTCATCTTTTCGTCTGTTTCAGTGTCAGACACAGATAAAAAGGATGCATCATTTGGTGCACCTTCTCCCAACAGTTGCAAATGCTCAATTCTGGACAGGCATGTCAATATATGCTCCCAGGCTTCCAGAAGATAGTTACCATCTTCAATGGCGATAGAAATTATTGCCTGCATACAGTAAAATGTTTCAACAAGTGAGATATAAAAAAGAACATCCATATGCATGCAACATGCATTGCTAACTAGATTCAATGCATTAACTTTTCACACTCCCTTTACTAACAAACAATTGGAAAACTTTTATTATTCAACCATCACAGTTTAGGCTAATTGGTAATTATCCATGCATAGCCTCGTAGGCTTGTAAAACACAACCCTCTATGACTAACCTAATAGGCAAATAAAGTGCAACCCTCACTGAGGTTGCCTGCTTCAACTTATTGTTTATCAATGATTACTTAAATGATAAAACAAATATCACGCAAATGGCCAAGAAATTTATACATAATCATATTCACTATAAAGTGACCACACTTACAATTCATGATGCTCGCTAACAAAAGTTTAAAAATTGCATTATATTAAACAAAGGCCACAAGAGCAACCAAAGACTGAACATCCTCAGGCATCCTTGAACTGATTATTTCAACTTACTAGATTATCAATGTTCCATAACCAAGCAAACACAAGGAGAAGGAAATAAAAAGCATAAAAGTATAATGCACACAGCAAATGAATTTTATATTATCTGTGGCGGGAGGCCATAAGTGCAAACATTCAGATGCAGCAATTCTAACTCTTCCTGTGATATAGCATACAAGAATACCCAGGGAAGATTCTATTCTTTGTTATTATCGCAAACAAATACTAATTACCTTTACAGCATCAACATTCTTTTGTTTCATATCTGCAGCACAATGGAGAAAAGTGAACTTTGCCACAGATGTGACAAAAGCATCTCTCTGCGTCTGCATGCCCATTACTGCAGTTACATGCACAGCATATCGAAAGCCCTGTAAGCATTGAGTGGTAGCAAGTCTATCATCACTCTGGTCAAGAGTGACACTAAATGCAGCCAGCATAGGTCCCCAGCAGACCTCCACCATAAACCTTACGATTGCTATATCTGAAACAGCATGATAAACAAGCCTGCAACAACAAGAAAAAAAAAAAAGGCTACAATTAACAAACATTAGTTCTAGGTCTTCTGGGATATTTGGGATGATAAAAGAACAAAGAATATATTTAAAACAGAAGCAGGATGGAGAGAATATATAGAGGAATATACAAGAACTGAATTCTCTTTGTTTAAGGATGCATGTTCATTTCTCAGACTTTTATGCCAGCATCAACAAAATCAAATGACTTCATTTCCCAACCAACATATCACAACCTATGGCATGCAAAAAAGGTACTATAGCATCTCTAATCATATATAAAAACATGTGAAAAATTCATCTGGAGCTCACAGATAAATGGTAAGAAGGAAAAATAAACTGTCAAAACTATAAAAGAAAAAAAAAAAAACTATGATTCAAGACATAACCAATGTATGACCTATACAATTGCCAAACTTCTACTATTCCTTGCCCAACCAATCATCTGATCTTGGAAGGAGCAACCTTAAAAATTAGACTAAAAACTTACTCTGATTTTCCTGACTTTGCCTTAAACTGCTCTTGAATATGTCTTATAAGAAGCCCATTTGCACCCAATGGCCTTTCTTCTGTTTGCTTCCAACTGACCAGATTCAGTATACCATCCAAACCCAATAACTTATTTAAGCTGTTTGCGTGCTTGCTTTGTGGAACAGAAGAATCAGCATTCATCTTAATTTCATTTTTCACAATCTGATCATAAAGAGCGCCAAGATACTCCTCAGGTAAATCCTTGCCATCATCTATTCCTCGGTTGTTTCGGATAAAATCAGACTTGGTCATCTGAATACAGTAGCAACATATAACAGAAATGATAACAGAACTGAATCTATTGTAAGTTTATCTATGTACAATTAAAAACATAATTCACAAGAGTACAAAGAAAATTCCATGTTATTGACTAGAAAATTTTGAAACACCAGAATGGCTTATAAGCCCCAGAAAAGATCAGAAAGGTTCTTCAAAAGACAAGTACATATGTAGCAAGCATGTAAAACAAAAGCTCACAATTTAGTGATGTTCCTAAGAAACAAAAACAGGTTTGACAAACAAACCTTATCTTTGACCATGTTATTATGGGCATCAGTGTTGAGCAAGATGACAGAATATGCCAGAACATAGGCAGTATCTGCACTAGTAAATGAGTTTGGATTGCATTTACAATAGCGCTCGGCAAACTTTTCCATGATGCGGTCAATTTTCTGTGCCTCTCCTGGTAACCTGAAGCCACGTAGGAAGAACCTTATCGATTCACCAAAATCCATAGATTTGAAATTAAAGGAATCCACATAAGCATGCATAACTCTTAGAGCAAATTCCTCCCTTTCACCCAAATAATCACCAATCATGGTTTCATTCAGCCCAGTAGTGTTTTTCTTCAGAAAAGAAGCCACTTCCTCTGGAGAGTTGCCAACTTTTTTGGTGTTTATAAGAAACTCGATGCCTTTGGATGGCTTCCTGTTGAACAATGAGACACTGTTCTGCATGTAACCCAATGAAGCTGTCACTAAAAACTAAGCTTGTGAAGAAAAGGAGAAAACTACATAGCTAATAAAGCTACAAAAAAATTGAAAGAATATAAGTCAATAGTAATATGGCAAATTATCATGATATATAAAGGCAGCCATCTGTGACAATTTGGGTACTAAATAAGTATGTGCTAATTGAAGATACAGCCATGCTTTACGGCTTAGTTAAAGCAATAACTAACCTGGAGTTCAATCTTGTAAGCTCGGCGTTGCTCAAGTGTAGCAGCATCTGACAATTCAGAATTCATTTCTGGATGCAAGTCGCAATCAGGGACAGTTCCATCTTCTGCAGTCGGGGTTGAATGGCTCTCTGCTGAAGTGTCACTCTCGAAGCTCTTAGGCAAGTCAGAATCACCTATCTTCAGCTGTTGGTCCATCCAAGCTCCCATTGACTTAATAATACCAACCAAGCACTTCACTGATTCATGACGGAAAGTAATATCCTGGACTGCAGACAAAGTTGTGGTTGAACCAGGTGGTGGCCCTAGAGCTGTTTTCAGAAGGCCATTGACAATCCTGCAAATATCTGATGGAATTATAACAGTTTTAATACATTTTACTAAAGTGAGATGCATTAAGAAATAAAAGAGAATGAGAAATTAGAAAAAGAATTACATTAGAAAATATTCTAAAGCAAGCTCTGAGAACATCACCAAGTGACAGGTGCTCCAATTAATTCCTATGTTGACCTGCCTTCTTTTTGGAAAATTTGGCAAAAGGTTTTAAATTCATATACGATTTTACATTGATTTGATTACAAGAGGTCTAATACATTTTGCTAAAGTGAGAAATCAAGAAATAAAAAAGAAAGTGAAATCAAAATAAAAGTACATTAGAAACAAAGCTAAAGCATGCTCTGAGATCGTTAACCAATAACTGATGCTTGAGTTAATTCCTATATTTACCAACCTTTTGCAAAATTTGAGAAAATGTATCAAATTCATATAGGATTAGAATTAGACCAGCACTACATTGCAGGACTATTTTTTTTTTTTTAAATTATGTTTTAAATATAAGAGAAGTAAAATTTTTATACCAAGTTTTAATGAATAACAAAACATAGACAAATATAAATGTATTTATTTTTTTAATATAAATTATAACTTAATTATATAAATGTGATTTTTATTAAATTAAAATAGTGCATAATATTTTTATTAATATAATACATATAAAAATACAAATTAAATAAATAATAAAATATATTCTTTCAGCCCAAACCAATCCCAAATTGACCCAAATTGTTCAAAAAGGAAAAACTTAACCCAATCCTTATTTAAAAAAAGCATATCAATTGGATCGTGACAAATTGAAACTCATAGGTTATAGGTTGTTTTGTCATCCCTACATCCATTTATTTTTCTCTACAAAATTTATCTAATAAATAAAATTTTAAAAAACAAAGAAAATGACCAAAAAAAAAAAAGAAACCACACATGGATTTATTAAATTTACATATTAAATAATACTTTTTAATTAAATACATATATAAATATAGAATTAAATAAATAATAAAATATATTGTTATATATACCAAAGCTGAAGCATAATACCCAAAACTTTACCTTTATCCAAGCTTGATTTAAAAAAAAAAATCTTAACCCAATTATCTCGAATTAAAAAAAAGCACACCAATTGGATTGGGGCAAATCGAATCTCATTGAATACAAATTATTATGTAAAATTTATCTAATAAAAAAAAAAGAAAACAAAAAAAAAGCTTTAAAATAAGAAAATGAAAAAAAAAAAAAAATGGAGACACCCAAGACAGGACAAAAGACTTTGTATCCATCTGCAACCCAACATCATTTTAAAAAAAAAACACGTCAACCTGATCTTAATTTTTTTAAAAAAACGTACTTATGCTAGATTGATGCAAATCAAAACCAATTGAATACAGATTATTTTATCATTCTTACCTCTATTGATTTTTTTTTTTTTTACAAAATTTATCTAATAAAAGATAAAATTTTAAAAAATTAAAAAAATTAAAAAAATGGATTTAATAAAAAATAAAATTTTAAAAAATTGAAAAAAAAGTAAAGAATGGAAGAAGGATGGGTGCCAGGTGGACACCGTCTCTTTCCTCCATTCTCTACAAAATTAATATATTCATCAATAATAAAATTTAAAAAGCCAAATAAAAAATTTACCAAACAAAAAAAAATGGATTTGATAAAAAATAAAATTAAATAAATAACAATAAATAAATAAATAAATAAGTAGACAATGAAGGATGGGGTGCCACGTGAACACCCTCTACTTCCTCCATTCTCTACAAAAGTAATAATTTATAAATAATGAAACTTAAAAATATAAAAAAATGGATTTAATAACAAATAAAAAAAAGTAGAGAATGGAAGAAGTATGGGATGCCACGTGGATACCCTCTCCTTCCTCCATTCTCTACAAAATTAATATATTAGATTTCACATATGATGTGTTGTACACATCTATAGAAAATTGACTTGATAAACATACTTGAGGACATGGATCCAGCACTAACATCAAACAATTAGACAAACAATTATTAGGGGAAAAAAATACCTTTCAAATATGTTTGGTGAATCCACATCGCAGTCATAGTTCACAAATATATCAATGATAATCTGTGAATCCCCCACAATCTTTTCCAACAAATTAAGGACAGTCATTTTCTGTACAAAACTTGGCTGGAGAACATTCTCTAGAACTCGGAGGATTAGCATGGGAAAGAATATTCCAATTTCAGCTTTCAACCCTGACCTAAATTTTGTTAACAAGGTCACAAAAATAGAACACTGGAGCTGGAAAATTGACATCACTGACAATGCACTGTTTTTTAACAATGATAAGCAGAGATACTGCTTAATTGCATTAAGAAACCTGCATAACGTATCACAGAATATAAGAACACTAGAATAAGTTCAACAGAGGACCTTAGAAAAACAAGTGAGTTCTTTATTGCAAATACTAAATGACATACAAAACTTTCAAGATAAACAATAAATGTTATTAATAAATTATATATATAAAGAACTGATAATGGTTTTGGAGCATTTTTCTTTTTATTTATTTATTGTATCAACTAGCTAAACAAATGATTCTTCAGATAATTCATGAAAATCCCACTTCTTGGTTTACGTAAGCACTTGAAAAGAAAGAGTTATTTGGGAGTTATGAGCACAGAATCGGGAGTGAGTAACTAAGCATTGAAAACAGTCATATGTCTTACACAGGTTCATTCAGGTTTTTCTCAAGTTTCCCTCATATTTGGAGGATCAAGACCCCAAATGAAGTCCGCTTTGAGGTGTTGGATATGTGTCCTGCCACTGCCAGAATTTGGAAAAATGAAACCTAAATACCTTTTCATTTACTCAATTATATGACACCCATATCTTGATAAGATTAGCAAACATAAGACTAAATGTTCATTACCATTTTAAATTTCTTAACACAACAATCATAGTACTAGTAGTAGTAGGCCAACAACTATCTGAAAATTTCTGATAACTATCAAAGATAAAAACTATCTGAAAAATTCAGGTAACTGTCAAAGATAAAGCCTAAAGTATGGCATAATGCAAACAAATTATATCCAATAATAAGTCCATATTTCAAGGAAATAAAAGATCAGAATCCTAGGTGAACATAGTATAGGATGACTTGCCTCTCATTTGAGCGCCAAATTGAACCCCCATTATGCATTATAACCTTGAGGAGTTCCAAAGACACTGTTTTCCCTCTCAAAAGGATCTGATCATCCGGATTCTCCTGTGACGAAAACTTCATGGACAATTTACACAAATTCTTAAAAACAAGAAATCCATCCTCCCTAATTTTACTATCAACCCCACCAGAACCCGATTCCACCCCTTCCTTCGTCTCTTCCTCCTTCTCCTCCCCTTTCGACACCTTAGAGACACCATTTTGCAACTCCTGACCCGTACTCAGCTGCGAAAGCTTCAAATCTGGAACCCCTTCACTGGCACTCATAATCTCGCTGACAAAATTCTGACAGTAATAAATTGAACTCCCTTCATTTAAATTCTTATCAGTAAACTCTAAAAGCTCACTAACCAACACTGTTTTGATAGAATCATCCATGGAATCTTCTTCCGCTCTCGTGAATACAATAAGCATAATCTGAGCAAGAACGGACTTAGCACAGATCTGATTGGTTCCGTTTAAACCGCCTAAATATACGTTATAACAAGTTCTAACGACGTGAAGCAAACACTCTCCACGGATCAAAACGCAGGGGCATCGAACGGCGGAGAGTAAAACTCGTAGCACAGCGAGCTCTACCGATTCCTCGCCAATGCCGCCGACTTTGCAAACACTTTCGACAATTTTGTACAGGATCGAATTGGACATGTAGCTGTCGATCTCGCCGCGAACGACGCCGAGAGAGAATAATTTGAAGGTGCATTCGAGGGCAGGCTCAGCGACTTTGGCGTAATTGGAGTCGAGGGCGAGGAGGATAGGGTTGAGCACAAAGTCGGCGTCGGAAGAGGAAAGGCCAAGTAGAGGAGAAGTCGGATCGGATAAGGCGGTGTCGGAGAGGGTCTCGAGCTTGTCGAGAGCAGATTTGCATGAGGAAACGAGGTGAGAGTGTTTTCGCCAAGCGGCGTTTTTGACGATCTTGTCGAGAGAGGGGCCCAGAAGGCGGCCACACCGCGACGGACCGCCCAGCGTTTGGGAAGCTGACATCACTCTTTAATTGTTTTCAGATCTGTGAAATCTGAACCGAGTGTTAGTTGAAATGCAAATTCATTAGAAATTGAAATGCTTGAGATAGAACCAATCCAGATAAAAGGAAGAAGAAGAGAGCGAGCCTTTTTATTTTGGATAATAATAATAATGACTAATTTGTGGGAGGGTGGACTGCAATTTGATTTGCCTGAGGCTGAGCTGAGGGGGTGTGGGTGGGGAGCCGAGTCGAGCCGACAGATGCGTGCTTGAAAAAACAAGAACTTGTGTTTGTTTGTAAAATTTTTAAATATAAAAAAATAAAATAAAATTCTTTTCTTTCCTTTTTTTTGTTGGTCTGTCGTTTGCCGTGTGGTTGTCACGTGAAGGCTAAGAAACAAAAGCATCCAATCCAAGCATCCAACCACTGATTATTAAATATTAATACCCATTTTTGCGTGTTTAGTCCGTTTATTGGGCCCCTTAAACCTCTTCCATCGCTTTTATTTTTATTTTTTTTAAACGTAGGGGGTAGGGGTGGGGAGGTTCGAAACCCCGGACTTAATGTTTCTTTTAGAGATTCTTTGGCCCCTACGTTAGGAAGCACGAGTATCAACTCTTAGAAGTGAACCTTCCCTTATTTTTAAATTTAAATGATTGTATTATAACGAGTTAATTATATTTTTAATATCTAAATTTTAAAAAAATATATAAATTGATATTTAAAAAAATAAAATATATAACTTATATTTTAAACTTTCAAATAATGTATTATTTCCTTCTAAATTCTACTACTATTAATTTAAATTTCTTATATGGTAAATAATCAATATAATTTTATTATATATATGTTATTTATGAAATAAAAATGTTAAATATTTTATAAAAATATGGCGTGAATATCACTATACAAATAATAATTGATCAATCCCCTAGATAATTTTTAACGATCAAGTAAAAAAAATATATATTTTTACATCCTTTTTATTAAAAATAATATTTAATGTGTAAATAAATAATTTGATAATATTTATCAAATATCGCATATATAAATTGATAAAATTAGTGAGATTGAAGTATGAACTAATATAATTTAAAAGTTTAAGGTATAAATGGTATATTTTATAAAAATATAAGGTGTAAACTGTACATTTTATTTATTTATATGTCAATTTATACATTTTAAAAATTTTAATTAACTATTTATAATTTGGGCAAACACGTGAAAAATATATTTTTTATTTTTATCAAATTTATATGCTTTTTTTTATCAATTTTAAACCATATCATGGTTTTATTCATATTAAAAAAAAAAATTAACCATATCATAATTTTACTCATATTATCACACTGTGTTTAAATTTATCACATATACTTATAAACAAATTGAGGGAAGTTTATTAAGGCAACAAGCACCCGGAATTTTCTATGTTAAACTTTCAAACTTGTACTATTTAAGAGTGAAAACCGTAAAGCACTGCCTAAATTGCGGAATTTAGCGGCATTCAAGCTAATTCATGTTGCCATGATTTACTCCGATGCATCATTACATGTATAGTAGTATTTAATTGAATTTCAGAGTCGTCAACAGCAACACTGCTTTTCAAATGTTAAGCTGGAAAAGCAAATCAATTACGGACACCTTTTAACATAGAATTCCTCTTATGATTAAGAGTACAACATTTGACAAGCGAGCTCTTATGGCAGCATGGCCTATACAGAAACACAACCATGTCCCCAAGGAATGTTAAATTTGAGTCAAAACATTTCAGTGGAAGAAAAATCTCCACATGATTCAAAAATATCCATATGTTAACACTACCTAAATGCTTATCACATTCACAAACGTCAAACCATGATAATATTGAACCATCATCTCATCAATATCTTTGAGAGACAAAAGGGAATCTAAAAAGCGAACCTCAAGCAATTATTAGATTGCGAACTCTGGAACAAAATTTCAATTTGTTAATTTGATATAGTAGCCGCAGACTCCAAAGCAGGCTGATCCTGGTTAAGTGCTTCCCAGTCAAGTTGTCTCAACGCTTCAAACCTTTCTCTCAGTGTCATGAAGCCAGCTTGAGGAGAAACAACACCATGTTTTCCAGCTTTATGGATTAGGATTATACTGGAACCCATATCAGGGCCATGGAGTTTTCCTGTTAGTAACACCCTCAGGGGCATAAAAAGTGATTTCCCCTGCCATGAGTGTTGTAGCAAGGCAAGTCTAAGTTCAGTACCATGCATGGGATTACTATTTCAAGAAGGCCATAAAAGGAAAAATCAAGACCACAAAAAGGCAATGCATAAATTAAAGCCCACCTTGCGCTGCAGAGTTTTGCCAAAGCCCTTTACCCACCTCTGCCAGCCAGCATGGCCCTCTTTCAATGCACCAAGGAGTTCACCACTATCATAGGCAGCTAAGAGGCTGGCAGAAACCTCTGGAAGCTTGTCTTCTACAATAGGTTTACCTTCAGGGCTGCAGAGGATACAGAGTTAAACAACAGAATAATAGAATTTGTTGATGTAACCAAACTCCCACAAATGCTTTGGGCATCTTGTGAGCTATAGTAACAAATGCAGAACATAATTTTGCAGCAGGAAGTCTGAAGATATTATGGCTTTTTCAGATTCTAAACATCCAAAATTCCCAACATTTCTGATAGAATATTCATTTGTTAGCATGAACTCACAAAAACCAATGAACCCACAAAATGGAGAAAGCATAATGTTAGAAAGCTGTGTTCTCGGTTTCTGATGGTCCATGTAATATGTCGAAGCATTTTCAGTATTTGGATCCTAAATTAGAAGTTTAGAACATTAGTAATATCTATACTAAAGGCTTTAACCCCAAGATTATGAGACTGGGAAGAATGAACAAGCACAACCAAAATTGCCATCAAGAAAAGTACCAAAGCCAAAAAATAATACCATAGAGACCAGAATTTAGGGGCAAAAATTCCATAATCACCTTGACAAGGTAGCATGCAAAGGATAAGACAGCAAGTTTGAGAGTGCTGTATCTGAATCTGTTACCAAGTCAATCCCATCCTTAAGCAGCTGAACTGCCTCCTGTTTGGACATATTTACATACCATCATTATCATAATCTATTTGTGCATGATGTTGCACAAATGTAGAATACTTTCAAAATATGTGCTAGAAAGAAACTTACATCTATTAATGGCCCTTCTGATTCTGTGAGAAGACCAGTACTCTTCCAGCGCTCACCAATAAGCTTGGTCAACTCCTCAAAGGGAAGTGCTCTTAAGTGCTGACCATTCATCCACCTTTAGGTTTCATGGGGAAGGAATAAATTAGAAAACTATAGCAAGAGAGCAATATTTAGCAGACAAGAATCAAGAAAGAGATATATTTCAGTATTAGTTCTTCTATTGTCCTACAAGCCTTATGTCATGACAAATTGTAAAATCCATTGTAGTTATCGACAATGATCCCATGTGAATATCTTGATCAAGATTAGAATTTGCATATATCGTACAATTTAAGAAAACAGAGATCATTAAAATATAAGCAAATATAGGAACTTGTAAGACAGTCATGAAATTAGGATATCTTTGGTCTATCTCCCACAGCATGCTATATAAATAACCTGGGCCTGGGTATACTTGCAAAAAGTAACAAAGAATGCAACTTCAAAGTATAGAGAAGTTACCTTAACTTGGTAGAGTCAAAAACAGCACCACTTTTGTTCACACGACCAAATGAGAACTTTTCAACTGTGAATTGCATGAAAAAATATTCAATTGATTAATAGGTCAAATTACAATCATCCAGATATTATCAGCCTAAAGTGATCCTGATTTTGCTTTCCTCATTCCTTTTCTCTCCCTCTATCTTTTCACAGAGAGTGGACAAGGGAGGGCAGGCTGTTTAGGACTTAGGAGTAGAGAAGCATATACATTAGAGCAAGTCCAAGGAAAAACTAACCAAGTTGCTTAATTGTGAAAAACTCATTTTCAGTTCCATCACCCCAACCTAAAAGTGCCAAGTAATTCACCATTGCCTGAGGCAGATATCCCATCTCTCTGAACTGCAACAGTGTAATTGTTAACACAAAGAATTTTAATCCTCAATTTATTGCCACAAAACAAAGTAGAATGAAGATAACTACCTACCTGACCAACAGAAGTTGCACTTGCACCATGGCGTTTTGACAGTTTACTCCTATCGGGTGCAAGAATCAAAGAAACATGGGCAAAAAAAGGCATTGGGAATCCAAGAGCCTGAGATAAAATAATATTTAAATGCCAAGATATGCTTCCTCTTATTGTTGAAAGCAATCAAAAACTCCAAAAGCCACCAAACTCTTTAAAAAAGAGCTGATGCTTTTTAAGATTACCTTGTATATTAAGGCTTGCCTTAGAGTATTAGGTAAATGCTCTTCCGCTCTAAAATGCCAGTGTATAGAGAGTGTGAGGACAAAGAACCAAAAAAAAATAATAATAATAATAAATAAAACAGATATTGGATGCAGTAAAAGGCTAAAACAATTTGACTTCTCTAATTACCTTATAACATGTGAAATAGCCATGGTAGCATCATCAACTGTAACACAAAAGTTGTAAACAGGTTGCCCATTGCTCCTCATTATAACAAAATCTCCAAGTGTATCCAATTTCCAGCTAACCTTCATGACACTATCCAACCAAGTTAGTGCCTGTGTAACTAAATTACAGTTAAGTGTTAAAGGACCACTGAAACTTAAACATAATGAAGCAGCTGAGACAAAAATCCACGGGGTCCCTGCAATGAGAGTCGCCATTTCTGAAACGAAAATGGCGATGAAGCGAAACGCAAAAAGGCTAGGAGAGCAGACTGCTATAAATAGAATCATATAATGACGGTTACAGTCTTGCAGCCGTGCGTTAAGTCCATTTCATGCGAGATGAACGGCTACGATGAATTGAGGGAGTGAATAACAGAATAATGTAAGGTCAATTTTTACATAAATAAATAAAAGGGGCTGCGGTGATCATGACCGTCCATCTATATAGACTTACCGTCCACGATTCCCCTGCTTTGCTTTATGTTATGCGAATTCTTGCCACATAATGTAGGACAAAGTGGGACCTGTATTAAAAAACGACGTCGTTGGAACCACGAAATTTTTATATCAGCAGCATTGCTAGCTGATAACAGTTGATGGTTGTACGTGGTGTTTGTTCGGGATGAATCGAAGGATTGCAACGCCAACTACTCCGGCTTGCTTCCTTACTATTGGTAGCATCACCTCTTTACGGTTCGAATTGAACCATAAAGCTATGGTAATCACCATGAAAGACAGAAGCAAGAATCGAAAGCCGCTGCAAAAGGGTAGGAATCTGAGCATCGAAGCAATTCAAGCGGTGCAGGCGTTGAAGCGAGCCAACCGTAACACTTATAACAGTTCATTATCGGAATTGGAGCGCGTCTTTGACTCCAAGTTCCGGCGCTTATTAAAGTTCGATATGATGGCTGTTCTCCGGGAACTCCTCCGCCAAAACGAATGCCTTTTGGCTCTCAAGGTTTGTTGCATTCTTAATTTTGTTTTCCTTTTATTGTAATTCGTAGTCAAATAACTGGAGAAATATGAAATTGAAGTAAAAATTTTGCATCAATTAATCTTAATTTGGAGAATAATGGTTTCACTGATTAAATTTTCTGTTATTGATTGGATTCAATTGGGCTTTAATTATTTACCCTTTGATTTTCATTTGTGTTAATCAGAAACCTAAATTAGTTTAATTGATTATTGTTGTCTAGGTTTTCGACGATATTCGAAAGGAGGTATGGTACAAGCCTCAGGTGTTGTTATATGCTGATATGATTGCAGTGTTTGCCAGCAATGGGTTGTTTAAAGAGGCTGAGCTTGTGTACTCATATTTGAAAACAGAAAGAAGTTTAGATCCTGATATCATGGGTTTCAATGCTCTATTCAATGCTTTGATAAGTTTTAAGCTCACTCACCTTCTGATGGATTGCTATGGGTTGATGAGAGCTGTTGGGTGTGAACCGGATAGATCATCGTTTAGAATACTCATAAATGGTTTGGAATCGATAGGCAAAACGAGTTTTTCAGCAATTTTAAGACAGGATGCTCAGAAATGTTATGGTGAATCTTTGGAGTTCTTGGAGGAGGAAGAAGAGGTTACAGCTCGCTATTAACTGATTTGGTCGGACTATTGATTAATCATTGTTTGTAAGAGGTCTGGAGCCATCTTTCTTGGGACCGTATGTTAAACTAGTTGAATTTAAGATAGAGATTGCTTGCCGGGGTTGTTTTTGTATGTTACCTAGTATCTATAGGTGTTATTTTGGTAGAGCAATCTTATTTGTCTTGGAAATAAGATGCCAATTACTAGCATTTCTCTTTCTGTGAAGTAATACTACCAGTTTTTGCAGATCCCATGTTTTTGCTACTTATCAGTCTATTCTTTAGTTGTTATCCCAGCCTCTCAGCCTCATGAATCAACTTTTGCTTTGTGCTGGTAGAGCCTTGTTGGGATAGGTGCCCTTTGGTGGGCATTCCACATAGCTGATTTCCATATTTTGCGGCTAACTAGCTTACTACTACTGTGGAAGCAAACTATGCGGTGCAGCATCTAGAAAGACACCCTAAAGCAAGATCAGAGAATTCAAAGTGGGATTTATATAACATTGCTCTTAAATAAGTATTATACATTGCATAGATAATTTGCTCTCTAATGACTATATTATAAAGTGACAAAACTGGGACCTTCTATTCTTGTTTCTTTTACCGTTTTCTTCTACAACTTTTTCTTTTCTTTTGACTATTATGCTGAATCCTTGGCATAACTGGAGATGTTCTCACTTCTCTCTCTAACTCGTTGGTTTTGAACTTGTAGACCTCTTCAACACAGATCTTACATATGATCAGATCTTTATGATTCCAGCAATGGTTCAGAGCCGGAGGTGAAGTTATCTCTGCCATCCATCTTTCCATATATAAAAATCTCAAATATTGTCGCCTTACTTGAACTGTTTTCCTTCATACGTCTGACCAAACTGCCAATTTGCTGGAGCAACACTGTAAGATGCAACTGTCCTGCCAGTACTGGCTGTTACTTCAAAAGAAAGTGGCTGTCCTATAAGATTAATATTGCTCTGCCAGTTTTGTCCCCAGTTCCTTGCCAATGGTATCCACCCCGTTTTCGGGCCTTTAACTTTCACTGCTACTACTTCACCATCCAATCCCACATTGGTAATCAGGACCTGACAGAAGTGAGCACTCCCGCTCATTGTAAATCTTATCCCACCCCTTCTTTCACACTTCACCCTGCACAATGTTTGCAGAAACAGTGATTTCTTTTATGCAAATATATGGAAATTTTCTTAAAACTTGCCAAACGGTTATAGTTTGATATGTTGTACCTCTTATACTGAACTGGCACAATATCTGCTCTTTTCTCTGCAATTTCAGCAAATGCTGCCTCAGACATCTCAAAGTGTTCTTTGGGGAAATTGCACCAGCCACCATAATCTGCTGAAAGCCCATAATTCGGTGGACAGAAATCTGTGGCAGTAAGGATGACTGAGGGGCTTCCTTGGAGACACCACAAAATGTGGTCAACACATCTGAGCTCAAAGCAAGCTCCACAGGTACTCCCTCTGTTGAATAACATGGTACTTAGTCCAGCACTGTACTTCCCATAGCTGGCCTTGTGAAGGTCCCCATAACCACAAGCTCCTTCTGCAAGATCAGACCGGTTCTGTTAGCTGGAATTAATTGTAGCTTTTGGTATCAATTTAGAAAGTTGTTAATATAAAAGCGCATTGTGTGTTTAAAACTTGGGAATGGAAAATTGCAAAAGAAAGTACCTGTGATGATTGATCCGTCCGTTTCTTTGGTATATGTTGCAGTAGCTGACTTCCATTGTTCCTCCTTGGAAATGACCTGGGATGTTAGCAGTAGAATCAAATAGATGACGGTAAGTTGAAGGGCACCCATTTGAGATAATGAGGTCTCTCAGAACTTTGAGTTGTGCTTCAATATGGTTCCTTTTTCTTTTTCCCTCTTTATTGGGATTGTTGTGAGAAGAAGGGTAAAGAAAGCCCTTTTCCCTTAGGAAAGGACCTCAACTTCCTTGGTGAGGTGCAGCTAGGTCTGTTGTTAACTTGTAATTGATCTAGGTGGAAACCGCATTCAAAGTACAAAGTTTGAACTTGGGCCAAAAGACAACCAGAGCGATGGAGTCCTTAGTTCACATTGTGGGGTCACTCGACGAGAGCCTGATGGAGGAGGGTATCTTTGTCTACAATGGAAAAGAAGGTATGCTTTATCTTTTCATTTCTTCTCTTTAGTTGGTAATGAGACCGAAAAAGCGCGCGCAGCCTGCAATTTGCGACATAGTTAAGAGAGCAAGGCCAGAAGGGTTTAAGGCTTTGTGATGGTGGCAGACAGGAAAAGCTGAAAGTCTGAGAATAAGATAAACCAGGACTGTTAAGAATCCTAAAACATAGTTTTAAGCGGTTTAGATTTGTTTGTAGCAAACACTCAAAGAAAGTCAAGATACATCCATCGCTCTTCTTTTTAGGAGAGAAAAAAATAAAGAGGGGAGGGATTTGACAGGGAAAAAGGGTTTTGACTGTTGGGAGGCGCTCACCAGTGAAGAACAGTAGCAAACACCATAATCTTATAACTAGGTGTATTATTCAGTATTTTTGCTTGACATCATCAAAGATGAAGGGGAATATAAATATATATTTTTTTGTTTAGGCCAAAACTTTAGTATAAATAAAAAAAAAAAAATTTGATTCGAAATTAAATTTTTGATATTTTTTTAAGTATTTTTAATCATTAGATTAAAAGTTTGGAACGAAGGAAACATAAATATTGTTTTAGAAAATTGTTAAAAAATGTTAGAAGATATTTGTTAAAAGGATATTTATAAAAAGATTTTTATAATTAATATATTAATTCTTCTTGAATTTAAGAAAAATAATGCATGAAAAAATATTTCTTAAAATAAAAATTTAACGGATATAGATTTAATAAAAGTTAAATAGTATGTTTCATATGTGATATATTTACATAAATTATGATATGATAATTTTTATATTTTATATATGTTTAATACAAAAAAATATATAATACAAATATACAAATTATTAAATAAATAAGATAATATGAATTAAGCAAAAGAATTAATAAAAACGTTCAAAGAAAAATTCCATAATCAAATAAATTCTTATCATTTTATTTTAATTTTAAAATATTTATTTTTATCGATTGAGCTTTTGTCAAGTAAAATT
Source organism: Durio zibethinus (assembly GCF_002303985.1). Next base: position 7,184,898 of record NW_019167915.1, on the reverse strand, counting down.
TGATTAGCCATTAATATTAATTTATATCAAGTTAAAATTTTAATTAAAGTGAAAATAAATATTTAAAAATTTAATATTTAATTGATTTGAAATAAAAAAAATTTAAGATTTGATTAATTATAACAAAATATTAAAAATTGAAGTGGTTTTTCTTTTTTTTTGAGTTTATTGGCCCTTTAGCCATTATAAATTAGCTCAAGTGGACTCAAGTGGGCCACTGTAAGGCGTGAGCGCTCTACCATTGTTGCCCGAATTGGTTGCCACTTGTTTGAAATGTCATTTAACTTGAATCTATCCATCCGGCTATTACTAAGTTAATAACAGCATTTTGGGATTGGGATTCTTTCATTGAAAAAACTAATAAAAGACCTAAACAAAAGAAAAATGAAATTAGTTGGATCATGCTAAATTATAGCACAACAAATTTCAAATATGTTCCTTCAATTTTGGGATTTATGTTTAGGCTAAGTAGCAAATTATAGCGAATTTTGTCTTTTATGCTTGCTACAACTACCTGGCCCAACCTGGAGAAACTTTCAAACAAAGGTCCATCAGAACCAGTCCGAGCCGCACACAGATATCTCCATGTGAGCAGCAGAGCCCACGTTGTCAGCTCAATGTAGTATCCTGGGTCCCAATTTAACTCGGCTGCACCGAATTTAAGTCGACGGGTGATACTAGAGCAATCTAGTTCTTTCCCCTTTTTCTTTTTTATCCTTCTTGATGATGAAAAAAGGGTGTATCTAATAGTAAAGAAATTATTCTATGTGATTAAATATATCATTATTGTTTAAAAAAAAACTCGAAAAAACAACTTGAATTATATCAACACCATGACAAAAATGTGAGCCTTACGGGCATGGTGTTTATGCTTTAAGTGTCCAAGCATGTTTGTAGTCATACCATACATACTATAATATCCTTCAATGGGACAAAGCAGCTAACAGGGGTGTTGTTCCCTTTGTCACGAATGACTATGGAACTGTAGCCGTTGCAGCTGCCATTGCTGCTGCTGCTGCTGGAGTTTGGCTTGTTGAAGTGATACAAGTTATATGTCGTTTGTTCCAGTGTTCCTTCCCTGTAGACAAACACACTATCATCTTCTTCCATACATCTCCACTTCCTGCTCCGGTCATGACTCCGATGAAGAGGCATTCCCCTGAAGGAAAAAAAAAGGAATCATTATAAACTATTAGTCATAGAAAGGCATTGAGCTCGAAAAACATTAATTAATTTAAAATCCAGGATTTTGCATGAATTTGTCAGTAAAGATGCTTCAGTAAAGCCTGCTAAACTTTATTTTTATATTTGCAAAGATTAAAGATATTTACAAGGGTCACACATGTACTACCTACCTCTATCAGAATAAATTATACTAAAAGATATAGATCAACCTTGCATTCATTTAAATTTATTGAACAAAAAGCACCCTCCAGACCTGTGAGAGCACTCTAATCGAGCTCCAAAACGAACCAAAGGTAAGAAGAAAAGTGGGAAAATATTCTACTAACAAGCATTTTAGGGAGATATGGTGGGATAGCTTTCTAAGATTAATTGCTAAAGATATTCAATCTTAGTTTTTCTCATTTTACTTGCTACAAAGAGATTAAACACATTCCTGCTAGCTAAACAATGGAAGAAAATCAGTAAACCCAAAAGCTTGTTAAGCCTAGCACTTGGACTACATTACTAAGCCAGTAGAAAGTCAAGGAATATCATTGTCAAGAAATATACTGTGAAAAGGGTTTCTCCAAAGACAAAGAGAAGAAACTTAACACAGGTTTTTAGTGTATAATCCCAGTAAGGTCGGAACTTTGGTTGGTAAATACTATGAGAGTAGTTGTCTCAGATATCAAAACTCAAAGTTAAAAACTGAGGCTTACTCATACTGTTTATCTAATCGCCTCAGCACCTATAATCTTTTCTTTTATCTCTTTGTTAGGTTCTTAGTACAAATTCAAAGGTAGCAACATCATTCAAATGCAAATTCCATTTGAAAATGTAATAATTTTTTTGGCTAAAATCATCACAGAGTTTTAAAGTGAATTAAGAATGAATAACAGAAAGCTGTTCACAATAAATAACTGGTTCCAATGCACACAATAAATGTGGAACAAATAATTAATCTTCCTATTTGGACATGACATAGTGATTTTCCAACAAACAGACTTTAAGACAGTAAACGGAACTAATTAAAATGTTAGTGCCAAAGAAAATAAAATGAATTGCTAGCTTGATTGAAGGAAGAGAAAAAAGAAAATGATCCGTACCTAATGTGAAAGAGTTCAGAAATATCGCACTTCTCGAGATAAAAGTTAAGGGCATCAAGGAAGGCGCGATAGGTGTAAATGTGGAGCCCATCGATCCTGGGGTAAGGCAACTTCGGTCTAGGGGGGTCCGTCGTAGGCAGCTCACCTGCCGTGGAACCCAAGCAAGACGAAGACTTGGACCGCCAGGAAACCACAGGCAGCGACGCCGCGTAAACGTACTCCTTCCAGAGGAGCGGAGAACTTCCCTGGTCTGGCGGGAGTCCGACGAAGCCCATGGTAGCCATGATGGGCTCGAGCTCGTCGTGCGTCATGAGGGGTTTGAAGGTTTTGGTGTACCAAAGCGCCAGCTTTCTCATGCAAAGTATCATGCAATCCTCCATTGTTGTGGGGTTCTGAGAGAGAAATGGAAAAGGGATTGCCCAGGAAAAAAAAGGTTTGGTTTTGTAAAGGTAAGGGAATAGGGAGATCGATTGTAGGGATCCAAAGTGTTGCTTTTGGAGGGTGGATTTGAAATGGCTTCTTTATTTATTTGACACCTTACTTGACATCTATTTACTCCCATTACCAATCACATTAAAATCAAATATGGTCAAACTCAATTATCAAAATCCCCTTTTATGTCCCCCTTTTTTTTTTAAATTTTTAGTGCACAAATTATTAATAAAATTGTCCGTAAATTCTCATACTTAATACAAAGTTTAGAAGTAAAAACTTTTTATTAGAGTAATTAATATTAAATTTTTATTAATTTTCACAAGCATACCATTGAAAATATAACTTTAATAGAAATTTTATGAAATTATGCTAGAAATAAAATTTTAACTCAAATTATATTAGAAATTAGATTAAATTATATTAGAAATTAGATAATGTGTATATAGTTGTATTAAAAGATTTGGATCTAGTTGACCCAACACTTTTGTGACTTAATACCCATGAAAGTTCTTAAAGAAAATATATTAGCAATATAATATTTATGTCTTTTATCTTAAAATAATTTATGAATTATTATTTTATATATACAAAATTTAAACGTTTTATAAATGAATTAAAGTATTAACATATGTTCTTATTTTTAGTATACGTTATTATTTTTTTAAAATATATCTTGAAGATTGTGTCTACCTTTTATCTGTGGTAGAATTTAAAATTTTTATCAGATAAATTTTCTTAAGTAGTTAATCTCGTTTTTTCTAAAGAAATTTAAAATTGTTAATGTTCCAATATGTTTTTATTTTGTTGCTTGCTTTTTACCATGACATTTACTTTTTCACCTTTACCGACTAGGTAATGGTATTAACAAATAATTCAAAATTTATTTTTTATATTTGAGGAATAATTTAAAATTGATACATCAAATTATACATATATTTCATGTATTAATATATTCAATTTATACTCTTTCTAACTTATAAAAATTGTCTTAATTCTAATTTTAATTTTTTTAATATTTGATAAAATTAAATTTTACATAAATACGTATTTGAAAATTAGTTTACTTACATTTAAAATATATGTATTTTAAAAATTTTAATTAATAATGATTTTATAAAGCATTATGTTAGCTTTCAATTGATTAAAAGTTTTGATTTGACAAAACAAAAATTGACCTAATTTGAATCAAATTTTTTTAATCTTAAATTGAACATTTTTTCAGCCTTCTATCTTGTCAAAATTCATTTAAGAACTAAAACAAAGTAAATTCTCGAAATAAAATAGATCAAGGCATATTTTGGATAGAAATAATCGATCCCATAAGGGAAGGGATCGATCCCCTCCCTTAATTAATTGATCTCCTAGATAAAAAGATCAATCCATTTTTCTTCTAAAAGCTAAACTCGTGGAATTTAAGCAAAAACCAATCAATCCCCTCCCTGTAGGAATCGATTGGTTAAGATTTCAAGCTTACCCGATCGATCCCTCTCTTAAAGGGATCGATCTCTTTTTTATATAGAATGCTATACTCGGTTGAAAATATATAAAAAGGATCGATCCTTCCATATAAGAGACCAATCACCTAGGCATGGGATCGATCCTTCCCTTAAAAGATCGATCTGTTTTTCATACAGAATGTTATTCTCATTTAAAAATTCAGAAAAGGGATCGATCCCCTCACATAAGGGATTGATCACCCAAGGAATGAATCGATCAAGTATACTACCTGATCAATCAGGTAAAATTTTTAACACACAAAATCAGACCTCTCTATAACTGACCCAATCGATCCCCTACATGATGGGATCGATCCTCTTATGCCCAAAAAGCCCTAACGGCTATTTTTTTTATTTGATATTTTACAGATTTGAAGTATTAAATGCAAAGCAACGGCTTTCAACTCTTTCCTACATATAAATGAAGGCTTTCACTGTAAATCAATAGTATAAATTGCTAAGAGAACTTATTGCCTTCACTAACCATCTTGTTCAAGATTCAAACTAATTCAAAAGAGAGAAAAATGTAGAAAATCCTTCTTGTATTAGTTTTTCTCTAAATTTTCTTGTCAATACTACTTTGTACTTTAAATTAGCAAACACCAAACCTTAGAGAGGTCTTTTAAGTTTGCATAATATTTTAAAAACTCTATATTGAAAGATTATGAGCTTAAGGGGGAGGATAACCCTTAAGAGTTTGTGGTATTGATTGTGTAAAACTTTGAGAAGCTAGGTTGTATCTTTCAAAACATAATGGATTGAACTCATTGGCAAGTAAGGCTAAAAAGATGACGTAGATGCCTAAAGAAAGGACTGAACCTTTATAAATCTTGGTGTCTAATTCTCTATCTCTATCTCTTGTTTACTCTCATTTATTATGTTCATTTGCTTAGATAAATTATTTTACAAAATTTTTGCTTATTAAATATTAATTTTTAAAAATTTTATTATCAACCAATTCACCTTCTTCTTGATTTATTTTAAGTCTTTGAATTAACAATTGATATCAAAACTAGTACTATTTTTTATATATCTAACAACCTAAGAGTGATCCTAAAAATAACTCAAAGAAATATAGTGATCAATGTGAAACAACCATCCTCAAGCTATAACAAATATAGTGGGCAACAAAAAATGTGTCTCATGACAAATGAAACAATTGCAACATTTCTTAGAAGTAAAGGCCATTCAATTGTAAAACATCATTTCTTTGTTGGTGACAACTACTTCTATTGGAAGACTAGGATGATGTTATTTATTTAAGCCAATGATTATAAAATTTGGAAGGTTATTGTAAATGGTCTTTAAATTCCAATGAAGATGGTAGATGGTAGATGGTAGAAAGGTGATCAAGTAAGAGAGTGAATGGGATGCCAATGATATTAAGATGACTCAATTTAATGCCAAAGCAATGCATACACTCTTTTATGCATTGAGGTCTAATGAGTACAATAGAGTTTTTTGTGTGAAAATATAAAAAAAATTTAAGATAAGTTAGCTGTCACTCATAAAGGTACAAATCAAGTGAAAAAGATAAAAATTGGCATGCTCACTCATGATTATAAGTTATTCAAGATGAAATCAGATGAAAACATTAGTGAAATGTCAAACCATTTCACCAACATTATTAATGATTTAAAGACTCTTAGGAAGACTTACTCAAATGTGGAGATGGTGAAAAAAAATTTTAATAATCTAATAAAGAGCTAGGAAGCTAAAGTGACAGCCGTTGAAGAGTCCAAAAATCCTCATACACTTTTTATGGATGAACTAATAGGTTTTCTCCTAACCTATAAAATGAAGCTCAAAAAAGGACAAGAACCAATCAAGAAATGTGGTATTACTTTTAAATCTACCTTTTAAGAAAATAAAAAAAATCTTAGACAAGAAGAGGATGATGAAGTTGAAGAGATGGCCATGTTTGTAAAAAAATTTAAGAAGTTCGTGAGGATGAACAAGTCCTCAAGTAGAAGAAGACCATAAAAGGAAATAATTAAAGAAAAATCAAGTAGAAGAGAAAGAGATAAGATTATTTACTATGAATACAACAAACTGGGTCATATTAAATTTGATTGTCCTTTATGAAAGAAGCAAAACATGACAAAGCCAAAAAAAAAAAGTAATAATTACAACATAGAGTGATAATGACTTATCCGAAAATGAATCAAATAAGGAGAAAGTAGCCAATCTATGTCTCTTGGCTCTTAATGAGCGTAAGGTAACTTTTAATCCATATGATTTAAATTCATACATATTTGATGAATTACAAGATGCTTAGGATGAATTAGCCATAGAATTTGAGAACATGAACATGAAATATAAAAAAAAAAATGATCTCTAAATTGAAATTAGAAAATGAACTTTTGACTAAAGCAAAGAATGACTTAAAAAAGAACATTGAGCTCTTAAAGTTGAATATCAATGATTTGACTAAGAAAAATGAAAATTTGCATAACTCATTTTCTAGATTTTATATGGGACATCAAAAGTTCAATGACATGCTTGAAACACAAAGAATATTATTTGATAAAGATGGATTAAGCTATAATGGTGGCAACAAAGAGATTTATTTAAAGAATTTCCTTATTAAGTTAAATAATTCATCTAGCATATGTGCATATTGTCATAAATTGGGTCATTCTATATAATATTATTCCTTGAAAAAAGTCACTTATAGATGTAGCTCATTAAGAGAGTGTGAATTTCAAAAAGAGTTAGCACATCTCAAGATGAGATTACTAAAATGAAGTGAATTTCAAAAGGCATAAAAATTATTAATACTAACACTCAAGGACCCAAAAAATTTTAGGTACCAAAAATAAAAATTTAATTGTATTTTTGTAGATAGATAAGCATTGTTACAAAGTAAATTCAAGCAAGAACAATCCATGGTACCTTGATAATGGATGCTCAAAACACTTGACCGAAGATAAAATTCTTTTTAAGGACTTAAAAGCTAAAAGTAAAGGAGATGTTACATTTGGTGACAACTCTAAAGGCTAAATTAAAGGGATTGACTCCATTGGTAACAATTCTTTTACTACTATTAAAAATGTTTTACTTATAAAAGGACTTAAGCATAACTTACTTAGTATTAATCAATTACGTGACAAAGGACTTAGAGTTATGTTTGAATCCATGTGCTGTCAAGTGGTTGATATCAAAACTAACAAACTTATTTTTGTTAGACATTACTAAAAAAACATTTATGTAGTGCATCTAGATGATCTTTCCTCTAAAAATGTTTGATTTATGGCTAAAAAAAAAATAAAAGTTGGATTTGGCATAGAAGACTTGGACATGCAAGTATGCATATAATTTCAAAACTTTCTCAAAATGATTTGGTTGTTGGTTTGCCAAAATTGAAATATGAAAATGACAAGGTTTGCGATGCTTGTTCTCAAGAAAAACATAGACAATTTTTTCTCAAACCTAAGAATTGCATTTCAACTACTAGACCTCTTCAACTACTTCATATTAATCTTTTTAGTCTTATTAAAACAATGAGCTTGGTGAAAAATAATATGGGTTTGTTATTATTGATGACTTTACTAGATTCACATGGGTTCTCTTTTTGCACTCAAAGAATAAAGCTTTGAAAAAATTCATCACTTTTAGCAAACAAATACAAAATGAAAAATGTTTTTCAATTTCTAGTATTAAAAGTAATCATGAAAAAGAATTTAAAAATCTTGGCTTTAATGTGTTTTGTAGTGAAAATGGTATTAGCCATAATTTTTTTGCTCCTAGAACTCCTTAACAAAATGGAATAGTATAAAGAAGAAATAGGACATTAGAAGAAATGGCTAGAATCATGTTTTGTGAAAATAATTTACCTAAATATTTTTTAGCGAAAGCCATAAATACCTCTTGTTATATTATAAATAGAGCTATGATTAGGCCAATTTTAAAGAAAACTCTTTATGAACTTTTTAAAGAAAAAATGCCTAATATAAGTTATTTTCATCTTTTTGGTTGCAAATGTTTTATTTTGAACAATGAAATATATGATCTTGGAAAATTTGATGCAAAAAATTATGAAAAGATTTTTCTAGGATATTCTTTGAATTCAAAAGCCTATAGAGTCTTTAATAAAAGAATATTAATTGTTGAAGAGTCTATACATATTATCTTTGATAAATCTAATCCACTTCCAAGAAAGGTGCCTCTTGATGATGATGATATATGTATACTTCAAGAAAATATCAATGATACATCACTTGACATTGAAGAAAACGTTTAAAATGAAGATAATGAGTTTCTAAACGAGCCACAACATATAGAGAATGAGCCAAATCAACATAGATAAAGGAGATATGTCAAAGATAATGAGATTATTAGTGATTCAACTAAAAGGGTAAAAACTAGATCTTCTTATAATATGTGTAATTATGTTGCTTTCCTATCACATATTGAACCCAAAAATATAGATGAAGCTTTAGAAGATGATCATTAGATATTGGCCATGCAAGAAAAATTGAACTAATTTGAAAAAAGTCTAGCATGGAATCTTGTACGTAGGTCTAGTAATCATCTTACTATAGGCATCAAATGGGTTTTTAGGAATAAAATGGATGAGTATGACAATGTTGTTAAAAACAAAGCTAGGTTGGTAGCTCAAAGGCATAGTCAAAAAGAAGAAATTGATTATGATAAAACTTATGCCCCGGTTGCAAAGTTAAAAGTCATTAGAATGTTGTTTGTATTTGCATGTTTCAAAAATTTTAAGCTTTTTTAAATAGATGTCAATAGTGCATTTCTAAATGGTTTTATAAATAAAAAGGTGTATGTAGAGTAACCTCTTAATTTTGAAAATCTTAAAATTTTAAATCATGTTTATAAATTGATAAAAGTTTTATATGGTTTAAAATAAGCTCCTAGAGCTTGGTATGAAAGATTGTCAAAATTTTTAATTAAAAATGATTTTAATAGAAACAAGGTTGATACTATACTTTTTATTAAAACAAAAGAAAAGAACATTCTCATAGTACAAGTTTATGTTAATGATATCATATTTGGTGCTACTAATGAAGTTTTTTGTCAAAAATTTGCTAAGACTATGCAAGGTGAATTTGAAATGAGCATGATGAAAAAACTTATATTTCTTTTGGGATTACAAGTAAAGCAAACAAAATATGGTACATTCATCAATCAAGTCAAATACATCAAGGATTTGCTCATAAGGTTTGGATTGGGAGAATCAAAGCCTTGCTCAACACCTATGAGCACTTCAACAAAACTTGACAAAGATGAAAAAGGTAAATGTGTTGACTCTAAATTATATAGGTCTATGATTGGTTCATTACTATATCTTATTGCAAGTAGACTGGATATAATGTTTAATTTATGTTTTTGTGCTAGATTTCAATCATCACCTAGAGAATCACATTTATCTGCTGTCAAAAAAATTTTTAGATACCTTAAGGACACCCCTAATTTAGGATTATGGTATTCAAAAGATTTATATTTTACTTTACATACCTATTCTGATGTAGATTTTGGTGGTTGTAAAATTGATAAAAAAAAATACTTTCGGTACTTGTTAATTGTTTGGAAATATGCTCATATCATGGTTTTTCATGAAATAAAATAGTATTGCTCAATCCACAATCGAAGCCAAATATGTAGCGACCGGTAGTTATTGTGCTCAAGTTTTATGGATTAAGCAATAATTGAAGGATTTTGAAATTATCATGGATCATATTCCCATTAAATATGATAATACTAGTGCTATCAATCTCAACAAAAATCGAATTCAATTTTTTAAAACCAAGCATATTGAAATTAGACATCACTTTATTAGAGATCATGTTAAAAAATGTGATTTTATGCTGAAATATGTTGATACCTTGCATTAATTAGCTGATATTTTCACAAAATCTCTTGATAATGATAGATTTTATTCAATTAGAGGTGAATTTGGTATGATGAATGCTCATTGAAATGAATTTCTTGATGGTATGATGAATGTTGCTACCTTGATTGATCAAATGTATGTTTATCTTAATATTTTTTTTAATCTTGTGTATGATTGTATGATGCATATTTGAATGTTCATGTTGCATGGCTTTAATTTTAAAAAAAATGCTACAGCCAAAATCGATCGATCCCTTTTTAAATCGGATTGATTGGTTATTCTTCTAGTAGCTAAATTAAGGGAAAACATTGAAGAACCGATCGATCTCCCTTCATAATCGATTGATCGATCCAATGCAAAACTATGCTCGATCAATCTCCTTTCATTATCAATTGATCAGGTCATGCATAGTTGACGCTATGCGTACCATTTTGGTTTGTCAAAATCGGGTCTCTTCTCATTGACCCATCATTTCAGCCTTTTTATCTGTTCTTTTTCTTCCCTAAACACATTTTTTTCAAAACCCAAAAATTCTTACTCCATTTTCTCTCAAAATTGATCTTTCTTAACTAAAATTTTTAACAAATTACTTTATTTCTATTTGGTTTCTTGCAAAAATTATCCTTAAAAATTATCAAATCACATAAAAATTTCCACTCATTCTTTTCACTCTAGAAAATTGATCCCATTTTTGAAACTACAACATTCACTCATCCTTCTTACCTCTATCAAATATATTCTACTATCTATCATCTACAATCATCAATTTATTCATCAATTTCACATAAGCTTACCTATTTCAATTTCATTATTTTCATAGCTCCAAAGATAATGAGAAATCTTTCAAGGGAGGCTTCTAGCTCATTAATGAGGCCTTCATTCAACAAAAATTTATCAATCTTGATGCCAATGAAAGATATGAGACACATTTTGATCATAAAAAAGTCAAGTATAGAAGGGTAATTTCACTTGAATTATTACAATCTATAGAATTCTCTTATTTACATGCATTTGAGAGATTTGGATAGATGAATTACTTGTGCATAGATGAACTTTTGTTTGAGAATCTAGTTAAGGTGTTCTATTGTAATATCACTTATATTAAAATTGAAGGGTCACATAGATATTGTTTTGATAGATTTAGAACTTATATGATGGGTAAAAAAATTATGATTACTAAGCAATTATTAGCTGAAGCATTCATGCTAGATGATGAGAGAGACATCAACATTAGGTGTGACATGTTGGAACTAGCTCAAGATATATTTAAAAATGATAATTTAAGAGTTACCCTTACTCAAGCCTCTAGACTGTCAATACATGATAGGTTGTTACATCTTATTGTCACTTATGTATTGATTTTTTTTAGCACTCAGTACTCAACCATTAGGAAGCAAGATTACTGATGGATGTATAAAATCAAACATTGAAAAAAACTCAATTTGGTGTATTTTATTTTCAGTGATATGATGAGAATAGTACAAAATAGATATTATACTTTAGTTTATGGGTTTACAATTAGTAATCTTTTGAGAAAATTAAACATTAATACTATAGGAGATAAAGATATGGTGTTTAATGATCCATTTAGCATTCTTAATGCTCTTATTCTGTATAGTATAGGATATATTCAAAATACAGCATGTTTATGGGTTAGAAAAACTGATATTGGGGTGTGCAAGAAGAGAGAAAAGAGCATAAAATTTTAGATATCCCTGATACACCTTAAAGAGAATCTTTTACCCTATCATTTGATATCCAATGAGCCTAAAAAATACTTATACTTCAAATGAATAGTCTACATTCAGTGGTTGAGATTATGAATTCTCGATTGAAAAACGTAAAAAAGACTCAAAATGAGCTAGTTTCTCAAGTTCGTCAAGTTAGAGCTGATATTGAATAAATCTTGTCTACACAATAGCAAATGAGGTAACACTTCTCTCATTATTCTCATTCTCCTCATTCGTCACCTATTTCTCAATGATCCTTCCTAGTGCCATTCCTTATATGTTTTTTCACATCTTTTTATGTTGTAAATTTTTCTTTAAAAATACTTTGCATTATGGTTTGTTATCAAACTTTGATATTTCACGTTTATATTAATGAAATCTATATTTTCTTTTCATTACGATATTTGCTACATCACTTTGAAATTTAGCTTGTGAAATTATGGATTGTGATATTGGTATATTGCTTGATAATAGGTATATTGAGTTGGTATAACCTTATGTGTCAAATTGAGTTGGTATGGCCTTCAATTGATTGTTATCTCCCTTTGCTTAACTTCATCTTTTTTGCTATGACAAAAATGGCAAGAAGCAATAGTATGAAAATTTTCTATTTGATTGATGATCTTGATGGTATAAACATTGTTTTTGTTCTTATTTGTTTTAAAATCTCTTAAATTTTTTACGCTTAAATTCAGGAAGGAGCTTGTTTTTCATATGAAAAACTATTTTTAAGCAAAATTTTCACTAGGTTTTGTCATATCAAAAAGGAGAAGATTGTTGGCCTTGAATTAATTAAAAGTTTTGATTTGATAAAACAAAATTTTACCTAATTTGAATCAAACTTTTCTAATCTTAAATTGAATATTTTTTCAGCCTTTTATCTTGCCAAAATTCATTTAGAAACTAAAACAAAGCAAATTCTTGAAATAAAATGGATCAAGGCATAATTTGGATAAAAGGGATTGATCTCCTAAAGGAAAGGATCGATCCCTTCCCTTACCCGATCAATCCATTGGACAAAATGATCAATCCATTTTTTTTCTAGAAGCTAAACTCGTGGAATTTGAGCAAGAACCAATCGATCTTTTCCCTGTAGGGATCGATTGGTTGGGTTTTAAGCTTACCTGATTGATCCATATCCTTCCTTTGAAGGGATCAATCTTTTTTTTTATACATAATGCTATACTTGGTTGAAAATCCACAAAAGGGATCGATCCCCCCACATACGGGATTGATCACTTAGGCATAGGATCAATCCCTTTCTTAAAGGGATAGATCTATTTTTCATATAGAATGCTATACTCATTTAAAAATCTAGAAAAGGGATCAATCCCCTCATATAAGGGATCAATCACCTAAAGAATGGATCGATTAGGTATACTACTGGATTGATCAGGTAAAGTTTTTAACACACAAAATTGGGCCTTTTTATAACTAACCCAATCGATCCCTTACATGAAGGGATCGATCTTCTGATGCTTAGAAAACCCCGACGGCTATTTTTTTTGTCTGATATTTTACAGGTTTGAAGCATTAAATGTAAGGCAACGGCTACAACTCATTCCTACATATAAATAAAGGCTTCCACTGCAAATCAAGAGTATGAATTATTAAGAAAACTTATTGCTTTCACCAACCATCTTGTTCAACATTCAAACCAATTCAAAAGAGAGAAAAATGTAAAAAAATTTTCTTGTATCATTTTTTCTCTAAACTCTCTTGTTAATACTGCTTTATACTTCAAGCTAGCAAACAACCAACCTTAGAGAGGTCTTTTAAATTTGCATAATATTTTAGAAACTCTGTATTGAGATATTGTGAGCTTAAAGAAGAGGATAACCCTTAAAAGTTTATGGTGTTGATTGTGTAAAGCTTTGAGAAGTTAGGTTGTATCTTTTAATACATAGTGGATTGAACTCCTTGGTAATTGAGGCTAAGAGAGAGGACATATGTGCCTAAAGAAAAGACTAAAGCTCTATAAATCTTGGTATCTAATTCTCTATCTCTATCTTTTATTTACTCTTATTTGTTGTATTCATTTGCTTAGATAAATTATGTTACAGAATTTGTGCTTATTAAGTATTGATTTTTGAAAATTTTATTATCAATCATTTTCACTCATTCCTTGATTTATTTCAAGTCTTTGAACTAACACACTAATTAGTTATCATATGACAAAGAGATTACTACTTTTAAGTACAATATATAAACATCAATTATATAAAAGAAATGAACTTGTAGTTTTAGATTACAAAAAAAACTTTATTTACGATCAAATTTGATAACTTTAAATATCATACAGTGATACTATACAAAAATTATTATTTTAGTCTCAAATTGTTTGGATATTAAAAAAATTATTTTGATTTTAATATATTTAATATTAAAATTTAAGTTTTTTATAAAATTAAAGTTTCATACTTTTAAATATTAAAAATTATAAAAATTATAAAAAAATAATTTTAAAATATAAAAATAAGAATTTTAAATATTAAAAAAAACAATTTGGAGACATTTGGAAAAAAAAGATAGGCAAAAAAAAATTGAGACAAGAAGAGTATGTAAAAAATAAAATTGACAGTAATTATATATAAATTTAAAAACTAAATATATATTTTTTATTTTAACATATTTATAACATAATAAATTTTATATTTTATAAGAATTTGAAAGAAATACAACTATAGCAAAAGTTCAAACTTTCACCTCACTTGCCGTTCCGGAGCTCTAATTATGAGAAGAAAAAGGCAAGTGGCAATAATCGTTAAACAAACTGAAGTAATCAGCATCTTCCCTGGAAATATAGACAGACAAGAAGCAATCAGAATTCAGTGCACCCATTACTACAAGTGAGAGCCAAACTGAAGAAGCGACCGAATCAATGGGAAAACCTTGCAACTTCAATCATCAATTTCTGCTTCTTCTATTCCTCTCTCTTCTTCTAGGCCTCACAAATTCAACAGCAGCGCTAAACCAAGACGAGCAATCCAAAATCATATCAAGATTCCAAGAATACCTTCAAATCAACAGTGCCCAACCATCCCCTGACTATCAGAAATCAACCCACTTCATCCTATCTCAAGCCGATTCCCTTTCTTTGGAATCCCAAGTCATTGAATTCGTCAAAGGCAAACCAGTTGTTCTCCTCAAATGGCCAGGCTCCGACCCTTCCCTTCCTTCTATCCTCCGTAACTCTCATACGGATGTCGTCCCCTCTGAACACTCAAAGTGGGTCCATCCTCCTCTTGGGGCCCACCTCGATGAACAAGGTAATATCTTTGCTTGAGGCTCCCAGGATATGAAGTGCGTTGGCATGCAGTATCTGGGGGCTATTCGTAAGTTGAAGTCTTCTGGGTTTCAGCCAAAACGGTCTCTTTACTTGTCCTTTGTTCCTGATGAGGAGACTGGTGGCCATGATGGTGCTGTGAAGCTAGCTTACTCTGATGTCTTCAAGAATATGAATGTTGATGTAGTGCTTGATGAAGGTAAAACCAAAGTCAACTACTTTTTTATATTTATTTTCTTAAAAACATGTAATACCATGTTTGAAAAGGCCGATAGTGAGGGCCTATTAGAATTTATAAGTATAATAGTTGGGTCTTTTCCCCTTCTTAATCTTAGACTTTTGAACAATTGGTCTTCCAGCTATCTCTTAGTGATGGTAATATGTGTTTTGAGAAACAGGGTTGGCTTCCCCCAGTGATAATTAGAGGTTATCTTATGGGGAGAGGACTCCATGGTCGCTGGTAATAAAGGCTACCGGAGCTCCTGGACATGGGGCGAAGCTCTATGATAATAGTGCTATGGAGAGCCTTTTCAAGAGCATTGAGAGTATCAGGAGGTTCCGGGCTTCACAGTTTGATTTGATCAAGGCAGATTTGAAGGCTGAAGGGGAAGTCATTTCGGTTAACATGGCCTTTCTGAAGGCTGGCACGCCTTCTCCCACTGTAAGTCTCCAGAAATTTAGGTGCTGAAACCTTTGCTTTTTTAACTCCCTGTGTTAATTTACATGTATTACTATTAATTACGTATGTCTTCAGTTGATATTATTGTGCTGTACCGAAGCATGAGTTGTTTTTTCTTAATAGTTTAGCCTCATATTTTTATCATAAAAGCACAGAAGACATAACCCATATTGCATTTAATTGTCAAATTGTTGTTTACTATTCATATTTCTTATTGTGGAATCTGTAACTGTTCTTGTGGCTTTCCTGACTAGAGCTGGTTTTGATGTATTAAAACCTTAAGAGCCGTTATGAGTTTCTTCTAATTTCTTTCTTCAAATATTTAGGAAAAATGAATCAAATGGGAAATCTATTTTTTATTAAAATAATTAGTGTATGAATCTTTACACGAGACATGAGGTGCACATTGTTTGACACTAATAATATGAAGCATCCTTGTGAGGCTTTTACTGGATATGAGATGTAAGTCATGAGCATTGATGGAATAGAAATAACTTCTCAGTGATTGCAAAAGTTGATTTCCTTGTGTCGATTTGAAGTCTTTAGCAGGGATCATTTAGACATTAAATATGTTAAGTATCTATCAATTTGCAAAGCTGTGGCATGCTTGCATTGTTTCATTGAAGATGGAAAACAATGTGCATTAATTTTTGTCTCATAGTTCCTTAAACCACTGTGTTGCTAAATGAACTAAAGTACTAAACTTTCTGAGCTAAAAATGTTCAGTCATTTAATGCATGGTTAGTTAGGCCTTTTGGCCTATCTTTCTCTTTCCAACTATTACATATGATCATTCTGCTGGTCTTTCATCAATTTCGTTGCTATGAAAGTAGCCATGTATATTCTTTGCATTAATGTAAAAAATAGTGATAGATGTGATAGCTGCCTCTAATATGCCCAGGTTCTTTGATATTTGTCTGCCAGGGTTTTGTTATGAATTTGCAGCCATCTGAACGAGAAGCTGGTTTTGATATTCGAGTACCACCAACAGCTAATACAGAATCCTTGGAGAAATGGATAGCTGAGGAATGGGCGCCTGCTTCACGAAACATGACATTTTAGGTAGGACTGAAACATTTCTCTCTTAGAAAAAAATTGGCATTCAGTAATAAATAAAAGAGTGGTGTACCATGTTTTCAAAAACTTTTAGCACAAAATTTCATGGGATCTTGCAATGCTGGACTTGGGATCAACATGGTGGCATCCTGTGTTTTGTTCTATATTTTTTTCTGCTCATTTTATCAGAAATATGACATTAAACACTCCCCCTCTCCCGCTTTTCAGAGATAGTGACATTTGTCCATTTGTATCAATTTGGCATCATCTGAGTCACTGTAAATACAAGATTGGTGCAATATTCCAGGGGAAAAAGTTGATTAAATTTAGGAAAAGAAAAGGATTGCAAAACTGCCCACTTGTTTGAGTTTCATATGGTGTTTTGCCCTTTGTTTGCTTTCTGAACTAATTATTTCTGTCTGCAGTTTAAGCATGAGAGTTCTTTGCATGATGCCCCGGGTAAGCCATTCCTAACTGCCACTGACTGTTCTAATCCATGGTGGACTCTGTTGGAAGAAGCTGTCAAGAAAGCTAATGGAAAGATCGGGAAGCCAAAGATTTTTCCTGCCTCAACAGATTCTCACAATTTTCAGCAACTGGGCCTGCCAGCTATGGCTAACACTCCTATTTTACTTCATGACCATAATGAGGTAAACTTTGTATTATTATTATCGTTATCATCATTGTCATATGTTGATGTGCATGCTTGCATATTTATGCACATTTCCTCAAGTGCCACAGGTCCTCATACTCAAGATTGTGATGCATGTTTTCTTTCTACATTTTGGTTTTGGGTGGGTTATGAGTAGGGGTGAAATCAAGCTGATATAGTTGCCAGCGCAAGCTTGGCTGAGCTTTATTTTTTGTGCTCAAGCTAGGTTCAAAATAATCAAGCTACTCAAGTTCAACTTGATAATCATTCATTTATGTAAGGAGCTTGAAACTCGACTTGAGCTTGGGTTTGAGCTCAAGTTCAAAATAAAAACCCAAATAAAACTCTAAAACATGTAAATAAATATTATATTTTATTTATATATGTATATAATTTTAGAAAATATTTATAAAATTAAAAAAAAAAAACTTGATAAGCCTCACCGGTATTCAAGCTGAGTATTACAAAGCTCAAACTTGGCTCTGACTTGTTGGTCAAGTACTCAAGGCTCAAGCTTGGCTCAGCAACGAACAAGTCGTATTCATGGAGTTGAGCTTGAGAACATAAGTAGCTTGACTCATTTATTAATTGGCAGAGTGATACTTTTGTATTTGATGTATGTATGATGAGTGCAAATAGCCGAAACCTGACGTAATGTTAACCACAAAACTCTTCATTGAGCATTCAAGAAGAAACAATTTCTTGTCGTGTGCATTTTGGATTCTATGTGTTGCAACTGGCTAGTGGTATCTGATGGAAAATGAATTGTGAGCATTTATGGCTAACCTTTTTCTGATATAGAGTATTTAAACATTCGACTTTGTGAATGAGTTTGACCAAGGTGATCTGATATGTGAATGTATGTGAGTGATAGAAGAACTAAAGCCCCTTCCAGTTGTCTTTCACTGCTAAGGTTTTACTTTGACCTAGGCTGCAGTTCATGTATCAACTGGATTTTTACCATTGGAACCTTAAGAGTGCAGCTTTCATTCTTTTCTTGTTGTTTGTGTATTGGACTGAAAACTCAGTCTGGGCAAAGACAGTCAACGGATATGATTGCCCTCTTAAGTGATTTCCATTCTACCATAAGTATAACATGACCGAAGACTAGCCCATCATTGCAGCTATTTGGTATTCTGATTGGTGGAGCATTGTCTTTAATATGTATAAAGTCTTTTCGTTGCTTTTCCTTGTTCAGTTTCCATCTGAATTTTAATAAGTTACTTACCACTTGCTGCAGCAAACTTGCCTCGTTCTTGGTTAGATTATTGTCTTTTAACCTTTCTTATTTTAACTTAAAAATAATTATAGCTATGCCATGCCAAGTAGTTTAAATTCTGATGCTAAAACAACTAATGAACTTGATGAATATGTTTTGGGTGGTATTCATTGCAAAGGATGCTAGCAACTGGCAGTCATGTGATCTGACTCTAGTCTTTTCTACCGTACTGCAGTTTCTAAACAAAGCCGAGTACTAGAGAGGAATTGATGTGTACGAGTCTATTATCAAAGTGTATCTATCATATATCCCACCTGGAAGAGATAGACTTTCAAGAGACGACTTGTAAGGGACCAGCAGGGCTTATCGTCTTCCTCAAGTGATAACTATTAGTTTCTCTCTCTGCCTCGTACCATAAGGGGAATGGAGGTAGGGTTATAACAAGGGAAGCAGTTTTACCACACATCTATGCCGAAGAGAGCTCATTCATCATGCAATTTCCTGGATGATGTACTATTTGAACGTGCTTGATGAGATGTGTCATGTTTCCTTCCTGTCAGAGCATTTCATTTTCACAGTTCTAAGTTGTCAAAGTTTTGCTTGGTGGTGGTGATGACTATAGATGATTCAATGATTGTCTGCAGTGTTTATTACTATCAATTTATTAACTGTTTATAATCATAAAATCACAAACAATACGGAATGCTAGGATTGTCCTCTGCTTTCAATAGCCCATATACTGATGTACAACTGGGCTTCTTCAAAGGAACTTGTTGTGTCATTTGTAATAGAATAGAATTCAAACCCATTATTCAACAAAGCAACTGATTAGAAAGGGTCATTGGACCACATCATGACTTGCTACCAAAAGTCACCACAGGAACATACTCCATTCTGAAAATGATGGTAACGAATAGGATCTCTGATGACAATAAGCCGACAATCCATCTTTGCTACAAGCTTTGCAAAGGTATGACAGTCTCCACAGATCCTAAGGTTTTTTCTGATCCTAATAGCACTTCCGGTTGACAAGCTAATCAAACCAAATACAATTGCCAACTTCTCACTATGATAGCGAAGTGAGTCGTCTCTCTGTTCCCCCTCAAGATCTTGCAGAACAAAATTAGTGTCTGGAACATAGCCCATTCCCATTAATTTGTGAATTAACTGATTTAGCCGCCTGTTGATTTCGTTGATCTTTGGATGTGCAGTATCTCCTAAAATGAAAGCATGAATTTGCTTGTTCACTTCAATCCAGCTGGAGCCTGGCGCCTTTTTGATGCCCTTGTCTCTCATTGCCCTCCTAATTTCAGAGACATCTTCCCACCTCTCAGAATTTGCATAAATATTGGACAATAGTACATACGTCCCTGCATCTCCAGGATCTAGTTTTAGAACTTGTTTCGCAGCATATATAGCTAAATCCACATTACGGTGAACCCTGCAGGCACCAAGCAAAGTTCTCCATGTCACAGCATCTGGTTCACATTCCATTTCCTGAACCAACTTCACTGCCTCGTCAAGCTTGCCGGCCCTTCCAAGAAGATCAATAATGCAACCATAGTGTTCCCTACCTGGGTCAATCCCGTAAAGTTTCTTCATTGATCTAAAATAATACCACCCATCATCCACAAGGCCAGCATGGCTACAAGCAAAAAGAACCCCAAGAATAGTTATATAATTAGGTTTCATACCTGAAGCTTTCATTAAATCAAAGAACTTTAATGCCTCTCGGCTAAACCCATTTTGAGCTAACCCTGCAATCATTGTACTCCACGAAATCACATCCCTATATACCATCCGCTCGAAAACAGACTTTGCATCCTCCAAACTACCACTCTTACAATACATATCCAAAAGTGCATTATTGAGTATCAAATCCACATCAAACTTTAACACATGAACATGAACTTGCCTCCCTACTTCCAGCAGAGCTAACCCTGTACAGGCTCTCAAAACACTTGTTAGTGTGGCTTGATCAGCAGTAAAGCCAGCTCTTTTCATCCTCTTAAACTGATTCAAAGCTTCATCACCATCACTATTCTGGGCCAACCCTCCAATAATAGAATTCCAAACAACCAAGTCCTTAGTTTCCATTTCATTAAAAACGCAAATTGCGTCTTTCAACTCATCCAATTTTGAGTAAACATCAATAAGAGCACTCCTAACAAAAACATCAGATTCTAAACCCACCTTAATTATGCCACAATGAAGCTGCCTAAGATTGACTAACCCATTACACGCTCTCAAAACCGAAGAAAACGTATACATATTAGGCAACACGCCTCCTCTAAGCATTAAAACAAAGAATTCCAACGCCCTGTCACTTAGTTTAGCATTAACATAAGCAGATATTATTGTCGTCCAAGAAACAACATTTCTCTCAGGCATTTGGTCGAACAATGCCTGCGCTTGCTCTAATAAGTTAAACTTAACAAACATAGCGATGAGAATGTTGAAAAGAAACGTTTTTGGTTGATAACCATTAGAAAAAACGTGCTTGTGAACGAGCTTGCCTTGTTCAACAGCGTTGCGGGCTAAGCAACACTTGATCAATTCAGAGTAGGTGATTGCATCAGCATAAATACCGTGCCTTTCCATGGCAGCCATGGCTTTCATAGCCCTGGGAAGGTCCCTTCGATAGCAGAAGTTTATGAATTCATCTAGCAGAGTTGATGAAGGCGGGTTTCTGGGGTTAGTACGGGAGGCAAGAGGAGCTAGAGAATAAGACCACGATAATGAAGAAGGTGAAGTTCTTATGTGTTTTATCTTCCCTGATACGGCTTTCATTGCTTCGTTTTATCGGTTTTCATAATTTCTCTTCTAGAAGAATTTCAATTGCTATTTGAAGTTGAAATTCCTTTGGTTTCGCCTTGCATTTTCTTTCTCTCGCAAATGAGAAAAAAGAAAGCAGAAGGGGAGAGGAGAACACAGTGTTTATGGAGGAATAATCTGTGGGCTGTGATGCGCTTGAATCGACAATAATCAATCAAACAACTCAACACAGCTATTCGATCAACAATAGAGAGGTGAGAAAAAGAAAGTAAACGAAAATAGCAGAACAATCAAGAAAAGGCAGAGATAGAAGAGAATGAGAGGAATAACCAATCTCAGTATATATATATATATATATATATATATATATATATATATATATTCATTTAGCAAGAAGGGGTCTTGGGCTGAAAGCACATCTCTTTTTCGTCGATTCAAGTATTCATCTATGTCAAACCTACTGAATTCATTCATGAAAAAATATTTTCTCCATACTCTCCTTTCACTTTGAGCCGTCCCTCGGTGAATCTCAGTAATTTTCACTCAATAAACGCAGACTCTAAATTAACTGAAGCCCTCATAATTGGGCTGGACAACTTCGGAATAACCAACTCAGAATTTGGGCTTGCAACAGGCTGGGATGAGACGAGAAGGCAAAGTGGGCCTGTTCCTTAATAAAAACATAAGGTTGAGAATCGGCTGCTCTTTCCGTTCACACATTTTATTTTTATTGAAAAAGAAATTCTTGTATATATACCAAAAAAGAGAACAGGGAGGGATTGTTTTTCGGCGATTGTCCATAGTTTGCCTTTGATTCGGTGAAGTACCTTCCTTTCTATTGTTTCTTTCATCGGGGTTGGGGCTTCTCTCGATTCATTCATTCTTTACAATAAAATGGAAAGTATCCGCTGAAATAATGGAACAAAAGGGCTCTTCTGTGATGCTCGATCCACTCAACTGAAAGAGATTGGAAGTGACTAACAGTTCTAGTTCGGTATAGAGAAGAGAAAAGAAAAGGGTGAGGAGGAAGAGAAGAAAGAGATGTCGCTGAGAATAAAGGCGGTGGTGGATAAGTTCGTGGAAGAGCTGAAAGAGGCGTTGGATGCCGACATACAAGACAGAATAATGAAGGAGAGAGAGATGCAAAGTTACATCGAGGAACGCGAGCGCGAAGTCGCTGAGCGTGAAGCCGCCTGGAAGGCCGAGCTCTCTCGCCGCGAGGTACGCTTTTCTTCTTATCTTTGCCTTTTAAAGGAACAAAAGTGCGAAACTTTAGTTGATTGACATCAAAGGTAGCTGCTTGGTTGCGCTTCATTGCAAGTATTTTTTAACTTTTCAAGCTCATGGAAAGTGAGATTGATCGGTACTGATATTGAAAACAGTCTTTGATGATTGAATTTCTTTTGGATGATTCTTGAATTGATTACTTTTTTTTTTTTGGGGGGGGGGGGGGGGGTAGGCAGAAGGGTCAGTTTCTCAAATAGAGAAATGAGAAATCTTTATGATTATTGTTCGTTAATTCTTGCAACAAGATGTTAGTAAATTTAGAGAATTGTGATTTGAGTTAGCATAATAGCAGTATATAAAGTACATCATATTGCGTAAGTGTATACCGTGGGCTGTTTCTTGACTAGGTCTGTTTTGTTCTTCTGAAAAAAAAAATTTTCTCTTCCAGGCAGAAATTGCCCGACAAGAGGCTAGGCTGAAGATGGAAAAAGAAAACCTTGAAAAAGAGAAAAGTGTCCTAATGGGAACAGCATCGAATCAAGATAACCAAGATGGAGCTCTTGAAATCACTGTAAGTGGTGAAAAATATAGATGCCTCAGGTTCGCAAAGGCAAAGAAATGAGGCTTTATAAAGAAGATGAGGAAAAAAAAATACAAGGATAATGCGCTTGATGTCTTTGCTAAAATTTGCTGGAGCCAGTTCGCTATTTTATAATTTTATTCATCCTAGATGCATTGATTATATACATGTAATGTAGGTTTGCTTTCGGTAAAATCTATTCATCTATCAAGTATACAATTCCATTTCAATGAAGAAAAAAAAAATTGTGCTGGTGATTAACCAAAATAAAACAAGTTGCCAGTCCTTTTCGCATTTCTTCTTTGATGATACTTATAATTAGCATGGTTGAGTATTTATATTGGTGCTTGTTTTCAAACCCAATCGGTCAAATTCCTTCCTTTGCCCAAGTGTCAAAGGTTTTTTTCTTTTTCTTTTTGGAAGTTCCATCAAGATCTCGCGAATCCTCTTGAAAGAGAAGGGTGCCTTCACGGATACAGATGGTGCAACACTGCCGTCAGCTCACACCAAAACTAATAAAATGAGAAAACTGATTAATCTCGTGTTGAATTCACTCAGTTGTAAATGCATTTGACAAAGTAGCTTTGCCCAAATCGGGGAGTTCTTACGTTTTATGTTAGACTTATAATATTCAGTTCAGGAGAGGGATCTGTGAAGATTGATCGATGCCGAGGCATGGTGTAGAATCCAGTGGTTTATGACCCACCAGACCAGAGTTCCAGTAATTAAGATTAAGATGTTTGAGAAGGGGATTCTCTGTCAAACAAGGTGCATAAGGAAAACGTGTGACAAGAAGAGCGACCAGCCCACATCAAATTCACGAAAATATTAGCTTTCTAACATGACAACTTGGTGTTAACAAAGCGTACAAGCAGGCTGCCTGTGCATGAAAGGCAAACCCTGAATTTTTTTTTCTGTTTTGAGATTACATTGGATTTTGTTCAAGAATATTATGTGGATCTTTATTAGTGGTTGTGTAAATGGTAAGGCATGTATTTCACCTCCCAAAATTGTACTCCTGTGAAAAAAAAAAAAAAGAACAGAATTCTGTGATTGAGATGGTTAATAACTTCAGAAGTAGCGGAAGGGAGTTAACGGCAGTTATGGGAACTCCAGATTCCCAAAAGGCTGCCCTTTGCAATTGTCACTTGAAAATTCAAACCATCCCAGTTGGCCTGGTGTGGCATTATATTCTTTGGCTGATCTCAGTCTATAACAAGTCTACGAGAATACTCTCACACAACTGCAGGGATCAACAGCAAGAAGATAACACATTGTAGGAACATAAGCCTCGACATTCGCATGAAATTGCTCTTGGTGTTTTTGTCCTTTTGCTTCAATGGAGTTTTTGCTGGAGGAAGTGGAGGGAGAACAGCAGGTGTAGGAACTGAAGGCTTTGAACATGGAAGAGGGCTATCATATAACAATGGAAGGAGGTCTCATTTCTTTAATGTCAAGAGATTCGGAGCTCGAGCCGATGGACTGACCGATGACAGCAAAGTTTGTTTCCTTCTATTTATTTCTCCATTGAACTCATGCAGAGAGTAATAGCTGCATCGTTTAAAATTCCTAAAATGGCTTTAAAAAATTCGACTAAAAACCTCAGTTGTTTACTTTCCTGTTTTGACGTTCAACATACTATGATGTGATAGGATCTACACCTATATGACTGGAGTGGTTTGAATTTTTTAGAGTAACAGACAAGATAAAATCATGATAGTTTCATCAGATGTTATTTTTTTCCCGTAGATAATTTTGTTTGACTTGTTACTTTCAAGGCCTTCAGAGCAGCATGGAAGAAAGCATGTCAAGCTACAGGTGAGGTAGACCTTGTGATTCCAAAAGGGACATACTTGGTTGGCCCTGCAAAAATGTGTCTAAAATAACAGTTCGTGTTAAGGTAATTCTGAATACTTCCTGGCTTACTTTCTTGTGTCCCTTCTGCATTTCCACATATAATTTTAACAATGATTGAGCAAGAAGCTTTCAGGGTTATCCGAAGGCAACAAAAAACTTGTCTAAATATGAAGATGGTGCTGGTTGGGTTGAATTTCGATGGCTGGAGGGGCTGACCTTGACTGTAGGAGGGACCTTTGATGGGCAGGGTGCCAAATCATGGCCTTACAATAGGTGCTCCGCTGACTTTAGCTGCAACCTTCTTCCAACTGTATGTTTCATAACCTTTTAACCTCAAACATTTTATTATTTTAGCTCTAATAAAATGTATTTGCAAGTTGTCCTTTTTTTTATATCTTGCTCTTGCACCCCAACGGCTTCTAGTCAGACCCAGGGCTTAAGGATTAAAAGAAACATTGCTTTTTTGCAGCCTGCATGAAGCCAGTATTTGTGCATTTACAAGTCATATTAGGTTGCAGATCAAACTTAATGTGGAAAAACTTTCTTTTTAATAGAATGTAAAATTTGCGGCGATGAATATGACAATTGTAAGAAGCATAACATCAGTAAACAGCAAGTTCTTCCATATGGCTCTTGTCGAATGCAATAACTTCAAGGGCAGTAAAATCAAGATTTCTGCCCCAGCAGATAGTCCTAACACTGACGGTATCCACATTCAGCGAAGCTCCAGTGTCCACTTTTCAAGATCTGTTATTGGTACAGGTGATGACTGCATATCTATTGGACAAGGAAATTCTCAAGTCACCATCACAAGCATCAGCTGCGGGCCAGGTCATGGCATCAGGTACTCTTTAACTTTCTCATTAATGTCTGCACCCTATTCCTCTTTTCTCCATTAGTTGTATCCCTTACCCTCTACTTTGATCTACAAAATTAAAAAATTCTTGTTCTTTGATTGCCTATTATAGCGTTGGAAGTCTAGGAAGATACAAGGATGAAGGTGATGTAACTGGATTGGTGGTTAGAGATTATACCATGACAGGGACCACAAATGGCATTAGGATCAAGACATGGGCTAACTCTCGGGGCAGAAGTGCTGCCACCAATATGACATTTGAAAACATTAAGATGAAAAATGTGACCAATCCGATTATAATCGATCGGGCATATTGTCCATTCACATCTTGCAACCCAATGGTAAGTACTCCAGTTGACAATACCTATAGTTCTGCTATATCCAGAAAGAAACTGACCAGAAAAAGGCCAAAAATGATCGAGTGCAGGGACCATCGCAAGTGAAACTGAGTGACATATATTTCAAGAAAATAAAGGGAACATCATCATCTGCAGTGGCAGTAGCACTAGAATGTAGCAAAGGGATTCTATGCCAGGATATTTACCTTCAAGATGTTCACTTGGAGCTGGCATCAGGGGAGAAACAAGCTACTTCCACTTGTCAAAATGTTAGGGCTAAATACATTGGCATCCAAATCCCACCACCATGTGCCTAGCTTTCTTGTTAAGGCAGAATTTTGATATTTTCAAGTTACCCTGCAATGAATTAGCAATATATATATATATGCAGTTCGTGAAGCTGTTCTGTGCTGGCAATCCCTGGATAGTTTGATTACTGTTTGACTGGTTCTCATGCTTAACACGAAACAGCCAAGTAACCTTTTGGAAACTAAAACAATAAAATGTATATATATATATATATATATATATATATATATATATATATAATGCAAAGACCAAAGATTGGTTTTTTTTTTTTGGATTCATAATGCATAACTATTCTTTCAGTCAAAACTTAAAGAGTCGTGTTTTCTCTTTCTCCTAGGAAAGTCGCATAATGAGATAGGAAAATGAATTATATTTATTGGATTTTTAATTTTACGTAAATCAATTGAATTATTGAAAAAAAAAAACAATTGAATTAAGTTTTCGTACACTTAACATGTATATTTTATGACAATTAAATACTAAATTAATGGTAATGTCAAAGGCTTAGGTGAAATTAATTCAAATTAATAGTAGTAGTACAATAAATATTTCCAAACATAGTAGTAATACTATATAATAAAAGAAAAAAGAGATAGGTTAGATTGGCATATGAGAAGAAAGAAAACTATTTACTTGTTTGATTACAAAATTGAAAGTAGAAGAA
The DNA here is from genome assembly GCF_002303985.1 of Durio zibethinus. The sequence goes on along the minus strand of NW_019167915.1, from coordinate 7,157,612 downwards.
AGAAAGAGGTTATATAATTCTTTGTTCTTGAAAACGTGTATAATATTAATTAAAATCTTATCCACGCAATATTGCGAGAATTACTCTCTAAAGAAAAAAAAAATTGAATAAAATCATACTACACTAATTATGTATCATACATCAATAATGAAACTAAAAGTTCACTATTATTAACAATTTCAAAGACAATTAATTATAAAAAAAAAAATGAAATGACTTATAGAAAAATTCAAGGATCTTCAAACTTAAACAAATATCCCTACAAAAGAAGCTATATGATAATAATAGACAAAATTAAAACTAACAAGATTAATTGAGGCCACTTTATTATTCATGTCTTAAAAGTGGCAACATTAATACATTTATAGTTTAGAATAAACATCCACAAATATCAATTAAGTAATAACAAAAATAAAATATAAATTTCTTATGGCTACCTTTATCAAAATAATTGCAATAGTGCATAGCAGAACTGCTGATGAGAAGAAAAATAAAACTTAATGAAATCAATATATATATATTTATTAGAAACAAATTCTACACTATCAACATCATAAAAGATTAATCATATCTATCATATAAATATCGATTGAATTTCATAAATAAAATATTTTTAAAAAGTCACACTATAAGAGTCAAATAAATCCAACCTTCAAAGCATAAAAAAATTAAAGCCAACAGTGAATGGCAAACTTACTAGTAAAAAAAATAACAAAATTTAATAAAATTAATATATATATATATATATATTTAGCAAAAAATTTTGCACTATCAATATAATAAAAAATTAATCCTTAACTACCGTCTAAAAATACAAAATTATAAATTCAAATCCAACTTTCAAAGTGTAAAGAAAAAAAAATCTAAAAACCAAAATAGCTTTAATTGCATTTAAAGTGTTCTAAAAAATCAACAAAACCTTGACAAAAAAATTCCAAGATAACCATAAAGAAAAAAAAAACATTACTCACATCCAAAATAATTCTATCAAATTGAGAATAACCTAAAAAAGTAAATAAACAAAAAATTAGTTTATTAAACAAAAAAAATTAAACAAATAACTTAAGAAAAAACACATGCATAAAAGTGTGAAGACACAAATCAATTCCTTGTATCAAAAAAATATAAGGATCAAACTAAACAACCAAGCAATGTTATCACCATTTTTGTGGGTTCACAAAAAAGAATTAACTTTTAACTTCAAATTAAACAATCAAGTAAATGTAATAACAAAATATAAGAATTAAAAAAAAAAAAAGAGAATAACATACCGCAAGAAAAATAATCAACAAGTGAAGTGACTATAAACTTAAATTCAAGCAAAAATAAAAAATTAATATTTCAATCAAGAAATAAATCTCTTTGGATGCTATTCAAAACATAAAATGAATCATAAATTAATCTAACTGAAACATTACCATCAAGCTTACATTTCAAATTCAAAGTGAAATAGAACAAAGTAAAATCTTTACTTAACCCTATTAATTTAATAAGAAAATTTGACATTTAATCCTTTAACAAAAAGTTAAAAAGTTGTATAATAAGTAAAATAATTGAAACAAAAAAATTTGAGTTTAAAATTTTGTATTTAAGGTAAAAAAATTAAAATACTTAGAATTTTATATATTAAAATAGTAAAATTATTAAAATTACTTATAACAGTAATAATTTTTTTACTAGTCATAGTCATACTTTCCTCCATCGGTGGAATAAAGTGGATTATCAATGCCTCCCTTTCCCACTCCCACTTTTGCTAATCCAAGTGATAACATAACATTCCCAGTTTTATTGATACTGTAAAATCAAAATCAAAATCCAAGCTACAAACTTATTTTAATACTTGCAAACCAAAGCATTTTTCGTTTCACTTTGGGTCAATTTTCATTGCTTAAAAACATTGTTTCCTTTTAAAACTATACTTGCATTGCAATTTGAAAATAAAATTGAAAAACCATCAATCATTTTTTTTATTTTTAAAAAGAAAAAAAACTTTTTTTTGTTTTAAATAAAATTGAAGATATCAATATGAAGGAGCTTAGCGAACCACCTTTTGAAATCGACAAATTAATCTAACAATTATGGCATGAAAGTGAAGAGAAAGAAACAAATAAAATGTTCTTAACCTGAGAAACGAATTGTTTATACCATCAAAAAATTCATCGAGAGAGGTAATAGATAAGCTGTAGCAATTCTTGAAAAAAAGATCAAAATTCTTTTCTAAATCCCTAACCAATCCACCTACAAAATAAGAAAATTATTAAAAATATTAAAAAAAGAAAACATGGAAACAAATAACCTAATAACAAATAAAACTTTGAAAAATTAAAAGGAAACTAAATTGTTGTGCTTTAGACAAAATTGAAAAAAAAAACCAAAAACATAAAATAGAAACAAAAAGCAAAGAAACGATGGATCAATAGAAAGAAAAATAAAAGAGCTCTCACCTACCAATCCCATTATTTTTTTTTTTCAAACAAAAAGAAGATTTATTAATATTTTCAAATAAAAAAAAAAATCTCACCTCCCTTTTCTCCCTATCTTTTCTTTTGTCCTTTGTTACATAAAGAAAAGATGATTTTTTTTTCCTTTATTATATGAAGATTGTGAGATGAAGAAAAATAGGTTTTAAGTAAAAAAAAAAGGGGAAAGAAAGAAAAAAATAACTTTGGATGACACGTGGATAAGTTGAGGTGAAGTCAACGATAAGTCAAAGTTAATAAAATTAATAGCATGAACAATATAACGTTTAAAAGGGGCTTATAAATACAAGTTTTGACTTTTCAAATATCACATTTCTATATAAGAAATGTGGTTTTTGAATTTTTTTGGATTTTATTAAAAAATTACATATCAAAAGTAATATAAGGTTCAAAGTGAGACTGACAAATATGAGTTTTATCTTTTCAAAGATCACGCAAGAAATATAGTTTTTGAATTTTTTGAATTGTATTAAAAACTATGTATCTAAAGAAATATCAAAGTCTTTATTAGCTTTTCAATTACGTTTTTTTATGTCAAAACATGCTTTTCTAGATTTTTTGGATTATATTAAAAACTATGTATCTAAAGAAAAACCATAATTTTTGTTAGCTTTTCAATTGCCTTTTTTTAGGTCAAAACATGATTTTTGTTAATTTTTCGTGTCATAAACCTTTCCACATACTTAAAATACTTGCTTTACTAAAATACTTAAAATCTATTTTTTTTTCAAAAATAAACAAAATTAAATATAAAGATAAATTTGAATAAAATTAAAAACAATAAGTCAAATTTAATTCTCACATACTTAAAATGCTTACTTTACTAAAATAATTAAAATCTACTATTTTTCAAAAATAAACAAAATTAAATATAAAGATAAAATTTAATAAAATAAAAAACAATAAGTCAAATTTAATATTAAATTGAAATATAATAATAAATGAACCAAAAAATAATAAATGGATTAAAAATTCAAGAAATTAAGATTTTCTTCCATGCAACCTGACAAGTACAGGTTTTAACTTTTCAAATATCACATTTTTATACAAGAAACATGATTTTTGAATTTTTTGAATTATATTAAAAAATTACTTATAGAAAGAAAGAATATAGTTTTTGTTAGCTTTTTAACTACATTATTTTATGTCAAAACATGGTTTTTTTTTTTTAACTTTTCATGTTATAAACATTTCACCTACCCTTATCTCATTCTTTCTTTGGTTAAATCAAGTAACAACTACACCTCGTTTTCTTATATATTTTTAGAAAGAAAAAAAAAAGCATAAAAGAAAAGACAACCACGAAATAGCTACATAGGTTAAATTTTTTCCTTTTTTTATATTTAATTCTCTTACTTTTGTTTGTTTTGAACCCTGATTCACTAAGTCGGGATTACTAACTAATACTAATCTAATACTAATAGAATAGAAAAAATAGAATAGCAAATACTAATATAATATAAAAAAAGAATTATCTTTTCTGTATACCTTCCCTTATTTCATTGCTACCGTGGGCATTACGTAATCAATCGAATAATAGAGATATCCCTTCAATACAACATCGGTTGTCAAAAAGATCTCGAAGACTTACTAAAGCACGAAAGCTAGGATCTTTTAAAAAATAGATTCCTATTCGAAAAATGTATAATTGCATGGATAAAATCACAATAACCCATCAATTTGGTATCAGTAAGGAATTGGAAAGGAATACTATTAATTCATTTAGATACAAAGATCAAAACTCAAGTAATATAACATTTAAAGTAGGGTTGATAAATACAAGTTTTGGCTTTTCAAACATCATGTTTCTATATTAGAAATGTAGTTCTTGGATTCTTTAGAATATATTTAAAAACTACGTATCATAAGCAAAAGTGAAACTGACAAATACAAGCTTTTAATTTTTCAAAAATTACATTTTTATATAAAAAACGTGATTTTAGATTTTTTGGATTGTATCAAGAAACTACATATCAAAAGAAAGACTATAATCTTTGTTAGCTTTTTAAACTACATTTTTTTAAGTTAAAACGTAGTTTTTGGTTAACTTTTCATGTCAAAAACCTTTCACCTACCCTTCTCTTATTCTTAAAACTATAATCTTGCTTCTTGATCATTCTTTCTTGTTTTTCTTTAACTTTGTTTTCAATCAATCATCCTTTTTTACCTACTCTACAGGGTCTCACCTGCTCAAACTTTTCATTTCTTTCAAATGAGGTAAAAGAAAGAGAAAAATCTCCACAAATCTATTACAAATTATCATACTAGTGAGAAACAAAATGAAAAGAAAAAGAGAAAGCTAAAGATGTGGCAACTACCAAAGTAGGACGTAAAATGAAAAGAAACAAAAAAACGAATCATGTGGATCAAAACACAAAAAAAAAGGCAAATAAAGGTATAAGGGTTAGATGACATGGATAGACCGATAGCTCAGCAATTCTTCCAAAATTAATAATATGGATAAGAAATAAGCAATATCTTGGTGCAAAAGGTGTGTGTGCTACTGGGTTTATTTTCTTTGGGGTTTCATTCTCTTTCGATGCTAAGTAATAAATCAATTATAATTTAATAGTAAATTATTCATAAATTAGTAGTAAATTATTGATAATTTAATAATAAATTATTGATAATTTAATAGTATATTATTGATAGCTTAGTAGTGAATCACTGATAATATAATAATAAATTAATGATGACTTAATTATTAATCATTGATAATTTTTTTTAAAATTTAAAATTGTCAAGAATTAAATTTTGATTAGTAGTAGAAATAGACTTAGAAATTTTATCTTTAAGAGACTAGGATAACTCTATTGTAAACCTATTCAATAAAAAATTTAGTGAAAAAAATTTGAATGAAATAATAATATTATTGTATAAAAAGAAAATTATCTTATGCTAGAACTGAATCTAGGCTTTTTTATAAGAATCCATTGTTAAATATATGATGACATAAATTTTATCAATAATTATTAAAAGTATATCATAAGTTATCAAAAAATTACTAAAATTACATCAAAATATTTCTAAAATTTTATTAAAAATTACCAAAATTATATTATAAGTTATCAAAATTATATCGAAAGTTATCAAAATTTTATTAAAGGTTATCAAAATCAAAATTATATAAAAAATATCAAATTTTACTTGTATCATACCAAAATCAAAATTAAATTATTAATATTTATCATTATTATCATAGTTTAAAAAAATTATTTATTAAAATAAAATTTTAAAGTTTAAAATTACATGTGCGTCAACCACATATCAAAAACTAATGATAAAAGAAAAAAGAAATTAGTTAGATTGGCATATAAGGAGAAAGAAAACGATTTACAAATTTATTTACACATTATCTTTCGCTTCATGATCTAGTGACTACAGAAACTTGCAAAAAGATATATAAGTTTAGTGTCGATCTAAATCTCTCCCCTTTCTTCTCTTGTAATAAGGCTTTACTCCTCTTAAAATAATAATAATAATAAAAAAAAAGGTTTGTTTACACGTTTAAAAGTAGAAGAAAGAAAGAGGTTATATAATTCCTCGTTCTTGAAAAAGTGCATAATATTGATAGGAAGGAAGTATATATACTAGTGCGGGGGGTGCGTGCGCTATTGGGTTTATTTTCTGTGGGTTTCATTCTCTGTTCATTTTTCCAACAAAGAAAAGAAAAAGGAATGGAGAGTGATTCTGAGATGGTAGTATTTCCGTTGCTGACAACGCCTATCGAAACCAACTACAGGCCATGCACCATTCCCTACAGATTCCCTTCCGATAACCCTCAAAAGGCTACCCCTACCGAAATTTCGTGGATCGACCTCTTCCGCAATTCCATTCCCTCCTTCAAGTACCCTCTCTCTCTCTCTATTTTTAAATTCCCACTCTTTCTGTTTCTTGTTTCTTTCCCTTTTTATTTTGTTTTTCATTTGAGGTTCTCCCATTAACTTCTGCTCTAATCATTGTTTTTTTTTTTAATTACTATTCTATTGATTGATGAATTTTACTTTTTTTAAAAAAAATTTAATCAGGTTGCTTTGCTGATAATTAGGCGGTAATGATAAAATTGAAGGGTGAAATTTGTTATTTTTTATATTTTAAAAATTGTATGCTTTACTCTCTGTGTTTTCTGGAGATTTTGCTTATTGCTTCAATTAATTGTAGGAAACGAGCTGAGAACGATACTACTGTGGCTGATGCTCCAACTAAAGCTGAGAAATTTGCTAAAAGGTTTTGGCTTTTTACCCTCTCTCTATAAACCAAGTTTAATTGATTGCTAATAAGAATCTGCAACTGTCTCTCTCAGTTTTATTATCACCTTTGAATTTTTGTTTGCTTGATTTTTTTAAGGTATGCACAGATACTTGACGACTTAAAGAAAGATCCTGAAAGCCATGGTGGCCCACCTGATTGTATTGTAAGTCAGATTTATGGATTTCAAATGGTTTTTCTTGAATATATGTGTGTGGTCCTCATGGTAGTTTTGGGGTTTTGTAGCTTCTCTGCAGACTTCGGGAACAGGTTCTTAGAGAATTGGGATGTAGAGATATATTCAAGAAAGTCAAAGTGAGTATTGACATTTATGCTACAGCTTCCTGTGATGCTAAAAACTGTTGTTTTACATGCAAGCAGTCAGAATGCCAATTTTTAACTTTTTTCTTTTGATGAGTGAAAATATATCAGCTTGGATGGACAATGTTGGTGCTTTTTTTTTCATTTTAGTAAACTGATACTTTTTCAAGGAATAACAAACAAAATTAACATTGTGGATGGAGGGAAGGATTGTGAGCATACACTTGTTATAACCATCTTACAATTTCTATTGTTCAACTTGCAATGTGAGAAAAGGAGATGAAGGGGTAGTGGAGGCATCGGGTGTTAAGATATATAGTTGTTGGTGTTGTTGGCTGCTCCCTTTTTTATTAACGCCATTCTTCTTCTTTGGAAAACTTGCTGTAGGATGAAGAAAATGCAAAGGCTATCTCCCTCTTTCTGGATGTAGTTCGTCTTAATGATAATATTGAAGATGGAGGGAAGAGGCTGGAGAATCTGATTAGAGGAATATTTGCTGGAAACATATTTGATCTTGGTTCTGCGCAGGTAGTTATATTGATCTCATCAATCATCATTATTTTCAAAGGTATTTACACTTAGTATAAGTGGTAGACCGCATTTGATATTTTAGTTATAAAGTCACCATGTTTACTACACATCTCCATTGAGCATTGAATCCCAATTATCTGAGATAGCTAAAATCATTCGTCTTTGTAACATTTTCCACTTGGATCATGGTTCTTCTTTATTGTCACCATGGTCATCTTTGCCATGGATGAACTATCATTGATAAATGAAAATCTTCTGGTATATTTTGCCAATGCTATAACAAATTTCATGCAATCTGGTTAAGATGATTTATGTGGTATTTATACTAATTTTGAAAATAAGAGTATATCATATAGGGATAACTTTTCCGGTGGTACTTACTTTTTGTTTGTACTGTTTTACCTCTCCTTTTGAAGCTTGCTGAGGTTTTCTCAAGGGATGGAATGTCCTTTTTGGCTAGTTGTCAAAATCTTGTTCCTCGACCTTGGGTCATTGATGACTTGGACACTTTTGAAGCAAAATGGAGTAAGAAATCTTGGAAAAAGGCAAGTCCATACATAATGAATTTAGCAAGACATCTTTTCTCTTTGCAGTATTCACTATTTCAATGAAATTGAAAGTAGTTGATGCTGTTGTACTTGTGTCTCATTTCCCAACTAATTGTTTTTGTTTGCAATGGCAGGCAGTCATTTTTGTTGATAACTCTGGTGCAGATGTGATCTTGGGTATTTTGCCATTTGCAAGAGAGTTGCTTCGACGTGGGACCCAGGTTTGCAGTCAAAATCCCAAAAACTTTTTCATGTATATTTTCAATGACATAGATGTTATATATTATGTTACTTGGACTTGGGGGTGAGTGTCGGACATAGGTATGTGCCAACATGGGTACGATTAGATTTTTCTAAGTTCTTCCTTATATTCAGAGGGTCGAACCGCCATTCGCATGTCTGTTGGAAGTGTTGGACATGGGCATTTCAAGACAAATGAAGAGTTAAAGCAACATAGATTATATATATATATATATATATATATATATGCATGTGTGTATGTGTATGTGTTACAAGTTCATTCACTTCAGACTGTTTATGTACAATATTGTAAATAATAAAGAAGAAAGGAAGTTTCAAAATTTCTCATACATATTTTCACGGTTTCAACAATCTTAAAGTCTGTCTCAGATATATTTACATTGTCATGAAGCTGTATCCCTGCATTCATTTTAATAGTACTGTGTATGTACATACAATGATGCTAATACTAGATTAAACAATCATGGCTAAATGACAAGATTCTGAGTTACTCAGTATTGTTTTCTCACAATGTTTGGTTTCTTGTTAATCACAAAGTCAGAGTACTTATAGATTTTGCTTTACAAAAACATTTCCTGTTTCCTGTATGATCAATCTTTGATCTATACAACAATCTCAAAAATATCATCTTAACTAATGCTAGCTATTCATTAGAAAAAATCAATCAGAATTATGTTTGCTATTTTTTCCTTTGCTCAGGTTGTTTTGGCGGCTAACGACTTGCCTTCCATCAATGATGTAACTTATCCTGAACTGGTTGAAATTATATCAAAGGTGATGGAAAGAAAAACAGTTTTAGAATTATGATCATTTTGTTTTTTTTTTTTTTCTCTTCTTTTAGTTGACTCTAACATATTAAATGCAAATTTACCAGTTGAAGGATGACCATGGTAAGCTTGTTGGTGTTGATACCTCAAATCTTTTGATTGCTAATTCTGGTAACGATTTGCCGGTAAGATATAGTAGTGCTATTTTCCTAATGCACCCAAACTCATTAAACAGTACATATGTTGGTTATTGAAGTAATAGCCTCATCTTTGCAGGTTATTGATCTTACAAGAGTATCACAAGAGCTCGCTTATCTAGTGAGCGATGCAGAACTAGTTATTTTGGAAGGCATGGTAGGTTTTTCATAGTCCACAACTTTAATGAAGTTACGACTAGTAGATTTCTGGTTGAAAATTTTTCTTTGTTTGAAAATGTAAGCCAAAATTTAACCCAGCTATTCAAATAGTGTCATCTATAGTCTAAATAGGTAACTGTGAATTGATTATAATTTATTTGTTTATAGATTGCATCAGTGTTTGACATGTTTAATGATGTCAATGATAAAAATCTTTATCATGTATTGGTTGAATAGGTCAACAGAGTTGCAGCTATGGTTTAGATTTTGTTTAGTTTAGGTTTGGTCATCATATTGTATAAGTGGAGTTGTGTGTTCTATGCTGGGTTATATTCTTTATACATTCATTGCTTTATTTATTGCAGGGTCGTGGAATAGAGACTAACCTTTATGCCCAGTTTAAGTGCGATTCGCTCAAGATTGGAATGGTAATAGTCTTACCTCTCTCTGCATTGTTTTGGCAGCCATTTCAGTTAATGCACACTTATGCAGAATTCCATTAAACTTTATCTCGTTTTGCCATTTTTCATAGGTGAAACATCCGGAAGTTGCCCAGTTTCTTGGAGGACGGCTGTATGATTGTGTCTTTAAATACAATGAAGTTTTGGGTTGATAATGCCATTCTTGCTTGATTCAATATTGAGTGTCAGGTCGTATGGCCTCGAAAACTTTCGTTTGAACATCAAAAGCTCTCACTCAATCAATAATGAAATGTGAAAACTACTTACATGCACTTGATTTTTTATTCTATGCATGTAAACTTGGATGCTGAATCTCTGTTGCTATGAATTATTTTAGAGAAAAAATTAATAATGCTGAGGCTTTTTGCTTGCTTATCACCTGATCATGATTTTGTTAAATTAAATAAATTCTAAGGGGCCCATTCGGTGGGATGATCTCACATTTAGACTTATAATTTGTGTATATGAGTTATCTCTTTCATGAACGCTTACTAAACATGAAAATTGACTAATTGTTGTGCCAAATTAGCATTGATATAACTAATATAAAATATATTTTTTAAGTTTTTGTCAAATTAGGTTTTGCTATAATTTTAAAATGTTGTTTTCATGTTATTTTATATTATTTTTGTAATTTGTTACTGTATTGTATTTAAAATTATCTGATTACATCTAGAAAGACAAAAGATTATTATGATTAATATTGCGTTCGGTTTTATTTTTGGTGAATGTAATATGTTCAATTCAGAGAGGAGAATAACGTCAATGCCTGCAAATGTTTCCGTGTGTACTCTGGTTTAATTATACTTATATATATCATCATAAAATAGGGTATACGCTGGTTTGCGTTCTTAATTAAAGATTAATACAATGTTTTTCAAGCGAAAGCCATTTTATTGAGGAATGAACATGGCAAAAGTAGGCCCACAAACTTTATCAATACAAGGTACTATGGAAAAAGCTTAAATGAAGAAAAAAAAAATTAAGTTTTCTTGAACAGCGAAATCCACATGTTCAGGTCAGTTCTTCATTTCTTCTTAGTAGGATACGAAGCCATTTTGTTGATACCACAGAGACCTTGACGTTTTCCAGTGTTCCTCTTCATCCTTATGTACCCTTTTTCTCCCCATTCGGGTCCCCAGGAGTTCTTGACGATGATGTAATCTGACCCCTTTGATGTTCCGTAGCCAACTGCTGCTACTCCGTGATCTAGTTCAGTTCCACATGGCCCGTTGAATAAACCCTGTGAAACCCCCCCAAAACATTTCGTAAATCTTGAAACGTGAATAGTGTGATCACAGATCATGTAAAAAGCTAACAAGCTTACCCCACTATAGAATTGGAAATCTCTGCCAGAAGCCTCAATGGCTACACTGAGTGGTTGGTGAGCCAGGGCTTTCAAGAGACTTTGCTCATCATTTTCTGGTACGTCGTGGTAACCACTAATTGTCACGACATCCATTTCCCCCTGACATGATTAATCAAACAAGCAATTGCTTACATTACAATGTAGGCGTAGCTTTCATGAAATGCTTATTAATATTAATATACATTTACCTTCTTTCCTTCACAGGTGCCTTCTTCCATGAGGTACGGGTAGTCTTCCTCTTTGTGAAGTCCACCATTGGCGACAATGAACTTAAATGCATAATCCATGAGACCTCCATTGCAGCCATTGTTGAAAGATGTATCGCAATCAATCAGTTCTTGCTCGGACAAGGAAGTTAAGTTTCCTGTTACTATCTTGTTTATGCCCTCAACAGCTGCTACCGTTGAAAAAGCCCAACAGCTACCTGCATTCATGTTTACCGATGTTGTCATAAAAATTGCTATGCATTGATCTCAAGAAGACCATTTAAGTATGCAAAGAGAGAGAGAGAGAGAGAGAGAGGATATGCTTACCGCAAGAACCTTGATTCTTGACTGGGGTAACAGCTCCTTTCTTTCTCCAATCGACAGACTTTGGCAAGTCCGTCACATCTCTGTAAGTGAAGTCTCCAGGTGATTGGGTCTTTCTGAAGACTTCTGATTTGAGTCCTAAATACTTGTTCTTGAACTCCTCATGGCTCAAGTCAGCAAACTCATTCAACCCAAGCCAATAGCTACTGATTTCCTTATTCCTCTTGTCAATGTGCTTCAAGTTATCCTTGAAAACCTCAAACCTCAGAAGCTTCTCTTCAATGGATTCATAAATTTTCCCATGCTTCGATATCCATGATTCAAAGAGCTCAGTAAGTTTATCCGTGGAAGTCAAATGCTCTGGTGAATAACCCACTATGGAGAAATCATGAGCCAGAGCAGAAGACATGAAAAGTGATGCAATGAATGTTAGAATGGAGAATTTGGAAAGCAAGGAGAGAGCCATTTTTTCTGTTGATAACTCTGGCTTCTAATAGATGTTGAGAAGAGTAGATGGGTGGATTTGAGGATGGGATTGGGTGGTTATTTATAGATTTAGCTTTGTATATTGCTTTCAAGTTATGTTGGAGAAAATGGTTCTAGAATACTGAGCCTTTACGTTTGGTTCTTTTGACAAGCTTTTCTTCCAAGTATGCTTATTAGGGTTAAGTTTCGTCAAAAACAAAATGATACCTGAATCGCGCTTTCCAATTGATAACTTGACGAGAGCGAGCTTGATTGGCAGGTAGGAAATTCGTAGTCTCATCTTCTAAGTTATGGAAACAGCTCATTGTCAGTTGGCTGTAGCATTTCCATTTTCAGCTTGGCCAGAAATAGTATGTTCACAGATATTAGATAATGTGTTTTTTTTTTTTTTTTTTTGGTTTTTTGCGTGCATAGATCATGTGTAAGAAACCTAGGATAACAAAAAAAATAAGACAGCCAAGTTTGGAACATAAAGTAACAATCTTTACTCCAGAATTAAATCGGAGCATCGAAGAGAGTAGGAATGGACTTCCATTTTGGTGTTTAGAATCTCACCCAGATTTAGGGGGAGCAAATCATATTGAAGCATGTTAAGGAATTGAGATAGAAGTAAAAAACCGGCTTTTATATTTGCAAGTTCATGATTATGACCCTGCTCTTCTTTTTTATCTTGTTTTTTTTTTTACGAGCCATGTTTTTTTATTGCTTTGAGTTGTTGCTTTTTCATGATTATTATCCTCTTTCTGATTGTTTTGCGGTGTATTAACCTGAGAAAGTAGTTATATAGACTTTATTTTTGTGCTTCATATGATTCCCCTGCTCCATATATTCTCAAGACACATAGCCAGGCGCCGTGTTTTTTCAGCTGAGACCGACCGGTATTGGGTACTTTATATATCTGGCTTCCAAAGTAAGGTCTCATAGGCACACATTTGACATTCCTTCGAACACCAAATTATCAGTATTGCGTTACCACTGGATAACTCAATAATACACATTTTGGATTTTGCAAAGATAGAAGTTGTCAGCTCAAATTACTGAAGATGTCAGTGATTTTACATATGAAAGTTCTAATATCACCTTATACCCCTCAACTATCTAACTGCTTAAAAAAGGTTAAACAAAGAATAGGAAACTGGGAACTTACCAGCTTAACAATTTTGAACAAAATGAAACAGAAATTAAAAAAAAAAAAAACACTTTTCACCTTTTCGCAAGTGTAAGATTCTAATGAAATAAAAGAAATAGGAAACAAATACGGAATGAAAACAAAAACCTCCGTACACAAGACTTTACAATGTCGGGGCAACGCAGCACAAGAATTCACTATCTTTGCAGCTTCCCGGTAGAGTGTAAGTATACCGACACCGAAACAACACTGCAATAACAAGATAAATACAGTAAATAAACATAATTACTATGCGTTGTGATCTGGATGAAATGCTTTACTCCCTTGTGTGTGAGAAACATGACCTTTTACCAAGTAGTGACATTCTGGATCATGACAGATGCTATATTTGAATTTTGCAGAGCTTAAGAGACTCTATTAACTGTATGGATATTAAAACATGGCCAGAGATAACTTACGTAGCACCAAGGAAGAAAGCAAGGGTAAGATGAAAGCCAAACAGAAACACTGAAACAACAGCTGTAAGAAGCACTGCCACCGAAGTAGAATACACCTGCACAACATTGGGAAGTTAAATGAACATTGGAACTTCAACTGGAGGATTCAAAATGGTTACTAATGCTTTATGCATGCACAACACATTCCTCGTACCATTTGAGCCCTTTTGTTACTTTGAGTAAAAAGACTGATGAGTACTTTATGTTTAAAAAATCATTTCAATGAGATTTGATCCATAGAAATATTTTTAATTTGGAGTGTGGATAAATTGTTCATGGGACGCTAAAGGTCTGTCATTATGAAGCCACAAAATCATTCCTTACCTTCGATTTCTTCCGAGCAGGCTTCTAATATGCAGCTATAGAAGAATCTCAACTTATTATTAAACCTCAAACGACTCTATTGGGATCACACCAACCTTGTAAATAGTATAATCAACGGAGACAGAAAATGAAGCTTTTGCTCATTTTAAATAAAGCATCTTATTTACAGGTTCCAGCATCAAGAAAACTGGCAGTTACATATAACATATGCAGCGGAATGAACAAGTAGCCCAATCATCTTGAGAAAGGACCAGCAATTTCCTTCATTTTTGATCGAACTACAAATATATGTCCATGCAAATGCATGAACATTACTCTCTGGAAACAACCATGACATGCCTAACTCATAAGATTCTTACATATCATAGAGGTGAATGTGAAAGCAGACAAATGAATAATTGACTACATGTAAATTTTCATTTCAAGCCTTACCTTCACAATATTGTCTGCATATTTCATTACCATTGATACGGCGATGCCACTGCAAATGGAACAATTACATAAGCATGTTTAATTAAAGCACAACAGGGAAAATAACAGGCCAGTACTCATATAGTAGTTCACCGGGACAAGGAAAATGATCATCACAAATCTAAGCTCTCATTTCATAAAGAAGATATTTTTAGGCAGATGTCAGAGATTCTTATTACTTATTTCTGTAGTTCAGCTATAGCAGTGCCAACTGAAGTGCAGAGTTAGTTTGTCCAACTTCAGATCAAGGGTTAGTCCATTTCTTAAAGTATTGAAGAGGAGAGGCAGATCAGGAAACAAAAGGCTAGGCACCCCAAGAATAGTGGTTGTGTAGCTCATTACATTTTAAATATGCTATTCTGACAGTTATAAAATGTCAGTCTGTCAAAATTTATTCAACATAACTATCAGAAAAAATTGCAAGATCATCCTAAATACAATCTCTATTGCAAAAAAATTAGTGGAGTCGGCAACTAGCCGCTGGAAAACTTGATCAAGCCAGAAAGGAGAATGTAAATACCTGAGTGCATGGTTAAGGATCATGAGAGTGGTAATTATTGAGTATCCGTGGAAGAAACCCCTGAGCAAATGAAACATATTTTGAAATATAAATAACTGACAAAACTTTCTAGGAATTATGAAGTTATTCAAATAGAACTCTATTTTTTAAGTGCTAAATAGAGGATTCATCCCAGCAGCGTAAGGAATAGATGCATCAACAAGTAATGAGTCACATACATGCATATACATGCATGACTTGCAGAGTCAATAAAACCATTTCTAAGATAGGTGCCAGCAACAGATTAAAAGGCTCAGATTACTTGTTCATGACAGCATCAAAATCTTGTATTAGTATTGCTACAGCATTGAAGGCCATTCCAAAGATATACAACCAGAAGTTCTGCACATTTATATTCCTCGTTGGGCGCTTCTTAATTATAGCCTGCCAGCAGACATGAATGTCAATGACAATTAAAAATTTTGGTAGTTGCATTCAGCAGAAACTCCGCATGCTTTTAATTGAATCAAGACTTTTTCATTGATTGAGAAGAATTATAAATCAAATAAATTCAAGCAGAATCAGATCAGGCAACATTTGACTAAACATCTGAAAATTAAGTAATCTTCTAAACAAGGATGCAGCTTAAAAAAGAAGAATTGCAACAAGTATCTCAAAAAGTTTACCTCAGTGTATACTCCTGCAAATCCACTCAAAAGGGCCATCACCTGCAAAGATATATTTTGACTTTTCAAATTTTGACTTCGAAGCAATAAATAAACCTCACTTTCTCCTTCATTGGAATAAAATACCAAAACACTTTTCGGCAACTTACAATGGCCATTATCCAACCTTGCAGAGGTGTTTGAAGAACACGATCAGAACTACAAAAAAACAAAGCCATTTAATGATGCAAGCTAAATGATAAATTTAGCATAAAACTTATAATTATTCCAAATTAAGAACAGCAGCCCCCATCCTCGCTGAGCATAATGGCTAGTAACTGAGATATTGATTATCATTTCAAATACTCTACTTATAACCATATAAAATATACAAGTTAAAATTCTTCAACCGTTACCTGTCAATTCTAGAAAATTTTCAAGATGCAGTAGACACATTCATCACTTAAACCATTACACAGCAGCAACAAGACAATTTCCAAGGTCAGTAAGTTTGCATCAAATTAACAAGCATATGCTCAGAGAAGAACTATGGACCCATCCAATCAAAGGAACAATTAGAAAGGTTTTATCACTCTTACCGAGAGTTTAGTTGCGCTGTGGTGCAGCCAGCACATAGAAGAATAAAAGCTGCCCATTGAATCTCGCTTAATCTGAAATCAGAATATCAATTAGAGAAAAGGGATGCAATCTGAAATGTTGACAATACATGATTATTCAGGTGTATCTTCCACTTGAATGTATATTAGATTTATTTCATACTGTCAATTTCCATAGCCATGTTATGCTATACTGAATGATCAGCAGACATTTTCCATCAACTCTTTTCAATTGGAATTGCTCCCAATAATTACAAAAAACCCAATATGCATGGTTTTATGGAGCTTACTTTTTCTTAAGGATAATACGATACAAAACACCAGTGCTGATAATATTCAGGTTCTTCAGTATCTGATAACCCGGAGCATCAACATAGGCAAATATGTAATACTACAACATAAAATTGAAAAGCACATAAAATTACATTACGGAAAATAAGACCAAAATATCATTACTCACAAGACAAACAACAATTAGAGTCCACCTGTAGCAAATTCTTGACAAGATAAAGTACAGCAGGAATGGGATAAACAATAACTTCATCAAGGGTTGTACTCAACCTGGTTCAATGACAGATAGAAGAAAAAAAATGTTAATCATCTCCATTATTAGCAAAAGGATATCCTTAAGTGATCACAAAGTAAACTTACCTGTTATCTTCTGTAACACCTTCATTTTTCCATATTTTTGCCAAAGCTGCAAGTGATAAGGCACATTTCAAAGTCTCCACCTGTTTCCCAAAATAAAAGTAGTTCAGTCCCCTGTGCATCATGTCAAGTCAAACTCAGGATGACCATTCCACTCACCAAAAAGTTTGCTGTGGTAACACTATACTCATACCTCCCAGCTCTCTTCGACCAGACAATAAGAATTGCTTGTGAACTTGTAAGAAAAGTCAATGCGAGTGTAACAACTGTCCTACTCAAGAAAAAAAAAAGGGAACAGAAACCATCAAAAAATATATTTTCTGCTTTTTTTTTCTTATTTGAACCTAACAGTTACTAAAATGCAGATTATAAATGTTGCTCTTACTTGCGTTTCCACTTGGCCTGTTCCCTTGTAGGCACATTACTTACAGAAGCTGCATATCAATGGCAATTATAACGGAAATGAGACAACAAAATAAGGTAAATTTTGTGCAATGGAAATTGATTACCATTCAAATATTATCTTTAACCAAAACATACCACCCCCCGAAAACACTTTGCCTCGAAGATTCTCAATGTCATCACTTATTGTTCCTGCATCATTATCCTACGAGTCACAAGTCATTCAAACAAGAAAAAAAAAAAAAAACCGATTAGATTAGATAACTTTATGATGTCAATATCAATCAAACGAGAACAAATTTCACAGCTTTGCAAGTAGATAGTATTTCTTCAATTGACGAGTGAAACAATAAATCACATTGTTAAACTAAATTTACTTTAATCAGAAATACTCTTACTGGATAGTTGTTTACTGCGCTATATATCAAAATAAATGACAATTATATCAATTTTTTGAGGAATTTATGACGAAAATGGCCATCAGATTCACAGAATAAACTATATGAATAACATAAAAATATGATCAAACGAGTGCTAAACAAAAGGAAAAAAGACGCTAGTGCCGTTGAATAAACTACAAATTTTAGCCAAAATCAACTTTAAAATATCAGTGACAATGGATTTTAGTTCGCGTCCAAATGTGATAATAGAGAAAGTTGCGACGAAAGAGAAACGATAAGAAAAAAGAATACCTCATCTTGGATTTTGCGATACTCCATTTTCGATGCGGCTTCCACCAGATCTCACTGTTCAATACTTGGGCTTGCTATCTGTTTTTTTAAGGTTTTGTTTATTAGGCTTCATTTCAATTTGAGTACCTATATAATAAATATTAAATTTATCCTTTATTAAATTACAATTTTACCCTCTTTTTCTTTTTTCTCTTTTCTTCCTTCTTCTTCGTCCTTTTTCATCCTTCTTTTTCATATGCCCAGTTGAATTTGGCTTTTTTTATGTTTTCGAAAACACAACATAATTTTTTAAATCTATTTCCAAAAATTATGATATATTTTTGGAAATGAATTTTAGGAATTTATGTTGTAATTTAGAAAATGAGGTTTCTTAAAAATAGATTTTTGAGAACTTTAAAGAATTTTCAAAAATGCATTTCAGAGTCTTAAAAGTTTTTTTGAAAATTCATTTATGATAAGCTTAAATTCTACGAAATTTTTTTCATAAATCTTAACCTATTTTTGCATATATTTAAACCAAATTAAACAAAATAAATCTCAAAGCCTTACTTTTAATCAATAGAAGACTTTTTAAAAAATGGAAATTTTGGGGTTAATTTTATGGATTTATGGTTAATTTGGCTTTGAGATTGAAGAGAGAAGGAAGAAAAAATATTTAGGTTATGAAGGAAAAATCAATTGTTGAGGAATGAGGTGTTTTAAATAGAAATAAAAAAAATTTTAAGTTTGAATTTGAGATGTATTTAGTAGTGTGGTGTATAAAATAAAAATGAGAATATAAATAAAATTTTCTTTTTATTTATTTATATTTAATAAAGTAATATAATTTTTCCACCTTATAATTTTCTTTTGGACTTCAATTTTCAAAATATTAATTTTTTAAGTAAGATGTCAATTTATAAATTTGAAAAGATGTCATAAGCAACAAACAATAATGATTTTATAAAAAAAAAAATCAAGTAATGTAGTAAAAATAATAGTGAATGTGACAATGTCATCCAAAATCTTGTAAACACTCATTTTTTTCATAAGCATTCCAAGTTTTATGTTTTCAAAATATTGGTTCCGAATTCAACTGCTGAAGACAAGAAAGCGAAAAGGAAAAAATGAGAGGAATTACGTGAGCAGTAATTAAACAAAGAGAGAAAGATGAAGACCTTGCAACCGACATCCCCAGCATGGTCATTGGTACCCTACACCCACAAGCCGCCTTAAATTTTTTTGGCCGCTAAATGCCGTCTCCCCACGTTTTTTGGCACCTCCTCATCCCAATTCTTATCTCCTATGGTATTTCTTTTTTATTTTTACAAAAAATCTAATTTCTTAAAAAATAACGTTTAACATATTGAAATTATCTTTTGTAAATCAAATTGCGACCTTATTGTATTACCCTTTTATGGTTTGCCCTTCATCCCATTTATACATTTTTGCCTATTTCTCAAGAATTTATAATCAAACCATTAGTACAAAGATTTTGAAATATAAAGTTGGCATTGTCCTCACTTTATTTCTTTGCTTTGTGTTATTGTAATTTTGTAAATGAATAGACAACGGATCTACCTTTGATTAATGACTAATCAAACACCTAATTTGACAATTTAAGTCACCACAATAAACAAAAAAGAAAGAGACATAAAAAAAATAAAAATAATAAAAATTGCTAATAAATGATGAATACAATCATGCATGGATCCCACTATCACCATCATTGCTTTTCCCTTGCAAAAACAGAATAAAACAGCCTGTAATAGAGCTGTGAGCACAACATTTTACCTTTCTCTCTCTTCTCTTCTTTCTCTTAGCAAGAACGCCACACGATCAACCATTCCCACTCGCTTGGGCGTTTCTTGTTCTTGTCAGAGAGCCACCATGAGCTCTATTATCCACAACTTTCAAAGGAGCCAAGCACTCCCTGTCTCTCAAACTGAATCAAAAGAGCAGCTGCCGGGGCTACGAAGAAGGCTTTCCTCTCTGTCTCTTAAACTACAGCCTATCTCTTGTCCAGCAGCGTCATGGACATTCCCCAGATCAAAGTCTTTGTCTTCCATGGGAGAGTATGCTGGTAGCTCCATCAGGAAATGGTGGGACTGGGGCTGGTCTTGGGTTTTGTCCAGAAAGCCCATGTTTGCGCAGGACCTTGAAATGAACGAAGAAGAAACTAGGGTTCTAGGCTGCCACAATAAAGGCAGCTGGAGACATGTTTTTTACAAGGTTAGGTCTGAGATAAAAAACTGGTGGGAACTGACAAAGTTGGCCTCCCACAAACTTACAGGTACGATGCTTTAAACTACGCCAAGAATTTTGACGATGGAAAGAAAATCTATGGTTGATCATTCGGAATGCATGAATGGAGGTGTTCAAAGAAAGCTTTATAGGGAAATTAATAAGCAATTCATTGCTTCATTATTCAGATCATCAGAAAGACTGTAGAATTCTATATTTTTTTGTCTGGCTCTTGTTTTTTTTTTTTCTTTATTTGGTTTCAGCTTTCCTTTGATATTATAATGCAAATGTTGATTCGTGAAATGAAACATTAATGGCCTGTAATTAATTTGTTCTGTCATATGATGTGATTTTGCTTGGAAGGGAAGAGTTAAGACCTTCAACTACCTGTTGGTTTACTCGACTAATTGCATTCTTCTCTGGCTGGTGTCCAACCACACCTTCAAATCTACATTCTTCATAAATTCAAGTTAATTGGCCATAATTATGGCTATGGGGGTACCATTGAACAATAAGGAAGTTGTAGAAAGAGGGTTGTATTCACTGTGTTACACATCGTGATCTGTTAGCTGCAATCACAGTTGTTATTGTACTATAATTTTTTAATTTCATTATTTATTTTTGCAATGTAATATCGATAATTTTTGCTCTTTTAATTTGCAAGATATATTGATCTACGAAAATAAAATACAAATTGCAATTAAAAAGAGAGATAGAGTTTCCCACTCCAATCTCACTATAATTGCAACCCCATTATAAATATTTGCACAGATCTAGTGGTTTGTATGAGACTGAATTTCCAGTATTTTTGGGGCTTTTTTATGTAATTTAAGTTCTGATAACAACTGAGGCCAGATAAGCTTGAACGGGTGAAAAAATTTGGGTCGCATTCTCCACAAAACGTCGGTGCCAGAGACAAAAGTGCAATTCCAATCACTGCCAGCAAAGATGACATGACGATTATGATGACGATGATAATGAGACTTGAGACCAAGCTAAAGCTTTAGCTGTCCCCCACTGCTACAGATGTTTGCCGGCCAGTTTTCTTACAAAACAGACATAGATTCAAGTGCCAATGAAAGTATTGTGTTGGTGTCCCGAGTATCCTCCTAGAAAGATTGCCAAGTGGGGTTAGCACCGAGCATCACCTTGAATCATGCAAAAAAAGTGTCGGTGGTTAAATTTGGATTTATCAATTCATTCACTATTTTTTTTTCCTTAAAAAATATAAAGATTGTAGGAATATCATAATTCTGTGGTTGACTCTAATCTTATAATAAAGTCACACGGAGCCCCCAAATCAAGGACGAAATGGACAAAATATATATTTTAAGTAGGGACTTGAGAGATTAGTAATTAATTAGCCATCGGTGATGGGAGTGAAATGTGAAATTTGTGTTGGTAGTAGCAGGTAAGAAGGCAAATTTGGGTTAAAGGAATATACTTTTTTTTGGTATGGTTTGGCAGGACATCAATAGCTCCCTCCCTCTGTTTCTATAAAAACAAAAAAATAATAAAGGAAAACACAAAATGTGTGGGACAGTAGTTATGGACCTTATGGTGATGCATTGTCCATAAATATTTTGGTGGTTATGAAGCTGCAAGTCACATCAACATGATCAATTGATCACGTCAATACATATAATAGAAGCATTTTGATAGAATTATCAATTAAATTGTTATTAACATGTAGATATTGTAAAGAATATTTAATTTTACATGAATTATATGTAACAATTGAATTTCAAATTTTTTTGGGTGCATTTTTTAATCTCAAATTCTAATTGAATATAAAGATTAATTGTATAATTTGATTAAAAAAGCTAAAATGTTGATTAGTGAGTAGGGATAGCAACTTCCCAGCTTCTATCTATTATATGTGTTGAGGTGGCATTTTATATTTTATTTAAAAAAATTAATATCATTAATTTGATCAAATACAATATTAAAAAATCAATATCCTTAATTAAGTTTTTAAATTTTGAAAAAGCATTCAAAACCAAATTAAAAAAAAAATTATGCATTAATCATTGAATCTAATACTTGAATATTCTTAATTAAGTGCTTTTGAAGTTTTTGTTGTATTAAATTCTACCTCTCATTTTATTTTAAAGGAAAAATATACCATTAATCCAAGGAGTACTTGGCTTTTATGACCGTTTAGATCGGCTATGAGTGGCTGCATCCATGGCAACTTTAGGAAAACCATTTTAATGTTCTTTTTTTTTTTTTTCCCTTTTTGGGCGAATACGTCGGCTGCTTTACTATTGGGCTAATTTCATGGAAACAAATGGCCATCAAAGCGGACCTGAAAACAACTTCACCTTAAATTTTCGGGCCCAGGTGGACTGCATGTAATAGCATTGGCAGTTGTAACTTCTCCGTGGGAACCGCCGATGCTTTGAGACCAAACATCAAACCCAGGATAAGATTAAAATAGAAGGACAGCAAGAATCAAAGATTGAAAATGGCGTTAGCGGCAAGCAGTGTAATATCACACAACAGAACCGTTAAATCCCTGGCTTTCCCATTGCCAAAGCATGGAAATATAGCGGCAAATCATCATCAACATCATTCTAAACTCGGTCTTCATTCATTTTCACACCCACAATACGTTTATCAATGCAGCAATAGTAGAATTTTCACCCCATCTTGCATAGCCAAGACTGCTGTTTCTGATGTTCAACTTCACAACTCCAATCTCACTACAGCTGCTGCCGATAATAGTAAGTTGTTATTTACTTGTTCCTTGTCGCTTGCTTTGATTCTTTTCTTCTTAATTTAAAGTACAAGTGATCGTAACTCTGTGTAAAGAAAACCCATTTTATAAACTTTACTTATTAGTTGGAAGGTACAATGAATGCGAAGTTGGTGTTGTATATTCTAATCGTAACCAAAGTATCTGATGTTGGTCTTCTTCTATTTGTCAAGCATGGTCAGAATTTGCTAGGAATGTGTCAGGTGAATGGGATGGGTTTGGAGCAGACTTCTCAATTGAAGGGACTCCAATTGAACTTCCTGAGTCTGTTGTACCTGAAGCTTACAGGGAATGGGAGGTTAAGGTTTATGATTGGCAGACCCAGTGCCCTACCCTTGCTGAACCAGGGGAGAATGTTATGACGTACAAAAATATAAAACTACTTCCAACTGTTGGATGTGAAGCAGATGCCGCAACACGGTATAGTGTAGATGAGAGGAACATTGGGGGTGTAGATAATAAAGTTTCTGCGTTTGCATATAAATCTAGTGGATGTTACACTGCTGTCTGGCCAGTTGCAGATAATGGCACACTTAAACTATGGGAGTTGGAGCATTGCTTGATCAATCCTCGGGATAAGGAGTCTCGTGTGAGAATATTTCAGGTTGTTGGTGTGGATGGTACAAAGTTTGTGTTACAAAATATTAGAGTGTTCTGCGAACAGTGGTACGGTCCATTTAGGAATGGTGACCAGCTTGGTGGATGTGCTATCCGTGATTCTGCATTTGCTTCAATGGCTGCCACAAAGGCTTCTGATGTTGTAGGTGTATGGGAGGGGCCTAATGCTGTTGCCGATTTTCATGGTTCTGGGGATGTGAGTGTAACGTCCTTCTTTGCTAAGCTTCTTTTTGTAGCTTGAATTCTTGCTTTAACATTCATATTTTTTCTTGATGGCGTAATATGTCTGGCTCTTTTGCTTGCCCTATTAATCTTCAAAGATAAAGAATTAGTACTTTTTTACTATTAAGTTTCAACTTGAACCATAGTAATGATGAGCAAATACAATACTAATTGGCGATTTTCTCAGAAATGTAGCCGATCCAATTGAGATCCAGTACATATGGACTGATAGTTGAGCTTCTAACCTTTTTTTTTTCCTTCCATGCATTATTGTATTTTATATTGAATTGAAAGTTTGAAAATTTTTTTGTGGATACTGTTGCTTTAGCTTCTTATTCTATGCTTTAAGTAAAATAACCCTTCTCAAGTGTATAATATGTCACCCACATAAGTTAGTTGTTTATCCCTCTTGATCATTAATAGGCAATTAGTTATAATTTGGATGAACAGAATGTTATTCTATAGCATGATCACTGTTTGTTGTGAACTTGTTTTAAAAACTCCAGAACTTTCTTCAAGAGCTCAAAGATAACGGGGTGCTGAAGTCAATAAGAGATGACAGCAATCTCATATTGCTTCCCAAACAATTATGGTGTTCACTAAAAGAAAGAGAAGAAGGTGAAACCTGCAGTGAGGTGGCCTGGCTGTTTGATCAGGGATGTGCTATTACATCAAGATGCAGCTTCTCAAGTGAGGGAAAGTTGAAGGCAAGTTTTTTTAAAGCTTTTTTATAGGATTCAAGTTTCTGATTTAACTACTTACCAAACACTAATATAGCTAACCAGAGCTAGGGGTTCAGTCTATAGACCCACTTGTTTAATTATATATTTTATGATAGAATTCTCATCTTTGGTCCTTTAAGCGTCAAATTACTTTTCAGGCCAATATGAATAAACTCTCTGGAGTTTTTTTGGGTTAAAATAACGTTAATGTTGCAAACCAAATGAATGATTTCAACTTGCTTTCTTGTTTACTAGTCTATATTATCGTTCTTTTTTCTTTTGGTTGGGTACAAGAAACTGAAAAACCTTTATGGCTGCTTTCTGGAAACTGGAAACCATTTCATGCTTGTAAAATACTCTTTGGCTATTTTTGCAGGAAGTTTCAATAGCACAAGAAACTACAGTTTCGGAGGGTGTAAAGCAAGCCACCAGATGATTTAAATCAGCATTAGTAATTTTATTTTTATCTTTTTGGAACTTTAGCGGACATTACTTACGGTTGAAGTCAAATGAAACCACAAAAATAGGAATTTCGTGCATAAATTGTAAAATTTTGCTTTTTTTTTTCTACAAATTTATGATACGTGCAGCATATGCATATGCTAGCTGTTGAAGGTGGATTATCCTTTAGGATGACCTTCAGCTATTCAATATCTTGTTTCTTCACCATGGCTTGTTTCTTGAACGTATGTAAATTCATGAACTTGTTCTAACTCAAATACGAACTCCTGGATATCAAATACGCTGTCAAATACCCGCATTTATGCAGTAAATTTTATTGGATGATAATAAAAGGAACAGATGGTAGGCAGGCACAGTTCACAAATTTTTTGAAGCTAACAGTAGTCTGCTGGTGTCTAGAAAGAGATTTGTCACCCATAATTGTGATTTTTGAGTTTTGGCTCTTACAAAATATCAGTTTGTACACTGAATGACAAATTGAGAAGGAAATCAACCCACTGCTATTTAGCAGTCAAAGAACCCCCTTTTTAAGTTTTAAGACTATTGCGGAATAGATCCGCATACCTGCCAATAACCCCAGGTGACATTCTAATGATGAGAATAGATATACTTAGCAATTGGGATATCACCTATCTGTTAAACAATTTTCACTTTGGCAACGTTATGATTACCAATTTAGGAACTGGTGCTTCTGCAGATACACAGGCTTGTCCATTTGCTCAGTCAAGCCCGAAAATCAATGGCCTTTGCATACAGGAAGAAAATAAAAACCAGTTTCAAAGCACAATATCTGCAAATCCTTTCCTTCAAAAATCAATAAAAAGCCTCAATTAAAAACATTTGCTAATAGCTTGGTAATTTGAATAACTGTGTAACACTTCACACTCCTGAAGTTTACAAAGCTTATGAATGGTCATATAGGATTATAAACCAATAGCATCTCAGTTAATCCTCTAACAAAGAACATTCCATAACCAATTCTTCAGTGACGAAATTCTGGGGCATGAGAGGAACCAAAACTGTTTCCTAAAAGATTTGTCACGGATCATCTTCTTCTGGCTTTGCTTCACAATCTGCCAACAAGCAAAGATCAGTTTTTTGGACTAAGAATAGAGAGAACAGCCAGGTTTCATATAATTAGCAGAAGGTTAAAAGAATCCGCAAAAGGAAGACGTGAACCTGATTTTTTTTTTTTTCAGAGAAAGTGACAATTTTCATTTGTAAAATTCTAGTTGCTAGTCTGACACTGACACTGTCTAAAAACACATGCAGAAGTCTATCTCTCAATCCTTTAATGACTATGTAACATCAATACAACAACCTTGGTGTTTTTCAACTCATTATCAATCCATACAAATTATATGCACAATCAGAGCAGGTTCACTAATTGTGCACCAAAATTATCAAGTTTTTCTAATCTGTTCTTGATTCTTCACCGTAACTTCTAAAGTATCACAACTCTAAGCCACTTCAATGAGCAAATTACACCGTTGAATCTTCACTGATTACTGCATGAGTCTTTACAATTATACATTACAGACCATTTGAATTTTCAGGTTAGAAATGAGTTTGAATGTCCATTTAATCCAATTTATAACCTAAACAGACTAAACTGCAAGTTGCTTTATTTTACTTGTGCTTCAACTATCCCAAAACAAAAAATATATGATGCTTAAGAAGCTAGCCTGAGACTGGGTAGAGGATATTAGAAACCGAAAAGAGCATATAAATAGACGGTTCCAAGACACCTGTACATGATGTGCGTGGCTGGAAAATTATTGAGCACCTGGTGCATCTTTCATGCTCATATTCAGACTGTTTCGCATGGTTCGTCTACCAATTCCTGCATTGCCTTTTTGCATCATGGCAACAAATTCACCATAATCAATTCTTCCATCCTGAAATAAAGCAGAAGTAGCAGAAAATTGAACTTAGTCAACAAATGAAGCAAAAAGAATATCTATTCTAACTTTGAAAACAGTGCAACGTGGACTTGCTTGCCCAAACCCCACTGCTTTTGTCTAATGTAAATTGACATGGTATCATTGATGTCAAGTCATAGACAAAATTACCCATCTATAACATTTTAATACTTTCCCAAAGTAGATATGTAAACTGAAAGCCAACCATCCAGTAATGTTTCTATCTTTTTCCTCCCTGCTTCCCTTGCTCTCCCTCTTTCCTAGAAAGAAGACAACCTTTGTACCTCCTTCCCCTTTCTTTTTTTTTCCCCTTACAAAATTTAGGAACTGTAAACAGCAAGACGGTGAAGAGGTACTTGAAAATTCGACATCGTTGTTATCAGTATTCAGTACCATGCTCAACCATACAAGAAAACTATTATAAAGATTAATGAAATAAATTGGCTAGCTTGAGTGTATCGTTACCATCCGGTTTCAAGGTAAGATGACTTACATTATCTTGATCAACTTCTCTGATTATATCCTCAAGCAAAACATCTGTCATGTTATGTTCAGCACAGGCTTGCTGAAGCTCATCAACTGTAATATAGCCACTTCCGTCCTTATCAAAGTATTCGAATGCTGCAACGAGATGTTCCTCACGCTCTAGTTTATTAAGATGGACTGTTGCAGCTATAAATTCCCCATAATCAATGGTCCCACTATTGTCGACATCAGCCTGAGAAGAAATAAAATAGCTCAGATGATTGGGTTGCAAATTTGCAATTAGCAGATGAATAACATAGCAAGCACAGTAGCCACATAAGTCAATGTCACCCTTGCACAAAAATTTACCCACAAGCACAAGTAAAGACAAGCATTTTCAATCATAAGAGACTTTTCCTCTATCCCAAGATATGTATGATGAAAGGAAGTTCTTTTTCCTTAAAAATGCTTATGTAAGGATGGATGCAAACATAAGACACTCCAATTGGTTTAAAAAAGATCCCTGCTAGAGAGAGACTCTGAAGTCAGTAGTCTAAATCACATACCAAAAACTATTATTCAATTGGTTAAGAGGCACCTTATGGCTCATTAAGAAGAGCATTATTCACATTACAATTCGCCCCATATCTCAACCGCTATTTCCAATAAGGCGTTGCAACTTTGACCTTTTAACCCTATGCTTCTCTGTTAAAATTGCCTTCATACTAAAATTAAGAAAAGAATCAAGAGGGAACAGAGATGCAGCATCCCTCACAAATTCATGAAAACATGTAAGCTGACATTTAGACCAAAGGAACGAGAAGCAATACAAGATTTACTAAGCAAGAAGAAGAAAATAAATTAACAAAAGACTGAAAAATGAGCAGGAAGAAGAAAAGGAGATAAAAATGAAAATGAAACAAATATTTAGATTTCTGCTTCAAAACAAACTTACTGCATCCATAAGGTCCCGTATTTCTGTATCCTTCAAGGTAGAGCCATATCTTCGCAAACCAGCTTTGAGTTCATCAAATGTGATAGCACCACTGTTATCAGTATCCATAGCTGTAAACATTTCTCTCAAACCAGCAATCTCCTCCTCGGAGAGACTTTCAGCTATTACCTGATGGTACAGAAAGGGCAGAGCTTCCTCTGTCAGAAAGAGTTTGACTACATTAACTCTAAAGAAAGCATGTTTAAAGCCAACATGAAGTTCCATTGTTCTTGAGACTAATATCTAAACATAGTAAGTGCAAGAAGCTGCCAGACAAAAGGCATAGAAATATTTGAAAAAAATTGGTACTCGCGTTGTCTAATGAGACAAACAGCTTGCTTTTGCTGCATTAATTGGGTAATACTCCTTCAAGATTTGAAGAAAACATTGTCTGATTTATTTTAATTACTAAAATATTAGACAGATGCAGACTCAGACAAACACACATCTTGAGAATTTTACCCGTAAAGCCATCTTCTTTAGTTTGTTCATTGCTGAGAATTGCTTGAGACGAGAAAGTACAGCTGGATCCAGTGCCCTATCTGGGGCAACACCATTTTTACAAATCCATGGATGACCTAAACAATTCAAAAAGAAAACAATGTCACAATTTTGTTCTTTATTTCACTTAAAGAAAAAAAATAAATGTGCTGAGGAGCTAACAAACTATACTGACCAATAGAGCGAATTCTCACTTAACACTTAAGAAGAATTGTTCTGATTATACATTTGCTAAAACTAGCAATACTCTAGAGAAAGAACTGTATTTAATTACTGAAATATCCAAGGGCAGAAATGGAGAAGGTGCATAAATAAACTAAATAATAGTACTTATTGCTTTGTATAAAGGTGCACTATTGATTTTGGGATACATTTTCCGATAACAATTTAGCTGGGATTGCAAACACGCTAAAATATTTAGATCAACAAGAAAACCAAATTTGAAAAACATATTGAGCACCCCATACTGAAGCAACACCATGCATCTCTACATGATCATACTAATACTCAGCAGTTTACCAAAAAAAAAAAGATACTACTACCATGCCACATTCATCCATGCCGCAGTAATAACATAAAAAAGAAGTATCAAATGATAGAAAGCAGCTTCCTTCATTTAATATTTTTTATTGGTTCAAAACATTCATTAACACCAGCCAGACAATAATAGAGGGGTAAGAGGTATTACATACATAATACTTCATGAGCAGTCAGCCGTTCTGAAGGTCGAGAGCATAACATCTTCCGGATTAGGTCCTTCGCACTATCAGATATTACAGGCCATGGGTCTGACTCGAAGTCAATATGTCCTTTTAACACGGCATCAAATATTCCTTGTTGTGTTTCTAAGGAACAGAAAGAGGAAGGTTGTAAGTATATTACACATAGAATTAAATGAAAATGATGCTTAACCAAAAAAATCAGATGTACCTGCCCAAAATGGTGGCACGCCACTTAGCAATATATAGAGTATAACTCCTGCAGTCCATACGTCTGCTTCTGGTCCGTAATTTTTGAGAAGAACTTCAGGAGCAACATAATATGGGCTTCCAACCACATCAGTAAAAACTTGGCCTGAAGTAGTAAACCACACATTATGTTAAACAACTTGAATTTCAAAAAGACATTGGTTTCCTTTTTTTAAGATAATGGAATTTTATTTACCCAAAAGAAAGCAGATAGATCTGCTACATCAAAGAACTCAACGCTACTCACTATGTACAACAATTAGAAGAATGAAGAAAAAAAAAAACCACCATAGAGCAAACCCTAAGCTATATAAAATCAACAGCAAATTCCCCAATTCTGGCAGATGTATCCCTGCAACAGAAATTAACTTGCATCTAGCATCTTCCATCACACATTTGAACACCCGTTCTACATCTCTATATTGCTTCTTATGTAATCTGCGGTTCCATTCCATCCAAGTATGATATATAGCAGCACGAAAGACATTGGTTTCATTATCAACTTAAGGGGCTGAAATTACTCTGACTCCCTAAAGAAAGAAATTTGGGCTTTTCAATTATTAGGAATGTATTCTTCCCTGTAACCATTTAATAGGCATTCACAACATATACCCATTAAGGTAGCATGCATTAAGTTTAAATGTTAAAGGTTTAAGAATTGGGCTTAAACAAGGCCAAGTAATTGACCTACTAAAAGAGGAATAAGTAGTGGATTAAATATGCCACAAAAAGATTCTCCACTAATTATGTTCCAGCAACTTAAGTTGCTTCAAATTCAGTAAAAATTAAAAATTGCCAAAATTAAGGAAGAACAATCCATTGCTTACCTGGTTTAAAGAAGACTGAGAGTCCAAAATCAATGGCCTTAAGTGAGAAATCGTCATCCTTGTTAACTAACAAGAAATTCTCAGGCTTTAAATCCCTATGCATAACCCCAAGTGAATGACAAGCCTCAACAACCCCAACAATAATCTTTGTCAATTCAGCTGCCTTCCTCTCGGTGTAATGCCCCCTCTGGATGATACGGTCAAACAACTCACCTCCAGAGCAAAGCTCCATCACAATATGCACATATAAAGTATCCTCATATGCACCTTTAATCGTCACAATATTCTTGTGACCAGCCAAATGGTGCATTATCTGAATCTCCCTCCTAACATCCTCCACGTCCTCCTTGGAAATCAACTTCCTTTTGGATATAGACTTACAGGCATACTCAATGCCTGAAGAAATCTCAGTACATAAGTAAGTAGTCCCAAACTGTCCTTGTCCTAACTTGCGACCTAAAGTGTAAAGGTCACGGATGTTTGGAGTCTTATGACCTAAAACGTAATAAGTCTGGTGATCAATGCCACGTCTCATGGTGTTATCTTTCTTGGTGGGGCTAATGAGAGCCAAATGGGTATCTTTTTTAGTGGTTTCTTTGGATAATTCTTGGGCAATAAGTTGTTGAGCGTTTAAACTAGAAGGGGAATAATCAGAATTGGAACGGTCAGAAGAAGTGTTGTTGCGCTTGGAAGAATGATCCTCGGGCTCACTGTAACCCTGATTAAATTTCCCCTTGAAAGATCCACGGCATGTGTTGCCCATGAAACAATCAATAATTCCCCCACAACAGTGTTTTCCTCATCCAACGATATCTCATCAATTACACTGAAAAAGAAACAGAAAGAATATAGATTTTCAATGATCCCAGAATTGGAAACTTCAAACATCACCCAATTTTCATGCAGAAACCACAAATCTAAACATCACAAGAATCCCATATCAGATCAGAGTAAAAAGCTCCATTCCATTTTCTACAGAAAAAAAAAAAGAAAAGAAAGAAAAGCGATTCCTTTTCACTAATTTCCAGGAAACCAAAAATGAAAAATAAATAAAGTCACCATCCTTCTACATGGACATAGCATGTACCATGATACAAGATTCACAACAAACCAAAGCTATCAAAGAAATTAAGCCAATCCTAAAAATCAATAAAAAAATAATAAATCTTCAGACCAAAAAAAAAAAAAAGATCAACTTACAAAGATGTAAACATACATAGCAATCAAGATAACAAGAAAAAAAGAAAGAAGCCAAAGATAGGGAAAAGAGGAGAGAGAGAGAAAGATCAAGTACCAGTTTGGAGTGAAAATGAAGAAAGGGTGAAAAGAAAAAGAGATGATAGAACGAGAGACAAAGAAAGAAATGGCTAAACTGGATGAATATAATTGATCCTAAACACATCCATAAGAACAGCTGTGGGTTGGTATTTTTTAATTTGTTTCTGTTTTTGTTGTTATTTTTGGGGTGCTGTTGCTAAGAAACATCGGATACGTGAGAGTGCTGGCCAGTTAACCTCTTTCTCATCCTTTGTTCCCTTTTCTTATCATCTTTTTCCTCACTTTTTTTTTTTCTTACAAAACATGGATAATAAATTACAATGAAATGAAACGATAAGAACCCATTTTTTTAATCTTTACTTTTGGATTAACTTGAAATCAAATTAACAATACTTATTACAGACCGTGTTTCGAGGAAGTGCAGTGAAGGGTAAAAACGTAAGAAAACCAAATCAGTAAACCACACCGATTCACGGTTGACCATTCTGCAGGTTGGAGAATGGGGACAACGTTGGAGTTTCTCGTTTGTTGGTTGGTACGTGCTGTTCACGCTGAGCAAAAGGTTAGTAGCTCTACGACATGTCTTAAGGTTGTTTTGGTCAAAATTTCCAGCTAATTTTGTGGAGAAAAAAAAAATCCAAAATCTAATTTTGGACAGTCTGGAAACTTACAACAAGCACCTCTGTTTTGAATGGTCTTCTCCTTATTCTTCTGTTTTAGCTTTGCTTTCTTCTAGCTTTGAACTATGAAATTTCCCCTTGCATTACCAACTCTTGTCCCAATCCAGAACACGAGGAAGACGGGGAGACCCAACGACAATTTTCAATTTTCAACGTCACTTTCCTATTTCCAAGGATTCCCAAAAAGTCTATGGCTGAACAGAACACTTGTTTTTTTTATTAGTATTATTTTTAATTTAAAGCTTTTTATAAATAGAAAAAATGAAATGTAGGAATCTATTTTTTTTTTCAAATATTCACTTACAATATTTTGTATAGAATTTACTAATTTTATTGATGAAAAAAAAAATTCAAAAGAATTTTAAAATATTTAAGAAATTAATATCTTTTTTTAATTTAAAATTTAAATTTATTAAATATTATTTTTATAAAATAATTACATGAATTAATAAAATAATCTTGGATTCTAAGTTAAAGCTTTCCTTAGCAGCCAAGAAGATCCTAGCCCTGTGCACTTTTTAGTGTTATATTTTCGGTGATTTTAGGCTACTAGCATTGGATAAATGGGATCAAAGCTAAGATCTGCGAACATGCACTTATACAGAATCTAAGAGTGGAATTAGTTACTTTAGTAATTTTCTGATCAAGAGAATTTGGTATCTCCATCTGTACTGAGACCAACAAAAGTGCCGCTCCCATCGATTAATCATTACAGCAGTGAAGGATCACAATTTTACAACACCAAAGATTTAGCAAATACTAATGGTGCACCCTATACTTTCCTAGGCCAACACAATTTTAATCATGCCCATAACGTGAAGTTGTCAATTTCTTTTAATTAATGTTTGATGAAAAATTATCAATAAAAAATTAACTCGATTAATTAAATTATTTTCATTAACATAAGTGATTTTAAATTTAAATTTAATTAATAATTTTTTATTAAAATTATTTTAAATATATAATTTATAATAATTATTTTTTAAATTATCATTATAATACATCTTATTTTAATACGAAAAATTAAACAATTATATGAAAAAATGAAAATATAATTGATGAAAGGAGACCAAGCCAAGTATCCGAAACCAACTTACCACAAGCGCACCCAACTTTTTTTGCAAATTCGTAACCTAAAATTGAACTCTTGTATTTTGTAATCTTGAAGTTATCTCTTTCATCAAAAAGGAAAAAGGAAACTATGTAGCTTGTTCTTTGAAAACTAATCTGCTTGCTCTCAGAAAGTTTTTTATTGGTAGTAAGAACCGAACAAGTGAAAAGGAAGTAGCTGTGTGAAGAGGTGAATGCCCGTAGATTTTCCTTCCTTCCTGGTTGTTTTTTTGTTTAGGTTAAACAGCATAAAGGATTAAGGTCAGCACTCTAATCTATTTTTGATGAGTTTTTGATGAGTTTTGATTCGATCCGATCCTATGAAGTTAAATTTTTTTTTTTGAAATTCAAAATTTCGAGTTGGATCGATTGAATAAAATTAAAAAATAATTAAGGTCGAATCGGATTCGAATTTTAGACAAACTCGATCCAACTCGATATTATATAAAAATTATTTTTTAATTAATTAATTATATATTTATATAATAATATTTTAAATATTTATATTTTAAAAATAATATTTTATATTTTAAAAAATAATATAATATTTGAATACGATTTATTTATATATTTATATAATAATATTTTTAAATATTTATATTTAAAAAATAATATTTTATATTTTAACAAATAATATAATATTTATATATTATTTATATAATATCATATCGATGTCGAATTCAGATATAAGACAACAAAATAAAATTTAAATAAAATTTAATTCAAAATTTAATAATACGTAAAATCGAATCAGACAAACAAAATTTATCTCAACCCGACCGACGCCAAACTAGAAAGGATATCTAAAATTGGTTAGTAGACTAGGGAGGCAAGCAAGTTGACCACGTGATCATCCCTGCCACTCATTTAAAACACTCAAGAAAAAATTGTTCATCCCGATCCATTGAATCGTATGGACATTTGCGCTAAACAGCCAAAATCATTACTTTTTTATAAAAAAAATGTTAAAAATTTTCCGAAATAGATTAAATTCTAATTGCAAAAAATAAAAAATAATAATGAAATTTATTTTATTTTATCATACTTATTAATATATATATATGCAAATAATATACTAATAAAAATATGAAAAGCTAATAAAATTATCAAACAAAATTATTATTATGACAATACTATACTTTTGATAATAATAAAATTTACAATTAAAGATAAAATTACAAATTATATAATTTATCAATGAATTTTGAGAACTTTCTTGATTTTTTTGACAATTTAAAATAATAAGTATAAATAAATCAATTATTAAATTTTTATTAAAACCAAAAAAAAAATTAAATATGACTTTTAAAGGAATGATAATGAAATTTTGATACTAAAAATTAAAGCATTTTTAGATTTTTATAAAGTAGTTAATATGATTTTATTTTTTGAAAAAAAATTACATCAAAATGAGATTGGCATCTAAAGTAAAAATAAAAATGAAAAATAACACATAAAGCAAAAATTGTAATAAACTAAAAATACTGTCGTAACAGTTTTGTATTCGTCCGACGAATTTGAAAACGAAATAAAAAGATAACGGAGTCACCACCAATATTTTTTTGACTAGGTGCGATTGGTCACTTACCAAAACATATCCTTTTAATAAAGTTTTAAAATTAATTAAAATTTATTAAAAAGATAATTTTACGGTCTGTGAAACAATCTGGGTTCGGGAGTCGGTTACGGGTAGGGAAGAATTAGCACCCCCACAGCACCCGTTAAAAACGGTACCAATTAACAACGTGTTGTCCTTTGATTTTGATAAAAATAGTCCAATATTCGGTATTCAAAAAATAATTTCTTGATTTTTTATTTATCAGAAAAAAATTATTCTCAAAAAAAATAAATTAAAGCATTTTTATTGAAATAATTCTTAAAATGTTCCAGTACGTTGATAACATTAGAAGAACTTTTTCTCACCTAGAGATTTCTTAGGCATCGCTTCTTGAAAATACTTTAAAATCTCATCTTCGGAAGCTCAAATTTACTTTTCGTAAAAAAATTTCATGCATGCAATGCAAAATGTTACCATGTTGATGCACACATTTTATTCTCATTCATTAAAAATTTTATTAATAATTTTATTAATATTTATTTTTAATTAAAATTTTGAAGAAAAGGAATTTAATTATATTGGAGATTTTTTTATAAATATTTCAATACACTGGTAATATTTTACAAAAAATCTTCTCACATAAGGATTTCTTAAAGCATCTCTACTCGAAATACTTTTAAAATCTCATCATCGAATAAAATTTTTTTTCTTTTCATTTTTATTACCTATATTTTTAATATATTAATCAATTTTTATTTATTACTTAAAAAAAGAAAATTTTTACTGTATTGAAAATTTTTTATAAATACTCCAATACACTGGTAGTATTTTTAAAAAATCTTCTCACCTGAAGATTTCGTAGGCATCACTATTCAAAATACCTTTGAATCTCATCGTCGGATAAAAATTTTCTTTTCCTACATTTTCTATTAGTTTAATATTATTATTAAATTTATTTTTATATTATTTTGTTTTTAAAGTTTATTTTAAAAATTAACAAAATTATAAAAAAAATTTAACCACATATTTCATCATTTAATCTAACAAATATAAATATTTTAATATGCATAAATATTAATAAAATAATATATAAAAAATAAGAAAAACTTAAAAAAAAATTTTTTACGTAAATCGGTATGGTCAACGCGCGGTTCGATCCGACGGTTCGGTTCGGTCTGGGCACGGTCTGGGTGGCTCAACGGTTCAGTATCGATTCAGTTCGATTTGGGTGGTTCGGTTTCGATTGAATCAGATCAATCAAAGGTTGATGAAGGAAGCGGGTCGCAAGTCGGGTGCGCGAACCCCGGATGGGGTCGCGGGTTGATGCACGGATCTTGGATTCTTGAAATGACGTCGTTTTGGACGTTTATTAAAACGATATCGTTTTGGCTATTGACAGCTTATATAAATGTTAAAAAAAAAATTTTTTTCATTCATTTCCTTCGTTCTAAAAAAAAACCCTTTTTTTTTCCTTCTTCTTCAGTCGAACGCAGTGCCAGCCGATTGTCGATCACCGGCCGCCATCGTCGGTGGTCAAAAAATTCTAAAAATATATCAAAATGTTCTTCTCGACCTCCTGAGTTCAGATCTGAGGTCTTTTTCACCAAAAAGAGTCCCCACTTCTCTAGATTTGCTTTCAAAGTTTTGATGAAACTTTTTTTATTTGTACTCTGACTTTTTTTTAAACTGACCCCTTTTGTTTTTCTTCTTCATGCAGGAAGTTCGACGCTGGGTTCCTCCCTACGGGAAAGACTGTTTGATTTTTTTTATTTTTTTTTAATTTTTTTACAGCATCTCTTTTCTCTCTTTCTTTTTTATCCTGCCATGAGCTCTATTTATAGAGCTCTGACATTGCCCTGTGTCTAAAGGAACGGCACAGGGCTAGGCATGGAGGTGCAAGCACGAGTCCTATGCTTTTTTTATTTTTTTTGGTAACATCTGGCAGTGGTAGGGCATGGTGGTCAAATGGGTGAAGGGTAGGGCATGGTGGTCAGAAGGGTAGGGTGTAGGGCTTGGTGGCAGTGGTGTCGGGGAAGGTACCACTACCATCCTTGATTTTTTTATTCTGTTCTGTGTTTTTTTTATATTTTTTATATTTTGTACTATTTTTGGTATTTTTTTTATATTTCATATTTTGTATTTTTTTGTATTTCATATTTTTTTTTGGATAAATTGATATCCACAGCTGCCCCTCTTTGCACATTACCGATAATCAGTAATAGGGCAAAGACAAAGACAACAATTTTATCTGAAATCCAAACAATTTTTTTTTTAATTTTTAATCCAAAATGCTCCTCTCACTTGAGGCTCGATAACTTTTGAGAATTTAAAATCTGAAAAACACTCCTCTTAGAAGAGGCTCAACAACTTTAAAAATTTCATCTTGAAAAGGGTTCCTTTCAACAGAGACTCCACAACTTTAAAATCTCTTTTGAAAAAGCTCCTCTTAACGGAAGCTCAACAATTTTAAAATCTCATCTTGAAAAAGGCTCCTCTCAGTAGAGGCTCAACAACTTTAAAAATTCATCTTGAAAAGGGTTCCTCTCAGCAGAAGCTCAACGACTTGAAAAGGGCATTCATCTTGACAAAGGCTTATCTCAGTAGAGGCTCAACAACTTTAAAATCTCATTTTGAAATGCTCATCTCAGCAGAGACTCAACAACTTTAAAAATTCATCTTGAAAAAGGTTCCTCTCAGCAGAGGCTCAATAATTTTAAAATCTCATTTTGAAAAGCTCCTCTCAGCAGAGGCTCAACAACTTTAAAAAAATTTATCTTGAAAAAGGCTCATCTCAGCAGAGACTCAACAACTTTAAAATTTTATTTTGAAAAGCTCCTCTCAGCAGAGGCTCAGCAACTTTAAAATCTCAACTTAAAAAAGGCTCCTCTCAACAGAGGCTCAACGACTTTAAAATCTCATCTTGAAAAAGGCTCATCTCAGTAGAAGCTCAACAACTTTAAAATCTCATTTTTTCTTAAAACTGAGTTTTTTTCTTTTAACAAGTAAATTTTTCTCTTTTGAAATCTTTTGTTTGATCAAGAAATGAAAAGTCTCTTTCTTTATTAAAACTGCTCATGGATGCATGTATTGAGTGTTCTAAGTGCAATGCATGTAATGTAATCAAAATTATTCATTGTGGTAAAAAGGTTCTCAAAATCTCTCACTTTTGGCTTATTTTATCAAAATTTTTATAGACCAATCTGTTCTTAACATCTGACCATAATATTTTTCTTCTTCAAAAGTCTGTAACATCAATGTCTTGTCATGCTTTTCTCATCCTTTTTCATTTACCTTTGTCAACTTTTAAAAAGTAATGCTAAGATCTTTCATGTTTGTTTTTTCTTTCATCATTTTAAGTCCAAGACCAATAAAATGCAATCACACATTTATTCTATTCATGTAAAGGACAAAAAATGAGAATAAAAGAGTGGATAGGTGTTATTTCTAAAAAAAAGATAGCATATTGATCACAAGTGCATGACAAAGTATTTGAGTTGAAATAAATGTGCCCAAATGATGATCATAAGATAATCATGAACAAAATATTTCCAGATTCTTTTTTTAAAACTAAATTAGATAACTTCCTTGATCCTTCAGAGTTCATCAAACCACACTTACCCCTGTATTGTAGAATGATACTTCTTCTTTGCATCCAAGCCACCTTTTTTCAGGTTTTCAACTTCAGATGAGTCATTATTTTTTAATTTTTTACTTTTTTTCATTTTTTTCTTTTTTCTTTCAAGAAAAATATTTTTTCACAGCATTTGAGTTTATCGAAGTAGGTAAATCACTTTCGTCCATCTCTGTCAAAATCAATGCCCCACCAAAAAATGTCTTTTTCATCACATACGGGCCTTTCCAATTTGGTGTCCATTTTTCTCGATTATCATGTTGATTTGGAAGGATCTTTTTCAGCACTAAATCTCCTTTTCTAAAGTAACAGGGATGGATTTTCTTGTCATGTGTGCTCATCATTCTCTTTTGATATAATTGACCATGACAAAGTGCTGTAAGTCTTTTCTCTCCAATGAGGTTTAATTGCTCGTAGTGATTTTGAACCTATTCTGCTTCTTCTAATTTTACCTCTATCAGGACTCTCAACGAGAGAATTTTCACTTCGATCGGTAGCACAGCTTCCATTCCATATATAAAAGATAACAGAGTGGCCCCAGTAGATGTTCGGACTGATGTTCTATAAGCATGTAAAGCAAAAGATAACTTTTCATGTCAATCTTTATACGATCAGTCATTTTTTTCAGGATTCTTTTGATATTCTTATTTACAGCTTCTACTGCCCCATTCATTTTTGAATGATATAGTGTTGAATTATGGTGACAAATCTTAAACTGAGTGCAAACTTTATTCATCATTTTACTATTTAAATTTTTGGCATTATCAGAAATAACTGTCTCTGAAAGCCCATATCTACATATTATCTCTTTTTTTATGAATTTACATACCACAGATCGGGTCACGCTAGTATATGATGCAGCTTCTACCTATTTGATGAAGTAATCAATCATCATAAAGATGAATCTATGTCTATTTGAAGCTTTTAGAGTGATGAGACCGATGACATCTATACCTCACATAAAGAATGGCCATGAAAGAGCCAAAACATGCAATATTGTTAGAGGAGTGTGGATCTTATCAGCATAGATCTGATATTTATGGTATTTTTTGACATAATCAATACAGTCATTCTTCATTGTCAACCAATAATATCCAGCCCTCATAATTTGTACTGCCATCATATGACCATTTGCATGTGCCCCACAAACTTCATCATGCATTTCTTCAATAATTCTCTTCGCTTCAACTGCATTCACACACCTTAAGAGTCATTGATTTCGAACTTTTTTATAGAAGACGTCTTCACTAAGAAAAAAACTCATAGCCAATCTTCTAATAGTTCTCTTATCATTTTTTGTTACATGTTTTGGTATTGCTGACTTTTAATGTATTGTATGATGTCATGATACCATGGTTTCTCATCAATTTTTTTTTCAACACTCAAACAATGTGCTGGTTCATCCTTCACATCCAGTTTGATGGGTTAGATTTTAGTATTTGCCTCTATTTTAATCATTACAGCTAGAGTAGCCAATGCATCAGTAATTTGATTTTTCTTTTTAGGTAAATGCTCAAATTGAATTTTTTTGAATTGTTTAACCAACTGAGAAATGTACTTATGGTATCGTATCAACTTGAAATCTCTGATTTCCCATTCTCCTCGTAACTGATAGATGACTAGAGTTGAATCTTCAAACATATCTAATACTTTGATTTTCTTTTCAATTGCTACTTGCAAACCCATAACACAGGCCTCATACTCAGCCACATTATTTGTGCAATCAAAATTTAACATGGTTGTAATGGGATAATAATGCCCATCAGGAGATATTAAAATTGCCCCAATACCATGACCTAAAGCCTTAACAGCTCCATCAAAATACATCTTTAAAGACTCTTTAACAGGTTCATTTTCTTCAATGGCCATCACATCTTCATCAAGGAACTCCAGGTTCATTGGTTCATAATTTTTGATAGCACGATCAACAAGAAACTCGACTACGACACTTCTTTTTATAACTTTTTGAGTCACATAAATGATATCATATTCTGAAAGCATAACTTGCCACCGCGCTATTTTTTCTGTCAATGAGGGCTTTTCGAAGATATATTTAATAGGATCCAACTTTGCTATGAGCCAAGTGGTATGATAAAGCATGTATTGTCGAAGCCTTTGAGCTGTCCAAGCTAATGCACAACATATCTTTTCTAATAGTCAATACTTGAACTCATAATCAGTGAATTTTTTACTCAAGTAGTATATTGCTCGTTCTTTCTTGTCAGTTTCATCTCTTTGTCCCAGCACACATTCCATTAAATTTTTATGCACTGTTAAGTACAAGATCAAAAGTTTTTTTGGGATTAGCGACACCAACACAGGAGGATTTGACAAGTATTTTTTGATCTTATCAAAAGCTTCTTGGCATTCATCATTTCATTCTCTTGGATCATGTTTTCTTATAAGCTTAAAAATAAGATCGCACTTATAGGTGAGTTGAGAGATGAAACGAGCAATATAATTTAGCCTCCCTAGGAAATCTCGTACTTTTTTTGGGGTACGAAGAGGAGATAAGTTTTGGATGACTTGTATCTTATTCAGGTCCACTTCGATTTCTCTTTCACTGACCACAAAGCCCAATAGTTTTTTTGACTTGGCACCAAATATACATTTAGTGGGATTCAACTTCAGCTGAAATCTTCTCAACCTATCAAATAAAATTTTGAGATTGACTATATGATCTTCTTCTTCATGAGATTTCGTAATCATATCATCCACATATATCTCTATTTCTTTATCATCATGTCATGAAAGAGAGTCACCATTACTCTTTGATAAGTGACACTAGTATTTTTTAACCTAAAAGGCATGATTTTGTAACAGAATATCCCTCACATGGTCACAAATGTAGTTTTCTCCATATCATTTTGAGCTATCTTGATCTGATTATAGCCTGAGAAATCATTCATAAAAGAAATA
Source organism: Durio zibethinus (assembly GCF_002303985.1). The sequence goes on along the minus strand of NW_019167915.1, from coordinate 7,115,452 downwards.
TATGAAATGCCTAGTAGTATTATCCATTAAAGTATCGATGTGAGGTAAAAAAAAGTTATCCTTAGGGCTTGTCCTATTTAAATCTCGATAATCGACACACATTATTACTTTTCCATCTTTCTTAGGAATTAACACTTTGTTGGCTACCTATTCAGGATATTTTATCACTTTAAAAAATCCAGCATCGAATTGTTTCTTCACTTTCTCTTTAATTTTTAACAGCATCTCTGGTTTCATGCGTCTTAACTTTGTTGCATTGGCTTACATCCTAGTTTTAAAGGTAACTTGTGCTCTACAATATCAGTGCTGAGTCCTGACATATCTTGGTAAGTTCATGCAAACATATCTACATATTCTCGGAGTAGCTCTTTTAGCTTCTGTCTTTCAGCTGGTAAAAGAGATATACCAACTTTAACCTCTTTTCTATTTTTACCATCTTTCAAATTCACTAATTCGATAATTTTTTGATGGGGTTCAATTGGCTTATCTTAATGTTCTATTAATTTTAACAAATCAAGAGACAGTGTGTAGTTATCTGATCTTTCTCATTATCAAGTTCATCAACATGAATTAAGTTTTCAAAATTAAATATGAGATTATTGCCATAATTATCTTCATATTCATTGTTTGGGACCCTACAAAGGGTAAGATGAAAAAAATATTGGCACACAAAAATGGAATGACAGGAAAATGATGGAAAAAAAAAGAATGAAAAGTAAAATGAAGATAAAAATAATAGAAGAAATAATGATGCATCTTCTAAGTCTTTTATTAAAATGACAAACATAAACACACCATAAAAGATCTCCTAATACTCGTAAAAAGTTTCATAGTACATTACTTTTCTAAAGTTTTAAAGACAATAGGTAGCTTTGTAACTTTTCAATTATCCAGCTCAAAATCTGGAAGACAAAAGTACACGAATAGCTTTTCACTTCGACTCTTCTTTTCTCTATCATCTACCATTTGAATGGCAGCTATAAAAATTCTTTCATAAATCTTACACTTAGGGCTCTCGGTGAATCTGGATAAATATATCCTCCCAAGTAAAAAGAATCATAAAGGTATGAAATAACCATAGGCTCTAACTTCGACTTATATCTCTTAAGATTAGCTATCTTCTTATCTCTTTTCTCATTCACCATTCTTATTATGTCCCTTCTTGTTGGCTTATATCCCAAGCCAAATCTGTCTCTCTTTTTATATATGGTCGATGGCTTCGTGATTCCTTACAGGTTCTTTTCAAGTCTAGTTTCAGATCGACATCCCATCTTGATAAGCTATTTGATTAAAATTTTAGTTATCGTAAATAAGTGTGATGAATACAATTTAGATCTTTCAGCTATATATGTTACATTGGCAATCTCGAAGAATCTATAAGAACATTTCAAAGCTTCATCTGTTGATTCCACATAAAGAGTATTTATCAATTGAGTTACCAATAAATCTTTTTCTCCTATCACACATGTTAGCTTTTCTTTAACAATGAATTTAACTTTTTGATGTAATGAAGATGGAACAACACCTACCATATGGATCCATGGCCTACCCAATAAATAACTGTATGAAGGAGAGATGTCCATAACTTGAAATTTCACATTGAAAGTGCATGGCCCAATCTATAATAGCACTTCTATATCTCTTAGCACCTCTCTTTTAGTTTCATCAAAGGCTATCACTATCATATGACTAGGTTTCATATAAGATCCATCAACAAAAAATTTTACCAGAGTAGTCACAAGCATAACATTGATGGATGAGCCATTATCAATCAAAATCTTAGCCATTATATGACTTTTACATTTCACAGTAATGTGAAGAGCCTTGGTACTTATTTTACCTTCAAGAAAATTCTCTTCATCACTAAAAAAGATATAGTTTAAAATCATCAGATTGCCAACAAGCTGTTCCATATATTCAACATAAGCATTATGAGATACATATGCTTGATTTAGCACCTTCAACAAAGTATTACGGTGTGACTCTGAACTGAGCAATAATGACAATAGCAAAATTCTAACTGACATCTTGTTAAGCTATTCTACCATGCTATACTCATTATGTTTATTAAGTTTAGAAATTCACATGCTTCACTCTCAGATACTGACTTCTGACATTCTTTTTCTTGGGCTACGTTAAGATCATTCTGACTTTTATTTTCTTTTTCTACCTTGGCTTTCTCTTTTTTAACTTTTTCTAGAGCCTCTGAAGTATAACACTTGTCACTTCGAGTTATGCCTTTTACACCCGTTATGTTGGCAGTATTTGGGTTAACTACGACATCATAATTGTACTTTCAAGATACTACTTTATCATTCTGATATAAAAAATGAATAAAAACTTTAATTGTCACTACCGATCGAAAGATGAATTTTTCTAGCTTCGATGTTGGCTTTTCATCATAATAGATAGTTACCGGTCTACGCATAAACTTATTCTTTGAATTAATGGTAGACACTTCAGCTTTCACCAACTCTTCACTCTCTTAGTAAAACTCTATTCAACCTTCATCCATTAATTTTTGCACCTCTTGACAGAATTGGTGACAATTCTCGATAGAATGCCTCAGAACACCTCTGTGATAATTACAGCTTTCAGTTGAGTTAATTACTTCAGAGTAATTTTGAGGTTCTATTGGCTTCAACATGTCAGCTTTGACCAATACTTCGAACACCTTAGCCATCAGAGTCTTAACTTCATTTATTTTTTCCTTCACGTGGCTTATTTACCCATTAATTAAGGTATTTCTTGATAGTCTGGTATGATTTGGTGAGGGTTCCCATTGACATTTGGAGTTTCTTGTTGGTTGGTATCAAAGTTTAATACCCATTCATTGATTAACTATTATACTTTACACTTCAAAATAGTATAATTCTCAATGGAATGACCTAGATTCTCATAGTGATAATTACAATGTGCATTGAGGTCATACCATTTGAGAAACGAAGGTTTCAAAGGTTTAACGATAACAGGAGTAAGTAGATATTTTTCAACAAATCGAGGATACAAATCTATGTATGTCATGGGAATGGGATCGAAAGTGATTTTTTTTTTGTATTTCTCGAGGTTCTCAAACCACTATTAGGATTGGATCTCATTTTGACCTAATAGGTGTAGCAGGACGATTATAGGTGGGTGTCTGAAAAGATGGCTAAAAACGGGATGGATAAGTTGGTTATGGTAATGACTGGTATGGTTGATATGAATGAAGAATGGATGTAACATGGTTTACAGAAGTGTAATGGGTTTGGTAGACTGGTGTGGGATAAGGTGTGAAACCTTTGAATTATTACCCTATATAGTTCACTGCTTGAGCTTCATTCTCTTTCTTTTTAGGAGCTCTACCTTTTCTTGCTCCACTTGTCTCTCCTGCATTGAGCTTACCATTCTTTATGGTATTTTTAATGATCTCACCTTATATCATCATATCTATAAAGTTTTTGGTTGCATTGCCTATCAATCTCTCATAGTACAGTGCTTTCAGGGTGTTCACAAATAAAATAGTTGTTTATTTCTCAGTGAGAAGAGGTTAAACTTGTGCAGCCACGTCTCTCTATCTTTGTGCATACTTTTTAAAGTTTTCAGTTATTTTTTTTTCCATACTTTGTAGAGATAGATGATCTGAAACCAGATCTATGACATGTTGATATTGTGTAAGGAATGCCTTTGTAAGCTTTTGTCAAAAACGAATACGAGTCCTATCTAATTGAACATACCATCTAGTTACAGAACTCGTAAGACTATCTTGAAATATGTGCATTAATAACTTCTCATTACGAGCATGTGTTGTCATCTTTCGATAATACATGGTGATATGGGTCATTGGGCATTTTGTGCCATCATATATTTTAAATTCAGAGACATTAAATTTAGGTGAAATGACCACATCTGGAACTAAACAAAAGTCAACCGTATCTGTGAAGCCATAAAAATTCATCCCTTTTACAGTCCTAAGCCTTTCTTTCAATAACTTCATCTTCTCTCGGGCACTGGTATTTTTTACTTTTTCAGGTGTCTACATCCCTAGCTTTTCTTTTTCTTTGGGATCATCCAAATCAGGAGCTAAGATTGGCTCAGGTGATTTTTTCATCATAACGGGATTAACAAAATTTTGAAATTATATTGGAGCAAGTGTGGATGTCATTTCTGGATAAAGATTGAGATATCCACTGAGAGTAGAAATTAGTACTCTAATTTCTTGAGAAGATTGGGTCGATCGTGGCTCAAACCCTAAAGGATAAATAGGATCTATCATATCTAGTGAGTGCTCTTGAAAGCTAAGATTTTCTTCCACTGCTTTTTCCTTGTCAAGTTTTCTGAGTATATCCATTATTGTACTGAGATCCCCTCTTAGTTCTTCTTGAACTTTTTTTATTCTCTTAAATCGACTGGCCTGCTCTTGCTCCATAATTCTTGTATGAGTCCTGATATTGTATGAATGACGAGTAGGTTGGGTCAAAATTTTTTATGGGTGAGCTATTCTTGAACTTTTATTACCACAAAATTTTTATTTTGAAAAAGAAGAAAGAAAGAAAGAAAATTAGAATGCTATGTGTTGAAAATTTTATTTTTTACTTATTTTATGAAAAATGATATACATGATGCATGAATGCAAGTGAGAGATATTTTTTTTTGAACGAATTTCAACATTAGAAATTTTTATTGATTCCATACAACTTTTATTACATAGGATTTATCATCCTAGAGTTATATCCATAGAAGCATTTAACTTGCTCATAATGGTCTTTTACCTCATCTAAAAAGTTCACTAGGCACTGTCCATATTTTTCTATGGGATTGACTTCTCTTCTTAATGCTTCTACCTTTTAAACCATCTCACATGCTTTCTTCACTAACTTGCAAACTTGATTAGTTAAGTGCTTTATGTATTATTGCCTCATTAAGCTTTCTACCTTTCATTTCATGTAAGCATCCCTTTCTGAATCACATGTGAAGATCTAATCTTTTTTTTTCTATGCCACTCATCTATCATTGCTGAAATATGGCTATTATGGTCTTATAGTTGTATCTCTAACCCTTGGATCACCTGGTGAAGTGATTCTTTTTCATTCAGTACTTCGAAGTACTTTTTTCTTTCTTTTGTGAGCATGACTTTTAACCTTTTCTTTTTATTTTGGCATTCCACCAATCTTGCTGAGGTTATAGAGTATAATCCCTTCCAATTCTGACATTCTTAAAAAATTATGATGGTCTCTTTTAGCCTTTCTTGAGCTTTGCTCTTTCATTAGTTCATTTTCTTTCGGAGCTCATCCATTTCACGTTGTCGACTAAGGTAAGACTTGGTGACTTTTTCAGTTTTGAATTGAACTCGTAACCTCTTATTTTTTTGGTATAGATATTTCAATCACTATTGGCCAGATCCCGTTCTTTTATGACTTTTTCTAATCTGCTCCATTGTATCTCTACTTCATATTTCAATTACCCTACTTTCTCGTGAAGTCTCAAATTTTTTTTTTATTTTTTTTTTTTTAGCTTCTAATTCTTTTTTGATAAGCTCAACTTTTGATAATTGTACCTCTTCGAAAAGATTAACCAATTGATATGAGCTGTCATCAGGTGGGAGTACTATGTCTCTAGGTCACCTTACTTTTCAAATCAGATAATCAGAATTGACTTTGTCGATAAGAGGCCTTAACCTCATTCTTCATGTTCTCTTTCATACTTGGATCAACTGCTCTGAGGTTTTTGATGGATTGGTTCCCCATAAATGAATTTTACTTAGACCAGGTCATGAGTAACAGGAACAAACTGCTTTACACCAAATTGCCTAAGTACCATCAATGGAACATAGCTTACAATACCCCATAATCCTAACAACGGTATCCACGACTCATTTCTTCTACAATACAATAAGAGCACACGAGGCATCAAAGGTGCCATCCATTCAATTTCATCCCCGGTAATCTTTCACAAGAAAAAAACCCACTCTTTTTTAATCTTCAATGTTGACCATTGACTTTTACAAAACTCTTCGATTGGTGCCTTATTTCGAAGATATGGTTTCAAAAATGCACTCTTTTCATACTTGAAATGACTTTTAACCCATATGTATAATAGAGATGCACATCCTATAAATCGTCCTTTTTCATTTCGTCGACAGAAATTCAATGACCTGATGGTTTTGGCTAGGACTGCTGGAGCGGGATTAATTGCTTGGGTTTTAATTTGCTCGAAAAAGTCTACCACAGTTATCTCAATGTAACCCAAAGTCTTCGAAAATATTACCATGCCATACAATACTAGAGCAAACACATCCATACCTTGATCATCATTTAAATGCTCCTGAATGAAGTTTCAGAGAAAGTCCTAACGAATGCCGAGATGTTCACCTTTAAACTTCATGAAGGAATCAATGGTTTCTATTTTAACCCCTATAAGCTTGGCTAACTTTTTACGATAACCTGATTTTGGTTTTCAGGTAAATACTTTATCTGGACATTATAGTTCTATCCCGAGTAAAATTGAATACTCATCGATAGTTGACACCAAATCTTTCTGATTAAAAGTGAAGCATCTATAGGATGGATATCAAAACTGTATAGCTGCTTTGACCAGCTGTTCATCGATCACTACTGAAATGAGAGATGCAATCTGTCCATACTTTTTACAAAAACTTTCTTTTCTTTCTTCACTTAACTGATCCCAGACAGCAGCTAACTCTTTTAAATCATTCTGTATGAGATCTAAATGTATTTTTTTGAATAATTCAGACACATAACCGATAGGTAAACAATCTGCATTCTTTTGTTGAACTTCTTCCGACCAAACATGTATTTTATTATACGACTCACATGGCACACTGACTGAGGATGAGCAAATCTATAGTTCTATGAGATCCATGAAAACTTCTTGGGAGAAATATGTCCTAAAACAAATCTCTCGATGTAAAACTGTATGATATGATTAATGCAAAAAAAAAAAAAAGAAACAAAATTGAGTTAGTGTGAGGATGTGGTTTAAGAAAAAAATATTTTTTTTATTTTTTTAGTGTTTTTTTTATGTTTTGAGATTTTTTGTTTGTTTTGTTTTGTTTCGTATTATACACAACTTTTATTCTTAAGTATTTTCTACAAGAAAATGGACAAGGCTCTACATAAGGCTAGTTTCCTAGGCTTATTATATGTTGGGTTTGGATTGACAGGGTCTAAAAGTTCTCAAATTGTTCCTCACTGTCGTCCATGTTGTACTAGTAAGGCATTCCGATCCTCACCCATTACAGGCTACGAACGAAAAGGGTTCAATTCGAGTGAAAGTATTTCGCTTGCCATTGCGAAGGTTATCACCTCACGAGAGCATAGGTACTTTACTTGCTCTTATAAAGGATGGAGCCTGGGTATAGACTTCATGCATGAGATACATCGTACCATTGTGTGTAAATATATCCTAATTTATTGAGAATAATATATACAAAAAAAAATAAAATATAAGAGGCATAGTAAAAGAAAAGTGTGTGAATTTTTTTGCTTTTTATTTTCGATTTGTTTTTTTTTTTTAACTTTTGACCTTTTTTATTAAAAATGAAAAATAAAAACCTAAGAAATTGATTCAGACTGTTTAAATTAAAATTTGAGGATAACAAGTAGTTAATTTTAGCTTAACTTTCGAAAACAAAGGCGTCCCCAGCAGAGTCGCCAAGCTGTCGAACTGTTTTGTGTCCGTTCAACGAATTTGGAAACGAAATAAAAAGATAATGGACTCACCACCAATCTTTTTTTGACTAAGTGCGATTGGCCACCTACTAAAACATATCCTTTTAATAAAGTTTTAAAATTAATTAAAATTTATTAAAAAGATAATTTTATGGTCTGCGAAACAGTCTGGGTTCGAGAGTCGATTACGCATAGGAAAGGATTAGCACCCTCACAGCGCCTGTTAAAAATGGTACCAATTAACAACATGTTATCGTTTGATTTTGATAAAAATAGTTCAATATTCGGTATTCAAAAAATAATTTTCTTGATTTTTTATTTATCAGAAAAAAATTATTCTCGAAAAAAATAAATTAAAACCTTTCTATTGAAATAATTCTTAAAATGTTCTAGTACGTTGGTAACATTAGAAGAACTTTTTTTCACCTAGAGATTTCTTAGGCATCGCTTCTCGGAATACCTTAGAATCTCATCTTCGGAGGCTCAAATTTACTTTTCGTAAAAAAATGTCATGCATGAATGCAAAATATTACCATGTATATGCACATATTTTATTCTCCTATGTTAAAAATTTTATTAATTATTTTATTAATATTTATTTTTAATTGAAATTTTGAAGAAAAAAGAATTTAATTATATTGAAGATTTTTTATAAATATTTCAATACACTAGTAATATTTTACAAAAAATCTTCTCACCTAAGGATTTTTTAAAGCATCTTTACTCGAAATACTTTTAGAATCCCATCATCGGATAAAATTTCTTTTCTTCTCATTTTTATTACCTATATTTTTAATATATTAATCAATTTTTATTTATTACTTAAAAAAAAAAGAAAATTTTTACTATATTAAAAATTTTTTATAAATACTCCAATACACTAGTATTATTTTTAAAAAATCTTCTCACTTGAAGATTTCATAGGCATCACTACTCGAAATATTTTTGAATCTCATCGTCGAATAAAAATTTCCTTTTCCTACATTTTTTATTAGTTTAGTATTATTATTAAATTTATTTTTATATTCTTTTATTTTTAAAGTTTATTTTAAAAATTAACAAAATTATAAAAAAAAATTTAACCACATATTTCATCATTTAATCTAACAAATATAAATATTTTTAATATGCATAAATATTAATAAAATAATATATAAAAAATAAGAAAAAGTAAAAAAAAAATTTTTTTACCTGAACCAGTCCGGTCAACGATCTAGTCAACAAGTGGTTCGGTTCGACGGTTCGGCTCGAGGGTTCGGCTCGGTCTAGGCACAGTCTGGGTGGCTCAGCTATTCAGTACCGGTTCGGTTCGGTCTGGGCGGTTCGATTTCAGTTCAGTCAGACCGGTCAGAGGATGATGAAAGAAGTGGGTCGCGGGTCGGGTGCACGGATCTTGAGATCGAGTTAAGGGTTGACGCGTGGATCCTAGGTTCTTGAAACGACGTCATTTTGGGCGTTTATTGAAACGACGTCATTTTGGCTATTGACAACTTATATAAAAGTTTTAATTTTTTTTTCATTCATTTCCTTCGTTCTAAAAAAAAAAAACTTTTTTCCTTCTTCTTCAGCCGAACGCAGTGCCGGCCAGTCGCTGTCATCGTCGTCATCACCGTCGTTCATCGGTCACCGACTGTCGTCGCCGGTGGTCGAAAAATTCTTAGAAAATATCAAAATGCTCCCCTCGGCCTCCTGAGTTTAGATCCGAGGTCCTTTTCATCAAAAAGAGTCCCAAATTCCCTAGATTTACTTTCAAAGTTTCGGTGAGACTATTTTTTATTTGTATTCTGACTTTTTTTTTAAACTGACCTCTTTTGTTTTTGTTCTTCGTGCAAGAAGCTCGGCACTGGGTTTCTCCCTACGAGGAAGATTGTTTGATTTTTTTTATTTTTTTACAATGTTTTATTTCAATTTTTTTTGCAGCATCTCTTCTCTCTCTCTTTTTTGTTCGACTATGAGCTCTATTTATAGAGTTCTGACATTGCCCTGTGCCTAAGAGAACGACACAGGGCTAGGCATGAGGGTGCAAGCACGAGCCTCATGCCTCTTTTATTTTTTTTTTTTGGCAACATCTGGTAGTGGTAGAGGATGGGTGGTAGGGCATGGTGGTCAGAGGGGTGGAGGGTAGGGCATAGTGGTCAGAAGGGTGGGGTGTAGGGCCGGTGGTAGTGGTGATGGGAAGGCACCACTGCCATCCTCGATTTTTTTGTTCTGTTCTGCGTTTTTTTTTTGTATTTTTTTTATATTTTGTATTATATTTTGTATATTTTTTTTATATTTCATATTTCATATTTTATATTTTTTTATATTTTTTTTTTGGACAAATTGATGTCCACAAATACAAACATAGACATATATACACATAAGACTTATTTCAAATGATTCACCAATTTTTCTAAGGATATGATTCGTGCAAGGTTGGGGTTTAATCCTTGACAATTGCAAATTCCTTCCCTTAAATCCCTTAAGTTTCAACTTCCCTTGCATAAAAAAAAAAAAAAAGAAAAAATTGGCACTTGATTGAAAATTTGAAGTTTTACTAAAAATATTGAAAAGTTAATTTAGTTTTTGTTAAGTTTAATAATTTAAAACTTGCAACAAAATTTTTGATTTTAACAAATTACATGTAATAATTGTTAGATATAATAAAAAAAAACAAATATCAAAGTGATTTGAACATATCTTAAATTATAAAATAAAAAATAACATTTTTAGTTCAAATGTCAATTTAAATTTATGTATCCACACCATAAATTTTGTTCATGTAGGGTGAATAGTAGTACATGACCCAAATTTACGTCACGTGGCACATCAATTTTTTTTTGGTCAAAATCTTTTTATATTAAATAAATATTTTTAAAAATTTTATTTTTTTATAGTGGATTCCACTTTATATCAAGTTTTATTTTTTTTTGTTTTTTGTTTTTAAAAATTTTAAATTTATTTTTTATGAGATCCGTTTAATATTAAAGGAATATTAGTATTTTTTTATTTTTTATTTTATATATTTAATAAATAATTTTTAAGATTTTAAATATTTTTTGTCTCATCAACTTGATACTAAACATATAACATGCTTCAAGTTATTTTCTTCAAATTTTTTCTTTTTCTTATTTTTATCATTCTTTCCATTTTAATTTTCTTTTTTTTTTCTTTTTAAATACTTATAATTTTTTTAATATTTTAACTTTTTTATTTAGAACTCATTTGATATTATTGATTAAAAAATTTATTTTCTTTTTTATTTAAAATTGATAATTTTTAAAGAAATGGATATTAGAAAAAGCTTATCATTACCAATTCCTTCTCTTTTAATTTTGTTTGTTTTTTCTTATTTTCTTTTTAATTTTCTCCTTTCTTTATTTTTATGATAAGATAATTTTATTGAAAAAAAGGTCAACAAATGTGTACAAATGACACGCAATTTCGATTTTTTGCCTTTCCATTTTTTTTTTGTTTTTATTTTTATAATCATATAATTTACAATAAAACAAATAAGTAAATAAATTTTCAAGAAAAATATCAACGAAGGAATGGATAACAAAATGATCCATATTCAATAGGTTTTAATTTGTTTCAAATTTAATAAGCATATTTTTTTATTTGAGATCGAATTGAGATTTTTTTTAAAAATTAATATCTGAATCTAAGGTAAATTTATAACTTTTTGTTTTACCATGACTATATATTAAATTATATTTTAATATTATATTTATATATGTATTATATTAATAAAGATATTATTTAATATCTTAATTTAATAAAAATATTATATTTATATATTATTAAAACATAATCCATTTATTCGTTATTAAATTTGACTCTTTTTTTACCCTTATTCAAGGTCTAATGTGTTAATTTTTTTTAATTTTTCTAACTTTTTGTTTTTTATTTTTTAAAATTTAGATAAATTTTGTGAAAAATAAATTATGTAGGTATCCACATTACACTCAAATTTGTTTTTTTTTAATTTTTAATTAAATAAATTTTGAAAAAAAAATAAATGAATAAAAATAACAAAATAATTCGTATCTAACAAGTCTTCACTCAATTGAGATGTTCACGTAATATTCTAATGAGGTTTTTTTTTTTTTATCTTTTTTATTAAAGTAATTTTGTGAAAAAATCTAACTAAGGTGTCAATATGGCACCCATTTATTTTTTTACCCTTTTAGCTTTTTTGTATTTTTTAATTAAATAAAATTCTCAATAAAAGATATTAATTGATAGAGATACCAAAACATTTTTATATTCAACAAGTTTCGGATCCATCTGATTCTAATAAAAAATTATTTTTGATCCATCTCATTCTAATAAAAAATTATTTTTGAAAATCAAGTTAACTTAAGAGGATGAAATTTTTTAAGATGAAATGACTTTGGGTTGAAAGTTTATTTAGGGTACTTGATTTGATCTATTTCGATATATATAAATATATGTATATATAAAAAATATATTTTTTATTATTTATTTATTTATATATATTATTTTTATTAGTAAAATTATTTTTGTTTTTATTTAAAAAATTAATATTTTAAATTCAATATGAAATGCCAATGTGGCACCATATGTGAGCACTTTTTTTTAAATTTTTTTTCTTTTTTTATTTTTTTTCATTTCCTCTTGTTCATTTTTTATTTTTTTGTTTTTTATATTTATTTTTATTAAATAAATTTTATGAAAAAAAAAAAAGCCGATTAACAGTCATTCTTTTTTTTTTTTTACTTTTTATTTTTTAGTACATAAATTTAAAATATATATATATATTAAATAAAATTGACAAAACCAAAAAATTTGACCGAAAGTATCACAGGATATTTTTCTAGTATACATAGTAAAAAGGGTTTTAAAATTTTTCGGGGACTTAAGGAGTAAGGCACCATTACCAACTACCCCCGGTGGCTGGTGTGAAACGTTCAAAAAGACTAGTTAGCAACTATGATAGTAACATATCCACTGCATCTGGCTGGATTTTGCATAGGACATGGCTACGGTATTTTTTTTTTTTTTGTTCTCGGGGATTGCTTTTGTCAGATGAAGAAAGTGGACGTGGATGGAAAGCAGAAATTTCCAAAACCATATCAACATGTGCTGCAGCCAGCCGCTACTGTTTCTGTAACCATTACGGCAAACTCGAACTGTTCCCTGACGTGTACTTTGGATTCTACCATCTCATTTAATAATATACTCAAAAAATTTTCTTTCGCTTCGACCTTTTTTTTTTTTTTAAACATAAAGCATCGAGTTTGTGGGTTTTGGGTTGTTTTGTTTATCATCTACTCTTACCAAGTGTGCTGACGACTTCGTTATTCAAGGGAAAAGACCTGTGAGTTGTGAGTTCCCACCTTCCTTTCCCGTATTTTCGTATAATGATAGCATTGGCCATCAATTATTATGTTTAGACAATGGAAAGAACGATTTTAAGACAAAGTTGAACCTTTCATAATAGTTGCTACACATTAAGATATGTGTAAATAACCTTGTTACATGTCTATAATAAGAATGATGCCGATATTGCAGGGATTGTTTCCTTTTAATGTTTGCAGACCCGATGGAACTGTAGATCCTCCTCCAAAGCTCAACGAGCTTAAGATGATAAATTGGCTTCTCGTAATTGCCGATGAAGTCCTCCACTAGTAGGCCTAAGATGGTCACATTGTTAGAAGAATGACGATAACCATAAAGGCAAGTGATCACTGCACAGGTGATATCTATAACTACATTACATCCCTGTTGCAAACTATTTAAAAGAAAAGAAAAACAAAAAAAGTCCAGGCTTCAATACTCTGATAAGAACTTATAAATTCATGAAGCAGAAAACCAAAATTTATTATGTCTAAAAGTGAATGCAGCCCTAATACTAGTCTTTCTTCTAATGGCATCTGAATTTCGAGCTTGTGAAAACACTTACAATCCACATAGCACTTTGATGGTGTCATAGAAAAACCATTGCAGAGTAACAACAGGTCCAACGAGTGTGATTCGAACAGGAAGACTTCTAGTAAAAAGATTTAAAAGCCCAATCTTTTTAACAGCCTGAAAGTTACAATATCGAATGACACAATTAATCATTTTGACTTGTTGTACTTAAATAAGCCAATGAAAAACATTACTAATAGGTGCTACCTGCAACACATTTTCAGCCTTTTTGTTGTAAAGAGAAGAAACAATGACATCAGCTGGGTTAGAGACTAAAGTACCAACTGCTCCAGCTGCATATCCCGCTAAGCATGTGACACCAAGTTGTTGAGCTCTGGAGCAATCTTCTTTTCTCTGTTTAATGATACTTCTATAGATAAAGTCCACTGAATGCTCAAACGTTGAGAACATTATCATTGAGACTGCCAATCAGAATATCATATTAAGAAACCAGGTTAGAAATAAAATGCACTATGACTTGACGATCGCAATACGTGCCAAAAACAGACATAATTAGGTAAGCAAGTAATCTGTCAAGACTACAAATCTCAGATGTGCTTGTAGCTACTTGCTTGTTGACAAGAATGTTAGCACATATCCTTTTGCCTACAAATCTAAGTATTCTAGCTTGGCTTTAAACTTCATTCTGAAACGTAATGTGTCAAAGTCCAAGTGCTTAAACTCCTATATCAAAGCAAGATTATTACAAGTCCCATGTGCTCAAACCCAGAATTCATGATCCAGCCGGGTAGAAAACAAGCACAAGAAAAAGAGAAACTGAAAGAGTATAAATTTGTCATTCAACGAGCTTTTTTTACACTGCCCCAATATGAGTATTCCAGAAGACATTAACATAATAATGTAAATTTTTAAAATGTAACCATCTTTCTGTGACCCTCTTTCTGTTTGAGATAAAATGTAAACTTTTTACCCTAAAAATTAGTTTTCCAGAAGACATTAACATAATAATGCACAAATGCGAGACATAAATGTCACAAAAAAACTAACTGCATGATCTAGAAACGAGACATAGGTGACTGACGATTATGGCCATAAAACAGGTGACTATCAAACATGCAATGTCACTATTATTATCCTCACTTTTTAGTCAAACTATCTCATGATAGCAACCGCAAATAGATAGAAAGTCTTGTCAAGGAATGCATTAGTAAGTTATTACTAATCTAATAGTGAGAGAATACAGAACCCAGAAGTGATTAGCATAACATGTGCAACTAAGGATTTGTTGACATATGCTTACAAACTAATAGAGGAATTATCAAGATAGACTAGAACGTCTGCCAGTGCAACAACCAGCAGTAAACACATCTTAAATTCATTAACCAGGAACAATCAACTGCAAATTCTAAAAGCGCAGTGAAGTATTAACATTACATGGAAGATTGCGGCCCCAAAGTGGACAAAGTCCCTTGTAGAAGCTGCAATCAAATTGAAATGGATAAACATTACTGATGAAGGAAAAGCAGAAAAGGCTCAGGCATTAGTATAACTTACCCAGTAAGCCCTTCAGTTTTATAAAGTTTTGGAAATCCATCAGCTAAACCCTTCGCAAAAGTGGGCTGTGTCTGAACACGAACTTTAACAGCTTCAAAAGGACAGAGAGCCACATCAGCAAATACTTGAGCAGATGCACTGCTGAGAAACAATACGAAAGTCCTGTTTTGATCTACCAAAACATTGGAGTAAAGCCCCTTAAAGTATTCATAAAGACCAAATTTGCAGCCTCCTTGAACACCATATCCAAAGAACTTGCCAGACCAACCTCTCCAAAGAGAAGATGGCCCCTGCTCTCTCCAAAGGGCAGAGAATCCTGATGAAATGCTGCTATACTTGATTGGATTCACCTAAAAAAAAAAATCAAATAATTAGATAAGCAACCTTAAAAGAATAAAGGAAGGAGGGCAACTCAGGACATCAAGAAGTACAATGAACTATTTGGAACAGTTACAACACAGGTGATGTTTCTATTTTTTATGCCATATTGCCAATCAAACTACCATAAAGGCAAAACATCCAAGGATGTGTTAAAAGAACATATAATAATTTTATTTCTCTCCTGCTATATGAACTGATTCTACCATAGCAAGCAAACTAGCTGCAGAATTCTTTCCTTGATGGACATTCCAAAACTTCCCCTCCTTAAAAGTTGCTGTTCTCGACATCCTTCTCCTTCTCCCTCAAACTCGGGAAGAATTTTCATCTTCCTAATTGCACTTAGCGCGGTTTTCTAAATAATAAAACAATTTGGCAGTCTAATTGTCTTCTCACTAGTTGCTAACTTACACAATATATAAGAAATGGATAGCCAAAAGGGAAAAGTTAGCATTTTAGCCCTATTTTCTAAGTATTTTTAAGTAAACACTAACCAATCAATAATATAGCAAGACCAAGTACCAGCCACAAGAAGAATATGGACAGTGGGTGATACAAACTGAAATAAAAGCATAAGTAAAAAGCAAGTCAGCATTACTCAAAGCCTCAAAGACATCCTTAAAAAAAGCAATCAGATCATCATATGTAACAGTTTTAAAAAAACAAAAACAAAAAGAAACAAAGTGATCCCACCTGCATGTTTACTTTCAAGACATCGAGAGGTGTAACAGCAAGATGAGTAGTCCCAGCACTGAGCATTCCTCCAACAGTACAAATCCCATAATACCCAGGTGAAAACTCCTCACAAAACCTCCTTTCAACGCTTTTCATCTTGTTTCCTCTTTTACAACTAACTTTCACTGCCAAACTGTTCTATTCAGGAGAAACAGTAACAAAAAGCCACATTTCTCGCAGCATTTTACAAGCAAAAATGCCCTGACACACAGGGATTGAGGGAGTGCGTTTTTTGTACGTTACTGAGGTTTGAAAGAATATTAGGCTGCCATGACTAAAAACTTCCGTTTTCCTTTCCGCTTTTCTTGCTTGGAATACTTCCACGTTTACGATTCCAAAATACAAGGTCCAAAAACTAAGTTCGGGAGTTGAGACGCTTTCTGGTTTACCAAAAAGTGAATCTTGGAATTAATGAGGAAAGCCCGGGAAGCCCTAAGGAATCTGTTGTACTGAATTTACCAAGTTACCCTAAACATAGCATCAGCTGAGCAGTGTTGGCCTGGCTGGGTTTAAACCTAGGTGTAACCCATGTTATCAGTGGGCATTGGTTACTTTTTTGTTGTAGTTCTCGGCTTGACCTTCAGAATCTAGCCCAACTAATATTTTATCTACGTTTAGAGATAGCAACACATCCAATCAAATCAAGACAGATTTTTTTTCGAATTTAATCTGATTTTATATAATAAATATTTAAATTTAATTTAATATTAAAATATTATTTTTATATTTAACCTGACTTGTATGTACATAAAATTATAATTAATAAAATTAAATAAATATAATACATAAAAATATAAAATTAAATAAATAAATAAAATTTAAATATATATTAAGTAAAATCAAGGTAAATTTGTCTAAAATTCAATTTTAACTTAAAAAAAAATTTGACACAACCTAACACCCGATTTTTTAAAAAAATGATCTTATAAAATCGCATCAAATAAAAATCGGACAGATTCATATTAAATTATCAATCTTACTTGCATTTTCCTTATTAAGAATGTTTTTTAGTCCAAAATCATTTTGTGGAGTTGTGTTGTGCTTCATACCATGACAAATTGGGAAATGTCAAATTTTAATTATTAAGCATGAAAGGACAATATAACTATGCATTCCTCTATGTAATTCATCAAAAATAGGTTCATTTGTCGACTAAATACCTTTTTCTCTCGTGCAATCATAAATGTTATTCGCTTATTTTCAAGATTCGAGTTGATTTTGAATATAAAATCTTGAATTTCAAAGTTAAAAGAAAAAATCTTTTAAAAGAAGGAAAAAAAAAATAAAACTGTCCACCCGGAGCAAACATAATAGGGGAAAAAAGGAAAAGAAAGAAAAGTCGTCCAATTTAGTTGATTTTGTGGATAATCAAAATCTCCAGAAGGCATGGGTAATAAAGAGATGCCATCGTAACCACTTCCATGGCCCAGATAGACATTGGATGCCCCAGACAGATAACCACTAATTAGACAATTGGATTCTTTTTTGGAAGCATGTTAGCGTCTTCCTAGAATAACAGTGTGGCCACATGCTCACCAAGTTTTGAGTTTTGGGTGTATTTCTATGGGGAATCCCCATGTTAGGGGCAGTCGGCGCACAAACGGTTTTGGAGACTCGAGCATAAGGACGACAAAAAATTTTAAAAATCGAAAATCGATTTTAAAATTATAGTAATTGATAAATAATTTTTTTTATTTAATTTCGATTAAGTTTAAATATCAAATATATATTTAATTTGATTGAATTTTAAATTGAGAGATGAAAATTTTAAAAAATTTAAAATCGAATTGAATTATATATTTTTTAAATTTTTATAAAATTAAATAATAATTTATATTAATATTTATTTAAATATATTAAAATTTTATATTAAAATAATATAAAAATAAAAAACTTATATTTAAAAATCGATAAATTAAATCAAATTAAATTGATAAAATTTAATTTGATTCGAATTATATAAAAATTTGATTCGAATTCGAATCAAATTTTATAAATTTATAATATTATATAATATTTTAAAAAATTAAATCAATTTAATTTAATCTAAATCATTATCATCTTTACTTAATATCTAAAGAGTCTTCTTTTTTTCATGTTTTTAAGTTGAGACCGAAAACTCTAATAGCAAGTTATTAAGTTTTATTATTTTTTGTTAATAAAATATTGTTTTAAAAATTTTTGACACTAAAATAACAAGTCGAGGCAAACTCTTTGGTAGCCTTAAAGCCTTTTGAAGGGTTTCCGGATTGAAATTTTAATCCTCCATATACTTTACTCTTCTATGTTGGAGCGTGAGGCCCAATTCCCCAAAATTTTTTTTCCTTTCTTGTTATTATAAGTTCATATCCTGTTATTGGTACATTGTGTACTATAAAATATTAAAATTTATATATTTTGTTTTATATTTTATATAAAAAATTATGTGTTATAATTTAAATTATATAAAAATATAAAATATATATTTTAATTTTATTAAATTTAAATATAATTATTATTAAAATTTTAAAATAATATTTTTATTAGATTATTGTATTATATTTTAAATTATTAAATTTAAATATAATTATAAACCCTGTGATCCCAAAGCCAATAGACCTGCCAACAACTGGACCATTCTCTTAAGCTTGAATTTGAATTAGATTTAATTTTTGATATGGTAAATGAAAAGATGCTCAGCATATTTGCAATAATTTCTACAAGAAAATAAAAAGAAAATATTAATCAACATTACAATTACATTATATATATATAATGATTTCGTAGAAAATTTTGATGATTTATATATTTATATCATAAAAAATACTAAAATTTATATTTTTATATCATATTTTATATAAAAATTATATGTTATAATTTATGTCAATACAAAAAATAAAATATATATTTTATTTTATTACATCTAAATATAATTGTTATTAAAATTTTAAATTATATCATTTTTATTTTTTTTCATAATATATTTATGTCATATCATAGTTTCGTATTTTAAATTATCATATTTAATCGTAGTTTTTGAGAATAATTAAAAAAAATGATCAAATATAAAAATATAAAATTATTAGATATTATTTTTTAAAAATAATTATATAAATTAATTAAATTAAATTTTAAATTTACTATAAATACAATTTACAAATAAAGAAGCTTTTGAGTATTGAAAAATGAAAAGTTTGAGAAAATTTCCCCATATTATAATATGTTATATCAGATTACAAGATTAAAATAAAAAGAAAACACCATGATTAAGAAATAGAGAGAATTAATCTGCCATGATTAAATCGTTGAACTAAATTGAATTTTTTTGGTCAATGTTGTATTAAATTGAATTGTAATTAAATTTAATAATTTAAAATATAATATAATGATTAATATAAATATGATTTAAAAAAGATAAAAAAATAATAAAGTTTAAAATTTTAATAATTATTATATATTTTAAAATAATAAAAAATATTATATATTTTTATATTAATATAAATTATAAATTATAATTTTTATATAAAATATGATATAAATATAAAAAAATTAAATATTTTATAACATAAAAATGCGAGAATTACTAAGTCAAATTATAATGGAATTGTATTTGATTGATATCCTGATAAGCAAGGAGGACCCACCAAGGGAAGTACATTAGTGGATGTAATCATCGTTGGTAAAACCTAATATTATTCATTTCCTATTTGAGCCTTTTTCTCAACACTTCCTGTATTCGGACTTTGGAGGTTCGGATGCAATCATCGTTCACATCTTTCAACCTTTGTCTATTTTTTCAATCAGATCTAATTGATCGGACTCTAGTTTTTTTTTTTTTTTCTCTTTATTTTTTTAAAGATGGTCGAGTAGATTTATTTTAAAAGTATAGCAAAAAGACATTAAATTATTGTTTGATAATTTAACACAAAAATGTTGTATAATTTTTTAAAATTATTTGATTTTTTAATATATTTTTATAATAAAAATAAAAATTTTAATTTAATTTACTTTTACAAGTTTTTATATGAAAAAAATAAAATAAAACAATAATTTTGTTAACTATAATAAAAATAAATTAATTAATAGAAAATTTAGATAATATAAAAATAATATATATTTTTTATAATATTATAAAATAATAATATTTCTTATAATATTATAAATTACGTAAGAGTAAAATAAAATATAAAAAATTCAATTAAATACTTGTTAATACAATTAAAACTTCTTGAAAAATTATTAATTTATACATTTATGTAAATTTCAAATCTACTTTTTCGCATAAGTTAACAATTTTAAAAATTTGAGAGTCAAATACTTAATTTTTTTTTTGGCAATAAATAAATTCGCTTATAAACTGAATCAAACAACTAATAATATAATCATCGTAATAACTCCTTAGACTCACTGTGATTAATTATCCCAAATCAATTTTCAGAATTACAATAATAATCAATAATAAATGCGTAATTTAGTTTTAGTTTCTGTAATTGGGTCTCGAATTCTATAGGAAAGTTTTTTTTTTTTTTCATTCCAAATCGTGATTTTTCCATGTGAGTCATATTTGTTCCCCATTTCATTTGAATTTGAATGGGTAAAATTTGGAAGAAATCATCCTATATTATAGCAGTAAAAATTTCCAATCAAGGGGAACTCTTAAAACCATTGGCAGAACACTGAAAAAAAAAAAATTCAAATAAACAACTAAAACCCTCCATTTTGTTTTCTAAAAGCCCATCTCCAAGAAGCTTGAAGTATATATAACATTCAAACTCTATAACCTCACTGATTTGATTTTCTAGTGTTTGTCTTTTTTCGAAATGAATACTTGCAGACAACACAGCATATTCAGAAAGTACTTATTAATATATTTTGAAACCTTGGATCTATCTTTTTCTTTTGTTTTAAATGTTGTTAAATTGAGTTAAAAAAACCCAGAAGATTCCGATCTGCAAAGTGCATACTGGTGTTTCTGGTAAGGTCACTTCTTCATTAATAGGATCAAAACAGTTTTCCCAATCAAAGTTTTTTTTTTTTTTTTTTAACGTGATTTCATAGTACTATTCTTGTCCAAAACTATTATCTTTTAAACAAAGCAACGAAATTGAAAAGACTGGAGCGCTAATTATGTTTTTTTTTTTTTTATGTGTATTTATTTATTAATTTTGATGAGACCACAGGAAAGACAGTGGGTGAAGTGATCCACAGATTTACAGGGTGACAAATAACCGCAACCCATTACGTGCAGGTTAGAGAGACGAGTAAGGGGGCAGGTGGCAGGGCTGCATAAGGCATACCCTCTTTTTCTCTTTTGGCGTTTCTTTTATTTCCTTTACCTTTCTCTCTACTTGATGAGGTCATTTCCCTTCTTTTTTCTATTTGGCATTTCGTTTTCCTTGTTATTTGTAAACAAAATACATAAAATCTCATCAACCTAACAGCAAGTACCACTTTTTATTTGACTCCGAAGGTGATGGCAATTTGCAGGGGAGTTTGTCATGGCTTTGTCCATGTCTGATGATTTCTGAAACTCTTATCAACATCTTTCTGCTTCTACTTCTGCTTCTCCCATATCTTCCTTTGCTTCCCTAGGTAAAATCAATCATTTTTTTTTTTTTTGGTTTCATATTGGATTTGGACATCTGGACATCTGGGTTTTATTTCCTATTGATTTTTCTACTTTTTATTTGTTTCCATTTTGGTTTTTCTATCTTTTAATACGCAGACAAGTTATTATTTTCTTGGTATGGTCTGTCTGTGTGGAAACTGTGATCTGTTACGAGGTTATATCAGAAAGTGGTTTGATTATTTTGATCCATGATCTGGATTGTCTTGTTTAAGTTTCAGGGTACTTAGTTTAGTGCTCACAGTTAAGAGGATTGAAATTTTTGTTTTCTGTGAAAATGAGTGGAGCTGTGCTTGTAGCTGTTGCAGCAGCTATTGGTAACTTATTGCAAGGATGGGATAATGCCACCATTGCAGGTAATTTACTCCGTTTTTGTTCTTATATGTAGTTCAACATTTGAAGTTCACTCTTTGGGACTAAAATGATCACTTTCATATGTCAAAGATCTATGGTAAATTTGAGTTGATGATCTAATTGGCTTGATGAAAATTTTCTATCCTTAATGATTAACATATACAGTTTTTCCTTACTTCAATGTAAAGCATGTGTGATTTGACTGTCCCTTCAGATTCATTAATTGTTTATACTCATTGTATTTCATGCTGCAGGCGCTGTTTTGTACATAAAGAGAGAGTTTAAATTGGAAAGCGAACCAACCATCGAAGGCCTGATTGTAGCCATGTCTCTTATTGGAGCCACCTGCATTACTACATGCTCAGGAGGCATATCAGACTGGCTAGGCCGCCGCCCCATGCTAATAATCTCATCTATCCTTTATTTTCTTAGTGGTCTTGCAATGTTATGGTCCCCTAATGTTTATATCTTACTTTTGGCAAGACTTTTGGATGGCTTTGGAGTTGGTTTGGCCGTAACTCTGGTTCCAGTTTATATATCTGAGACTGCACCACCAGAGATAAGGGGGTTGTTGAATACCCTTCCACAGTTTACTGGTTCCATTGGAATGTTTCTGTCATATTGCATGGTTTTTGGAATGTCGTTAATGACATTACCAAATTGGAGATTGATGCTTGGAGTTCTTTCTATTCCCTCCCTCGTATATTTTGCATTAACAGTATTCTTCTTGCCTGAATCACCAAGATGGCTAGTAAGTAAAGGGCGAATGAATGAGGCGAAAAAAGTTTTACAGAGGCTACGTGGCAGGGAAGATGTTTCTGGTTAGTTCGTATCCTGTCACTCTTTTAAAATTGCATTGTTTGTTTACTTCCTATATGCACATTGTACTAAAATAGCGTTTGTCTACGTGCTCCTGTTCATGTGTGCATGTCAAATCCCACAAAATAGGTACTTCTCAAAGGAAATTACTCTTTGCTCTCCCCCCCCCCTTAACAAAGAAGAAAATAGAAAACCATCTATGTTAAATTGATTTGTCGACAAGAAAATAAGTCAAATGTTGTGATTGTATGTGTTTCTTTTAATTTGATACTTCTTCGTAACTGTTACATACTGTAAACTTTTGAAGACTTTTTACTTTTTAGACAGTTTTAAGAGTAGCAGTCACTGCCCACCATGGACTGCAATGCCTATATGATGAATAATGATACATGTTGTGGATGGTACTGATATTATTTAGATTAACAGGAGAGATGGCTTTGCTAGTTGAGGGACTTGGTGTTGGAGGTGAAACATCGATAGAGGAGTACATAATTGGCCCAGCCAATGAGGACATTGAAGACCATGATATATCTGCTGATAAAGATCGAATCAAGTTATATGGACCTGAAGAAGGTCTTTCCTGGGTGGCCAGACCTGTCACTGGACAGAGCACTCTTGGTCTTGTGTCTTGGCATGGAAGTATAGCTAACCAGAGTGCTCTTGGTCTTGTGGATCCTCTTGTCACCCTCTTTGGAAGTGTCCATGAGAAGCTCCCCGAAACTGGAAGTATGCGAAGCGCACTTTTTCCACACTTTGGCAGCATGTTCAGTGTGGGAGGTAATCAAGCTAGAAATGAAGAGTGGGATGAGGAAAGTGTTGTCAGAGAAGGCGAGGACTACCAATCTGATGGTGCTGGTGGTGATTCTGATGACAATTTGCAGAGTCCTTTGATCTCAAGGCAGACAACCAGTGTGGAGAGGGACATCGTTCCAACTGCCCATGGAAGCCTTACTAGCCTGAGAAATGGAAGTCTAATGCAAGCAAATACTGGAGATCCAGTTGGTAGCATGGGGATTGGTGGTGGTTGGCAGCTGGCATGGAAATGGTCTGAAAAAGAAGGCCAAGATGGAAAAAAGGAAGGGGGATTTAAAAGAATTTATTTGCATCAAGAGGGCATACCTGGATCTAGGCGTGGGTCACTAGTTTCTCTGCCTGGTGCTGATGCCCCTGCAGACAGTGATTACGTCCAGGCTGCTGCTTTGGTGAGTCAGCCAGCTCTTTATTCCAAGGAGCTTATGAAGCAGCATCCGGTTGGACCAGCTATGGTTCATCCAGCTGAAACTGCAAAAGGACCAAGTTGGAATGATCTCTTTGAACCAGGTGTCAAGCATGCTTTAGTAGTAGGGGTGGGAATTCAAATACTTCAGCAGGTAATGTGGAGAACCTAACCAAAATCTTCTACCGATCTGCTTGTTCTCTTTCCAAAATACGTCTCAATTTATCCTTCTAGCTTGTGCATGTATAAATATCAAGTATTCTCTGTTATCTTCTTGTTTCTCATCTTAAAATTGTTTTCTTATGGATCTGCATTACAGCCTGCTTTACTGTTCAAGGAATGTTGAATCAGTTAGAGGTTAGATACAGTTTATAGAAACAGATATTTTTAGCTTTGAAATCAGAATCTTGTATGAACCTTCAGAAATAACATTCCTGGAATACAACATATGGCAATCCATTTTGCTCTACAAAAAAAACTGTCTGAGATTGAAGATGGCTCCTAAAAACAGCCATTTTTTGCTGTCCTAAAACAATCTTGTGTAACCTTATAAGCATCATTCTTTCATCAGAACACGTGCTACCTCTTTTTACCCTGTAGTGGAGCTTCATGCACTACTGTCAGTGGGGTATAGTACTGTCACAAAATTATTTTTCACCTTTGCATTACTTGCTTATTGAGGATCGTTCTTTTCTCTTTACTTTTAAAATGCAGTTCTCTGGTATAAACGGAGTTCTATACTACACTCCCCAAATTCTGGAGCAGGCAGGAGTTGGAGTTCTTCTTTCTAACTTGGGCGTCAGTTCATCTTCTGCATCGCTGCTTATCAGTGGTCTTACAACCTTGTTGATGCTTCCTAGTATAGCTGTTGCTATGCGGCTTATGGATATTGCTGGTAGAAGGTAAATTTATTCATTTTTTTTAGTTCCCTTGGAATGATAACAAGTTTCACCTGAATGCACAAGATATCTGTTGCCACGAGGAATTTAAAAATTTTGGTTGAGTGGAAAATGCATAACTTTTGTTCTTATACCTTTCTCTTGGCATAATTTGCAGTTACTGTCTCAAATATGCCAATATTATGGTGTTGGATTTGTTAGTTACTAGTGTCTATTTGATAGCATAGAAAAAGAAGTGGTTAGTTTTGTAACTGGAATTTTGTGATTTCATTGGATGATGCCATGCCTACAATTTAAGCGTCACAATTCAGTCAGGTTTGGCTGGATGGCTTATGATCAATGTGGTTTTCCTTGAATAACCACCAAAGTCAGAAAAATTTGTCCTTTATTAAATGCCGAGTCTAAAAGCTGCTAGTCCTTAATGGAAATCTACATAGTAAAAAAGAACTGAGAAATGCCAAAAGGAATTCTGGTTTTCCTGGAGCTGTAGAGCTGATATGCAATGTTAAGTCTCTGCTTTTATCTCTTATTTATGACTATTCTCTGTTAATATAAGAGATCTTGTGATATTGTAAAATTAACCAGGTCTTTGCTTGTATTACCTATTCAAATGGAAACATGTATTTATGCTTAGTAGCATTAAGTGCTTAGGAATAAATGCTAACTATCCTTTACCCCTTGGCATCCAATCTTGTATTGTGTCAGTGAATGCTGTCCATGGTGACTGGTAGCATTCATGTCCCTGGTCATCAACAGCGTTGCCCTTTGAGTCTGTGCAACAAGACTAACAATCGTTCCAGTCAAAAAAGAATATCGTAGAAGCCTTTTAATCTAAAAGTTGCAAAGGAAGGTTCTTTGTTTACTTTTATCTGTTGTCATGAGTAAATCATTGCTACCATCTCCCTCTGTTGCAGGAGTTTGCTACTCACCACAATTCCTGTCCTGATACTATCTCTTCTGGTCTTAGTCACTGGAAGTGTTGTGAAAATGGGGAACGTTGTGCACGCAGCAATCTCAACTGTTAGTGTCGTGCTTTATTTCTGTTTCTTCGTCATGGGATTTGGGCCGATTCCCAACATACTCTGTGCCGAGATCTTCCCAACGCGTGTTCGTGGCATCTGCATCGCGATATGCGCCCTTACGTTTTGGATTTGTGACATCATTGTCACATATTCACTCCCAGTGTTGCTCAAATCAGTTGGTCTTGCTGGTGTCTTTGGCATGTATGCAGTCGTGTGTGTTATATCATTGGTGTTTGTCTTCTTAAAAGTTCCAGAAACCAAAGGCATGCCTCTTGAAGTTATTACAGAATTCTTCTCCGTTGGTGCAAAGCAGGTTGCAGCTGCCAAGAACAACTGAGTTGCAGGTTTATTTGATGGATGTTGAAAGTTTTGATCTGTGTTTCAGATTTTCTCTTCTTATCCTTTTCCCTTTCATTTTAGTAGGTGCTGGCAACTAGGCGGTTTGATTTATGTGGAAAAGAAAAAAAAAACGTAAAATTTGTTTCTCAATTTGTTGCAATTTGGCTACAATTCTTGAAATCAAAACCAAATGTTTTCATATCTCATAATTTGATTAAAAGCTTTCCTCAACCAAAAATAAGTTTTTGATCTTTTTCTGGGAATACTGTCAATGAGCATAGCGTCAATTCTGTCAAGCCTTTTTTAATCATAGCCACCGACCTCAAATTCCCTTCTTCTAGAAACGCCTCCAACCATTCTTTGCCCAATCTGCTTCACCCACCCTACTAATCGTACACCCAAAATCCCCGGCCTTGATCGCCCCCTTCTACCCCCTGAATCAACGGCGTCCGTTTCGGCTCTACGATCTTTTCAGAGGACAATGTTTTCCCCAAACCTGCCACGATACCCTCCAATACCGAAGCTACCAATGCACCCGCTTGGCAACAATTCCACACGTGGTGTGGCATCCCGATTTCCGCGGGCAAAGCCGCCCGCATTCTCTCGGTGGGAGCCTCGGGCTAACTTAATGAAAAAGAGTTCCTAATTTTGAGAGGTAACTAAAGCTGTGTTTGGTTTAAGAAAATGTTTTTTTTTTTTTAAATAACTTTTGTTTTATATTTTTAAAAAATTATTTAATAAATAAAAATAAAATTATTTTTTAAAAATATAAAAAATAAAATATCCAATAATATTATTATTAATTACATTTAATTATAAATATGAAAATTTGTAAAAAATTAAAAATAAAAAGTATCTTTTATTTTCATAATTAAAAATATATATTTCATATTTTATTTATTTTTATTTTTAAAAATTTAATTTAATTTTTAATTATTAAATATATTTTAATTCTTATTTTTTATTTTTAAAATAATAAAAATAAAAAATAATTCAATTTTTTTGAAATCAAACCTCACTTAAAAATGAAAAAAAAAAAAAACTCTATTTTCTAAAACCGAACACTAACTAAGCGTTTCAGTTCCAGAGGTTCGTAGCATTTGATTATAACGAAACCTCCTATAACCGCCGGAACTATATTATCGGCGTAATAACCGGAAACTTTTGCTTCGGATTCTAATCCGGCGAGAACCAGCTGGTCGATTCCGAGTTTCGTACCGAAATGTTCATTGAACGTCATGACGGCAGCGGCAGCAGCGGAGGCGGCGCTGGAGCCAAGACCGCTGCCTAGAGGTAAGCCTTTTTCAAATTTGAGGGAAAGGCAAAAGAAGCGTATGTTGAGCATTTTCATTGTAGCAATGGCGACGATGCCTGGCAGTTGAAGAGAGCGTTGGATGAGAGTTTAGAGGATCCGGAGATTTCTGAGATCGACACAAGACCGGGGGGCGGACAGAAGAGTCGATGTTGAGGGAGACGAAGTCGCCAAGGCCGTCAGCGGCAGCGCCGAGGAAGTCAAAGCCTGGGCCGAGATTGGCTACTGTGGCTGGGGTGAAGGACTTGACGTAGGTGAAGAGGGGCGAAGTGTAATATCCGTAAAAAAAAAAAAAGAAAAAAAAATTATTTTTAAGTATTTTTATAAATGGGGATTCTTTAATAAAGATTGAAAAATACAAAAAATTTATTGATAAATAACTTAATTTTTTTTATTAATAGAGTTAATTTATTTAGATTTCAGTCGACGATTAAAAATACAAATTTATTTTTCTTTTGTTTCTTATATAAAAAAATAAATTGAAGGATTCAAGTGAAGAGTAAGAACAAATCTATAAGGAGAATTATTTATTAGAGGTGAGTATATAATTTTTTTTAATTTTGAAGTATTGATTGTTAAATCTTAAAGTTTCTATTATCCCTTGGCCAAATAATTTAAGCTTTAATTAGGGTTTAATTAAGTGTTGAAAAAGTTGATAATGTGATTTTATTGTTAAAACAAAAATTTGATGAGAATAAAAAAAAAACATTTTGTTTTATATGAACCTTAATATGAATCTTGTGTTTGCAGTGATGGATTAAAGTTATATTTTGTATTAAAAGATTAAATATTGTTATAATTATTATATATCGTTAGAAAGCATGTTAAATTTACTTTCTAATGAAACAAACGGGAGTCAAATTTGAGTTTTCTATGTAAAGTTATCTGATTTTACCTAAAGATGTGTAGGTTGCCTAGTAGTAACAGCAGGGAGAAATTACGAAATTCCTCTTAATTTTTATACAAAGATTTACAGATTAAGCTAAATATGTTTAAAAAGCTTATTGAGTCTACTTTCCAATGAAACAAGCGAAATTAAAATTGAAGTTTCTTATAAATAAATACGTAATTTTTATTAGAAGATATACAAGTTGTTTAATAGCAGCATCTGACGTGAATTGCAAAAATTGTTATAATTAATTTACAAAAAATCACAATATGAACAATAAATAGTTTAAAATCTTATTGACTCTAGTTTCTAACGCATTAAAAAGATTTGAATTTCGAGTTGAATATCTTGAGATATAGTTATTTTAGTGAAAGTAACACAGGTTGTCAAAATTAGTTACTCGAGTTAATTCTTATTTAACTTAATTATTTTGGTATAAGTGGTCTCAAATGGGTTGATTAATTACTGTTATGTTGAAATTATCTTAAATAGACTGTTAATTATTTGAGGAAAAAAATTAGGTGGTGGAATCAGAAGGAGGTAAGTAGAATCTTACACACTTTGCTTGTTTTCAAATCTATGTATATATGTATGTTTCTAAATAAATGAATATTTTATTTTATTATTTTTTATGTATAAAAACAAGATCAAGCATATGATTATTTTACGTTTCTCTATATAAACGATGGATCATACTTATTAATGAGAAAATGATTTATGTTTAAAGAATGATTTTATAATAGCTACGTTTTTACATCTTTAGAAAGTGAAATTATCGACATCAGAATTAGTTTTACGACTCTGGATAATGGTTAATAGTAATTAACAAAGATATGGTCATACGACCTTGGCTAACGGGTAATAGTAGTTAGCGTAAGATCCTGGCTAACGAATTATAATAATTAGCAATGTCATGAGGATAAAATTATCGATACTGTCAATGTTACGGGTTATAGTAGTGATCGTAGTTAATGATAAATGAATGATAATGATGATTTATTATGACGATGATTTATTATGATTTTAAACATTGATCCATGATTTGTATGAAATATGTATTTGACCGTGATTTGTGATTTATAAATGAAGAATTAACATGTTTTGACATTGATTTATGAATTTGCGAAATGTTTGATAGAATGATGATCTTGAAATGTTTTGATATTATGATTTGATGACTATTTTGAATACTCTATATGATATGTATGAAAACGATATTTGATTCGGTAAGGTGTATGAGTCTATATTTACTGAGCTGTGATTTGCTCATTCTCTATTTTCTTTTCTTTTACAGATAATATGAATGTTAAGTATGATTAGTTTTACGAAGAGTTAGAAGAATCTAAATACTGGAGAATTATTTAGAGAATAGGATTTATGAAGTAATGTTTCTTTTAGTTGTAATACTTGACATTGAATATTTGGATACTTGTTATCTAAATATTTTACTTATTGAGAATCTTATTTTATTTAAGAGTTATTCAATGATTAAAAAAGAAAATTTCGTATTATTTTAAAATTTTACTTCAAAATAATATGATCGTATTGTATCTTGATCTCAGAACGTGACACTCAGGCCGTAGTAATAGTAGTAGTAGTAGTAGTGATGATGGAAAGAAAGGCTTTGCATCTAAAAATGGGAACTCTTTTAGATGTGGATGGAGGGAAGTTAATGGGTTTTAGAGGGGATAGCACATTGCCATCCGGACAGTGATGAAAATTTGGGAAATCATGGTTTTAGTGAAAGAGAGAGAGGAGAATAATGGCAATAGCAGTGGTGGGGTTAATATTCCACCATCACCACCACTACTACTACTGCTACTAGTGTAAATCTTCTCATATATTCAGAATATTGTAATTCAAGTAAACACGATTGCAAATTGGGTTATATTCTTGAAGACAACCTTTGCAAAGGAGATTGAAGTTTGGCATTGGAGGATTATCATTTATATCTTTTCCTGTATCTCATTTACTGCTACTTTTTGTGGTATAAGCAGCTGATTTCCCCTCCTCTTTGCTATCATATCAGACACTTGAAAAGGTTTCCAGCATTTTCCTTTTATAGTGTTTGATTCTACTACCAAAATGGCCAACACAAGTATCAAAAGGGACAACAGGCTCGGCGGCAAAGGGAATAACATTCAGTAACATCTGAAGAGAGAACTGCACTAATCAATTCCTTAAGAATCATAATCACATTGTTACATTTTTAAGTTAATGCCTCTGTATAGATGATTGAATCAGCAGATACCACAGGAGAACTGGTAGAGCAGACAAAAGGGGAAATTTTTTCTACCTAAAACAGAAAAATCGGATTCTTTTGAACTGAAGGATGAAGTGATATGTGTGAGTAGTATACAATTGGAACTGACCAGATTATTTGATAAGCCAAGTATCACCATTCTAACTTTCATGGGAAATGTCCCTTCCTATCCTCTCAGATCTAAATGTTGATTCATCCTCTTTGTGATGATCATTTGAGGGCATACTCTCACGTTTTCTTTTTGAGCTGCTTTTAGATTCCTGTACCTTTCCATCGACAAATGACAGAAATGTTTGAAGACGTGCAGAACGGGAGCCAGCAGTGCTGGTAGAATTGGGTTCCTCAGGACGGTAACGGCTGAACTGGCGAAAAATCGACCAGAAGTACACAAGGAGAGCAAGAATACATACAATTCCACATATAAGGAATAGCCCCCAGAAGCTTTGTAGGTCAAGCTGTTCTATTTCAGCCTCAGAGCTCTCAGAACTACAAGCTCTTCTTGACAGCCATTTGTCATGAATCTTCTGAAGCTCACCATTCTCGGATAGAGCAAGAATGGCAGTAGAAATGTCAATGGCTAACGGAGAGTCTCTAGGAAATGCCTAAAACAAAATAAAAAAAAAAAAATTACTAGAGATCATTTTCTGCATGTAATAGAATCGAGATAGGGTGTTGAAGATCAAGTTGAGCAAACTTTTATATTCTGTTGACTGTTCTATCATGGCATTATGCTACATTGAGGAGGCAAATTGTTGAAAATTACTCTTAACCCTGTGTTTAAATATACCAGGTTTCTATTTTGTTATTCAAGCAACTTAAATTGACTTGATTTACCTAAACATGCAGAGAAAAAAAAATTAAAATGAATTAGCCTCGTATAAGATAACTCACAAATCCCCATCCCCTTTTGGTAAACTCCTGGCCTCTAATTGAGAATTCACAGTGATCTGAGAGGAAGAGGTCCACATATGGTCGCTCATCAATTACTGCAGCTACCTTTTTCCTCTCAAGGGCAAGGGCATATTCTTCTGGTGAGCCAAGTGGAACAAGTCTAGATTTTGGAATATTCAGTTCCTCAATTAAATAGCCTTCAGCAAAAGACCCTACTTGGAAGCCTATTGGTAGATTGCTAGTAATTAAGGTCTCAATTCCTTTGATGGGTGATGATAACTGTTGCACTGTGAGGATTGATGTCAGGCTCGCAGTGTAGCTTGAGTTGATTATCAGAACTACAAAAAGCCATACAATCAGTACAAGGCGTCCAAGCGCGCTCATTGTATTTTCTCCTGAAAATTTCAAAAACTCCAGAGTTGGTACATTGGGCATTGGCAATTCTGAGTGCTAGATTCTTGTTAGAAACAAGTGACATTGTCAAAATGGAAAGAACTTACTATGGGCAAAAAACATTGTAGAGAAGCTGAACCTGCAACGTGAAAAATGGAGCAAGGCAGTTAAAGGAGTCAGAAAGACAATGAATAAGTTGTGGGGTCAAATGGAAAGAGAAGCAAAACAGAATTGCTTTTAACTATCTATATTTCAAATTTGCACATATGATTTCTCACAATCAGGATGAATGCTTAGATATATTGTACATGTGCTGCAAGTTCGATGTAGTGAAAAAAAATCCATAATTTCACAGGTGATTGAAACATTCACAACAAATAGAACATATAACATACTGACACTCTAAGAGGGCAAAGGCAAGAGAGAAGGAGAGAAGCTGACATATTTTCTCCTCTACTATTGTGGTAATTACATGTTTTCGTCACCCCAGCTAAAGAAAACACTAAAAAGACAAGGAATCTCTCCTTGGAGAGCTTCTTCTTTTACACAGAGGATAGGCATGAAAGTAAAGAGGTACTTGTGGTTGTAATTTGGAAGGGAGGAGGCAAAGATGGTTACAATGGTATGCTTCTTGTAGAAATGACAATGATGATATACAGATTCATAAGAACTTATTAGCAACTACTCAAATCATGCTTGATTTTCTTCTAACATTCAGAAGGACCCTCTGTCATAAACACTTGAATCCACTCATGTGTAGTTAGATTTCGGGTTTCTCTTCATTTATGAACTCCATAAGTTAATGCATCCATACAAAGATGAATTTCATATGTTTACGTACTCACCAAAAAATTGTGACAATTTGCTGCTTAGGAGGGCCCCGGAATTCATCATTTATTCTATGCTCAAGGATCCACACAACTGATCCCACAATGAGGAAAAATGCTGCTGTGACTGCCCACATTAATGGAGTAAATGGCCGTGAGAAGGACCAAGGCCTTGAACTTATCTTTTTTACTGGAGCTACCACAACCAGCCCTGATTCTATATAAGGCTGAGTAAAATCTACTATTTTTGTTCGGTTTGTCACAATGGCAATGTCACCTACCACGCCATCAAAGACCTACAGAAACACAATATCAGAATTGATAGGAAAAATAATTATCTATCATTTTATCATTTAAGAAACCAGTTGCACTTTTCATTGTAGTCTACTCACACCAGAATTGATTTGACTGACAAGCTCATAATAGCTTGGGTTCTCATGGCCGTCTCCAAATGGAATGAATCTGTATGGAACAGCATATGGCAGCAATCTAATTGCAGCGATGAATAGGTCTATGCAATATCCTTGCACTGTGTCCGTGCCATTGACTAGCAAGACAAAGTCTCGATAACTAACTCGCCTTGGAATTCCAATTCTTATTTCTCTTCCATTGTTTGGAAAAACCCACCCACGAGGTTTTGTTGTTTCTCCTCCAGGCCATACCACACTGTCTAACTGTTGGTTTGAACTAGAACGATTAGGCTTTTTTGCATAAAGTGTCTCTGGTGGCACAATGGACAGACCGGAGTAGTTAGACCAGTATCCAATCTGTCGATACCCAGTTTCAATGGCATTAATAATGTCATATGAAGGATTTATCAGGGATCTGTCTTGATTAAACTGGACAGGGCCTGTCAGTCCTGTCATATTTGTCTCCAATATGTTCTTAAGCAACTGATTTCCTCCGTCAAATATACTTAATGCTGAAAGATTTAGAGTCCTCCCACCAAGACCATTTAATCTTGTATCATTAGAAAATGAAATGGTGCCGCCCTGATCTAGTAACAACTTCACTGCATGAGCAATCATCCAAACAGTGTCATAGGCATATAGACCATACGGGTTAAATCCAATAGAACCCTTACTCAGCTGGTTCCAACCTGACATAAAATCCCTCTTCCTTTTCGAGTCAGGTGTATGGGGGCGAAGTGTCAGTGCTCCTCGGATTGAGTTTGCTGTCTCCGATATAAGTGGAGAAGTTGAATCTAGAACAGTGGACAGCCAAGTAGAAGCTATCCAAACATATTCTTTGTCCATCATTCCAAGGCTCTTGGCCACTTCAAAGACCAAGAGACCTGCTTTTGAGAAAGTGTGCAGAAAAATTATTCGAGATTCCATCATTTGAATCTTAACTAATTCTCTCACAACATCACTTCTTTTGGCCGTTGGGTCTGGCGGAAGTGCAGCTTTATAAGAAATTCTGCAACGTCTCTCTGAAAGTTTATCGCCTAATGAGATTATACCATTTCGGCTCTGATCATCATCACTAAAAACCACAATTACTTCAGTCCAACCAAAATAACTAACCATCTCAGCAATGGCAATCATCTGGAATTCGTCATTAGGTGCTGTTTGAACAAAGAAAGGGTACTGGAGAGGTGACAGGCTGGGATCTAGAGCCGTGAATGACAATAGTGGAACATGGAGTTCATTTGCAAGATGTGATAGAACGTGGGCCATCACTGAAGTTTGTGGACCAATTATTGCTACAGTATCAGTCTCCATAAACTGCAATGCTGTGAATAGCAAAGAAACTCAAATCATGAAAGTACTCCTTGCAAAAATGAGGTATAATATCAGTAGCATAATGATTCATCATAAGTATTGTCATTTATCCTAATTCATTTTAAGTGTATAGATCTAGTGATGGGATATGAATGAAATTAACCAAAAATATGTAGAATTAAAAGTTAGGAATAAGAGGAGATTGAAGAGGTATACCTCCAATCATGCCAAGAAATGAGCTGAAGTTAGAATCATGCAGGGCTATAGTCAATTTTCTTCCCCCAAGAATACTTGGATCAGAGTTAATATCATACTCAGCAGCCTTCATTGCAACCTTTGCAACTTTCCCATTAATAGTGTTAAATGAGAATATAGCTCCAACATTCACAACATCAGGCTTCAAAGCCTCTTCTGAAAACACTCCAATAAAGAGAATGAAAGTTGACAGCAGTAGAACCAGGTTCATGGTGATAACGAATGACATATCTGACCAATGACCAAATATCTTCAAGTATCAAATAGAAAAAGAATAAATGGAATACTCGAATTCGTCTATCAATTAACAGTCTAACTGAACGATTATTAGAATCAGATTAACAGACTAACAGTGACAACCCTAAAGTTAATCAGAAAACCGTATTATCCACAGAAAGTGACGAGAATCATTCAGTTCCTAGGCAAGTAGCAACGTTAACAGACCCACTAGGCAAAGAAACCAAAAAGCATTTTAAAGATTTTAGTTTATTAAAGTAAGTCCTATAAAAAGAATAAGACAAACCCATTTCAAGTTCTGGCATGGAGAACTAAAGAACAGTTAATTAACCAACAGCACAACGCTTTATTGATTAAAAAAACACACAAAAAGCAACAGGCATAGCAAAGAAAGCACGAAATTTTGTACTTTGTAGACAGCAAACTGGATAAAGCAACAAATACCCCATAAACAGCAAGGAAGCAAAAGAAAAAGTTCAGGTGGTTTCTGGATTTTCAAGAGGGAATTAACACTCACCACAAGCTCAAAGCAAAGACATGGTGGTCGAATTCAGAAAACGTGGCTGTGGACAGACCACCAATCTTCCTAAAAGCATTGGCAAGAACCGCTAATACAAAGAACTCAAAAAGGACATGATAAGGAAACAATAAATAGGCAGCAAATGGGAATACGAATACTTCAAGATAGAGAAAAGGTATAACTTGGTTTTGATGTTGGATTCCCGCAAGTGTTACTGTTTCTCTTTCTGCTTTTGTCAGTTGTTTATCAGCAACAATGGAACAGCCAAAAAATATATAATGAAGACAAACAACAAATTACTGCTTTCTAAGACAAAGTAAAGGAAAGCATATATACCATATGGGTGATTGACCACATAGGAATTGAAAACAATAGCAGTGGCTATAAAATTGTGATAGTGAGTGGAAGCCACTTGCAATGGAATTTCTAAGCTATAAATCATAATGGGTTCCAGGTTTTAAACTTATAATTATATTTTAATTGATCATGATTCATGGACGAAAGTAGTGATTAAGGTAGTGCAGAAAGAAGTTAAAAAAATGATTTTTTTTTTTTTGGTGCCGTGTCAATCTGGATTTTCTCTTTGGTGAAACGAACAAACCATCTTGCTTGAAAGGAAAATTCCATTTTCGCCCCAGATGGGAGAAAGGAACATGAACATGAAGAATGCTTAGAATTTTGGAAAGCATAACAATTAATGAGTTGTTACTTTGGCCTTTATGATATTTTATTTTTATTATTGTCAGTATTTTATTAAAGCATAGTTCCTGTGGAATAATGGTAGGTCCCCTTTGCCATTGTTTGGTGACTTCAGCTGGTTGAAATGGATGGAAACTACTCCCAGTTTCAAAGGGTTTGGCCCACACTGCTTTAGCAATTCAGCTGTGTCTTCCGATCCAGGGTTAGAGTTGAGAATTTGTTTCAGCATGCACTAACAGGCAATTCATACAATCTGTGGTTGGGATTTGTTGCTTCCTAACATTTACCGTAAAAAACAAGTAGAAACACGTTCTAACAGTCTAAGATGAAGAAAGAAAAAAAGAAAATTTGATCAGGGTACATATAGTTTACCCTGGCAAGAAGACCTTTCAGTTCAGTTTGACATCAAAGCAATGAATTTACAGTGTCCCTCCGAGTTGTGCAAAAGATATCATCCTACCATGGATGCTGCTAGAAAAGTGAGATTTGAAGTTTCGAAGTGGGGAGGTAGACGGTGGTCCAGTAAGATGGTCAGCCTTAAAGTGGCACTAACGTATTGAAAGCAAATATGTAGAACCTCCACTAGCAGCCGGTCCACCACCATAATTTTCACATGGTCTAAAAGCTTTAGCAAAATATACAATAGATTTTTGTAAATCTGCATTTCCCTCAAACTCTACATAAAATTAATTCAAGAAGCCCAAGGCCAACGTTCAGTAGAAAAATAAATTTTACAAACAGCACACAAGTTCTTCGATTATCAGAAGCATGATATTCACTGCTTTCCTGATAGAGTGATATCAAACAATTACCACTAAAGAGTTGCATAACTCGAGCTCTGATATGCATTATATTTTATGTAACAGGAACAATAATAATAATATTAGTCAAATTTAAAGTGAAATAATTATTCAATTTCATTGGGGAAAAATTAAAACTTTTCTACTTACATAAATATTACTACCAAGAAGTTTTTAGGATCTCAGAGCAACTGCTCATTGAAAATCAGTCTCTATGACTATATGCATGTAACAAAGGTCAGATCCTTCCATGTGTGTAAAATAAATCTGCTCCACCTCACTGTAGAAACAAAAATGACACATGAACTCCAACTAATTCACATTAACAATAAAAAAATGATTTCTAATCGCTACTGCTCCGTTGATTTCTTTTGACCTTCTATGGTCGTCTGAATTTCAATGTATCTTTCCCAGGAAGGGTTTACGTTCACTAATATCAAATAGCTCACCAATCACAATGAGAGATTTGCATATGGAAACCCTTGACCAGATGGCTATACCAATTAAAAGTATATGTGTACATGGCTTATTTCAGTCAAAAATCCTCTCCCCTGTTGAGAATAGCAAGAATATGAAAGAACTAAATATGCACAGCAACCCAGGAATGAAAAAGACTGCTCTCCAGCTTTCTGGAGTAGAAAGATCTGCATATTCAGCTTTAGCAGCTTCAAGAAGCTGTCCAGTCATATCAACCCCGATAATCCCAGCTAAAGTACCAGCTGTATTAGAGACACCCATTACAATTCCTGCATATCTAGGTGCAATATCCATATGATTCACTGCAAACCCAGCCCTCCCAAGTGCCAAGAAACCAAGAGCCACAGAAGACAAGAAAATAGCTCCACCGGAAGTTCTGAAGATTGGAAGTGCCATCAACGCAACAGAAGCAACTATAAATCCTACAGTGTTCAAGAACTTCCTAGTTTTAGTCACAGACATTATTCTTTTGGTGATCAAGTGGTCAGCAAGAACCCCACCGATATTTGAGAATATGAACATGTTGAAATAGGGCATCATCTTAGAAGAACCCATTTCCTGAAGACTAAGCTGGAGGCCCTGCTCGAAGTATGTTGGCAGCCAGTTCATCAATACATAAAGCGCATAATGGAATGTGAAATTATTTACCACGATTGCCCAAACTGGCCTGCTGACTAAAATTCTCATCCATGGAATTTTCACAGTTCTGACAGTACTTCCTCCATTCTCCACTTTCATCTTCTGACTTGCTTTGGTAGGCAACAAAGATTCTCCAAAACCAGCAGCAGTGGCTTTTGGATGCTCAGATCGAGGGGGATCAGTTGCATATTCAAACCAAAGCAAAGACCACATGACACCTAATGCTGCTTCTGCAAGAAATACAGATTGGGGACCTTTGAACTTCACCAGGCTTGGAAGGGCAAGCATCCCCATAGCTGCACCTAGGTACATCCCAGAAGTTGTAAGTGAAACGGATCTTGATCTCTCATGGGGTGGAACCCACTGTGCTAGGACAGTGTGGATGGACGGGAAAATGAAACCTTGTGCCACACCAACAAGCAAGCGAGCAACAACCAAGATTGTGACTCTATTGGGATCTAGTGGAACCAAAAAACAAGTTGATGACCATAATACAAATGAGAGAAGAAGAACCTTTCTTCCCCCAATCTTTTGAGCTGCCCATCCTCCAGGCACCTGAGAACAAGCATAACCATAATAGAATGTGGAAAGTATTGTGCCTTTACTTGATTGGTTAATCCCAGCAGCATCAGCTGCAACTGTGTATGCTATGGAGAAGCCCACACGTTCAATATAACAAACACATGTGCTGACAAAGGTTAAAATGACAATTAAGTATCGCTTTGGGAATTTCATCTGATTCATAATTCACTTTTACTATTATATAGGAATCTTTATTTTGAAGAAAAAAAAACGACTATCCAAAAGCTTGTTTTTCAATCCCTAGTAGCAAGCATTTCAGAACAAGACAGCAGTTTTTTTGTCCATGCTCCAGGCCTTCAAGATACTAGCAAAGCCTGGAAATAAAAAAAAAAAAATCATTTAATTTTACAAATGCAGGATACAGTAACATCACATCAACTTGCAAAAGATAAATGTTAACTAGACATTAATTAAGAAGGAAACCATGCTTAATTAGCTTCATTAATGAAATTTTAAGCAAAACCTCACAACAATTGCTTGATTCTATCAATATGATTCTCTGACTTCTTAGCAATGGACAACACATGGGGAATGGTCTGAGATATCAGACAAAAAAAAAAAAAGAATGTTATGACAATCAAAGCGTTTCCCTATCTACCAAAATCATGTGTGAACAGCAGAATTATAGCAGACCTTCCCCAGCGCATCTTACCCATAATATTGAACCCACAAATGGCAAGGGGGATAGAAAAGGCTTACCTATTGACACACAAACAAAAAATTTAGGAGCTGCACTATTTGCAGAAGTCAATCATAAAAACATTGGTTGACAGGTTGTTGCAGCCCAATAAATTTTTCTTTCATAGAGATTGCTCGTATCAGCATGAAGTAAACTTTGGCATCTAGCCTTCATTGTATCCAGATGACAACCACTAGCTAGGATTGGTAGAGAGATGAAGTTAACTTGTAATGTAATAAGAGAAGTTTCAGCCGAATACTATTTAATTATTTAAGTGTAAATGATTAATATAGATATAATTTCTTTTGAGGAAAAAATAGGGGAGGGCAGAGACAAGTGCTATGATGACGCAAAAAGCAGCAGATATATATTCCCGGAGACAGATATTTAGTCACTCACATTTGTTCCCAAGAATCAATGGAAGTTTATAAGTAGAAAAATGGGGAAAAAAAAGAAAGTAAAATCATGAAACTCATTAACAGACTTTGCAGTAATAAATTCAAAACAATCACATCTAATTATATGCTTGAGAAGTTTAATACTCCCATGAAAGGTTTATGAAACGTAAAGATGACATTTTGGGAAGTCAAACATCTAGGCAATTGAACTAAAATTGGTCAAGAAGTCAGCAAATTTCCTTTCATGAATTTTGAACATAGAATGATGGTCAGCATTTGCAATTTCATGAAACCATGATAGTAATGTTTCAAATGGGTTAGGCATTTTAATCAAGATCTTTCAAAGTGCACCAATTTCAGTACGTTAACCATTCTATCAAATATCGACCGGATGAATGAAGTGATCCAAGAACTAACAAATTGAAAAAGAGAACAGACATTGGCAGGAAA
Organism: Durio zibethinus; assembly: GCF_002303985.1. The sequence goes on along the minus strand of NW_019167915.1, from coordinate 7,074,949 downwards.
GAAACAAGGCAATAACTTATTCAAGAAATGTACTATTGAAGCCGAGTCCAAATACAAGAAGAAATGATCATTTCCGATCTCATCATATGAAAGGGGATCAGTTAAAAGCTCGGTTTCTTTGCCCAGAAATCTACAGCGGGTCAACATTAATGAAGGAGAAAAAAGAAAACCCAAAAATCATAGTGACTAACAATCCCACATTTTTTTAAGAAAAGTAGAAACAAGAAATGGAATTAATAGGGAAAATTCAACAAACAGAGACAAAGCAAAATCAACAAAAAGAAAAAGAAGAAAAGATTGACCAAATCGAAACAATAAAGAAAGACCCAGAAAGAAGAAACATGGTGGAAAAACATACCTTGAAATAATGGGGTCATTGGAATATCACGGAAGAAGCTAATCCAAAAAAGAAAAGCGTGAATGAGGGGTTCAGGTATGCAGGCAGGGAGGGAAATGTCAGAGTCAAAAATGTAAGCACATTGGTAGAAAGAAGAAAAACCCTAGGAAGGGAAGAAAGAAAGAAAGGGAGAGAAGAGAAAGCGGAGGAAGTCAATGTGGACAGGGGGGGTGGTGGGCTTGTCCTGCTGAAAACTGATCCCAACTTCACGTGTTGGTTAGCATTCTCCCTTGATGTACTAGGGAAGGGAGTACCCACACAACCACCTCTTTTTCTGTTTTTTTCTCTTTCTTTGGTTTTGCATTTAAAGCATATCATCGACGATGGGATAACCTGTTTGCTTTTCCTAATTTAATTTTTTTCTACAACTAAAATGTACATTAATTATTTAACATTATCTAGTTGTAAAGCAACTCATGGATAAAATCATCCTTTCAAAAAAAAAAAAAAACAACTAATGGATGAAATCATTTAAAAAATAAAAAATTATTTACTGCTTCCAAACTTACGAAGTTGAAATTGAAGTTGGCAAAACTCTGCTTTCCTTTTACTGTCCAATCGATCATAATTGTACTACTTTTTAATAATATACTTGTAGATACCTCCTTAGTACAAGCCAAATTATTAAAAAAAACCGATGCATCTCAAAAAAACCCAATTTTCTTCACGCCAATTTTAGGTATGTGAGCTATTCCATGTAGAAAAAAAACAAGCATAGAGACAGACGACAGTGCTATTTGAAGAAAAATTCTCTTTGATTTTCGATCAAGTCTGAGAAAGGAAAACAGTCAATTACATTTCGAGGAGTCATTTTAACTTAAAAGAGAGATAAAATCCAAGAGGAATTTAAGTTCGACCGGGATTAGAGGAGAAAGGTTTAACAACTCACTTAATCTTTCGATTTAGGATAATCATCTGATCCAAAATTAGAATTAATATTAGAAAATTATAAGTTCAAAAAAATTTATTCTCGTAAAATTTTTTAAATGGGGTGATTAGTATTATTTTTAAAAGATTTTAAAAATAAATAAAAAATTAGCAAAAAAGAAAGGATAATCAACTGTCTGAACATAAAATTAAAAAATTTTAAAAATTTCAATTATCATAATCAATCTCACTTTCATAATTACGTTTACATTCAATTAATTTTAGTTTTATCATTATAGTATACTATGAGACTGATGTTGGAATTACTCCTTCAAAATAGCAATTACAGCAATAAATGATACATTTACCAGGTAAAAAGTGGCAAATGAAAAGGTCAAAATTTTCTGAAAATTTTGTCAACATTTTTTTTCCCATGAATCATTATCTTCCCCATGGAAACAAATTCATGATCATGAGCATTCTACCCGCTGTCGTTTTGTAGAAACATTGTTTTCTTCAGATGTATTTGCAATGCTCTGCTCCTTATTTCCAGTGTCATTTTCCTTGCTTTCTTTGTATTCGAACGTCCAACCAGAAAATTTGGACTCAGGAAACAAAGAGGTTGGAGTTGCTTTATAAAATGCCAAAGCAACCTGCTTTACCCGACGCCGAATCTGTAATTTAAAAAAATTAAAAATTGAATTAATTGAAGGTGCATACCAGAATCATTCCCTTAATATATAAACAATAATGAAAATGTCAACTTAATGGCAGCCTGTCCTAATATAAAAAAATGCACTCTTAAATTGAAAAATTTTTAAATTTGCATGTAGCATGTTTAAATAACAAATAGATGTCAGCAACGAATCATGAAACCTTATTCACAAATTGACCAAAGAGGATAAAGATGGTATTACCTCGTCTCCAAATATTGTTGCATATGAACCAGAACTAAAATCTTTGATGTCCATTTCAGCGGTCTTGGATCTAACTGTCAAATCATTCTCCAGTGCCAAAACAAATCTAAAAGAACAAGGAAAATGAAAACATCAGCTATCATATGCATATCGCGTTCGGAAGGATAGATAAGTGTTCTTACCTTGAAACAGGCGGACAGTAATGATGATGAAGGGTATCTATTTCCCAAAGTGAACTTCCTGTTCAAGAAACATCGACCTATATAAAATCTCATCAAATAAAGGAATGTCCACTCAAAGCTTAGATGGCATATTGGTGTGACCAATCACAAACGATATACATTTGAGGATTAAGTTGCACAGTGGAACATTGTACATTCATGATTTGTCTCATTTGCAAAGCCTACTTGGTTATCAGAAAGCTTGAATTTTCTGTATATTATCAAATGAAACCCAATTCCCATTCAAATTGAAACATGGAAAATACCACAACTTCCCAAGTTAATCAGTTAAGAAAAAATGATAAGCAAAATACATTTATTTTGACAAGAAAGAATAATATGGTGACAACAAGAAATTTATGTCCTGCAGAGATGCACTCAACTATAAAAAGAATCGTTGCCCAGGGAGTTAATAGCAAACTATCAAATGTTGAATCTATGAGAAAGAGAATCCAAAATCTATATGTTGTCACAGTCATTAAGTAGAAACTTCCATTTTCCCATAGAATGCACAATAGTTCTTTGTCAAACTATATCCTTTACACTAAATATATTCCATCCATTTATGATGGTAAAAGGATATATAAATTCAACAATCAAAGTACCCTAGGGAAGTCAAGGGCAAACCGGCTGAAAAGATGCTTACTCATGGCATTAGATTTTATAGGATTGCTCTCCTCATTATTGAAATGATCAATACCAGGTCTTTTGTGAGAAATATCTGTGTCAGATCCAGAATCATCTGCCTTACTGACTATATCCTCAGCTTTTGAATTATCCTTCGGAATTTTGGCACCATCTTCCTACAATGCCAAAAAAGAAATTCATTTCCCTTGGAAAAACACTAGTACAAAGCCAATTTGATAAACTTTATTGCACAATGATTATGCAATGGAGTAAATAGATTAACTATATTTGTTAAAATAATAAGATTGTACTGATACCTTGTGCACCAAACAGTTAATTGATGGATGTCTACGTAAAAGGTTGTGAATCAAAGCTATTATAACCAATGCTCCAGAAGGGGGGGACAGAAACTGCCAGTCTACTTAATTTCTTAGCAAAAGCAGCAGCCAAATATGCTGGAAGAAGTGGTGACTTCAGGCAAGAATCAAGAAGCTGCAAAACAAGGAAGAAATCATATTAAATTAGAAGATAGTAACTGAAGCAACAGAACTTCTTAGTTGATTCCAAAATCCTGCAATATTCTAGATAAGGGACAGACAACCATGCTCATAATCTTAATGCTTAAAACAAGAAGCATTGTTATGTGTCTTGTTCTTTTAACACCAGTAAGTAGTTTATGGAGCACAACTGAAAACAAAGAAATGAACAGAAAGAACCAGGAACCATAAGAACACTAAAATGTCAAAATTTTGACGTATTGAAATGTTAACCATGAATGAAATGGTTGCTGGATCAATGATGATGTCAGCCTCTAACATTTAACACAGAAAATACATTTAAAATTAGTATCAAAAGTTAAAACTAGGTACACTTAAAGTATCTCAATAGTTTGATGTAGTTTCACTGTTTGCATTATTATCAAAATGGAACTATCAACTTGTCACAACAATAAATAGGTTACAGAAAATATTTCCAGTATCTAATTTAAAGCTAAATTTTACTGCCTTCTGGAGACAGAATAGTGAACTTCTAAAAGAGAACAATGAGAAAGTTAGCATTTTGTATTACCTGAAAAATTTTGGCTCTATGTTTTGCCATAAAGAAAGGTGCCAAAAGTGCATAAAGCTTTTCATAGAAGTTGGGGTACTCTGGACCATGTTGTGTCATTAGGATGAAGAGGCTGCTAAGTGCCATGACACTAACAACACCACCAATGCCATATGATCTTGTTAAGAAGTAACAGCATGTTATAGTTAATAAATCAGATAACTACGATGCTGCATCCATAAGAGATAAAACTGTTGGCATTAGATTAATTTACCATAAAATTATAGAATTAGACAAATGAGGGATGACTGCCTGATGAAGAGTAGCAAGAACCTGAGAAATAGCAGGCAGGAGGACCGAATAAGAACAAGCAAAAGAAAATCCACATCTCATATTAGCAGAGTAGAAGATGCATATAGACAGATATAACAAAATCAATTTAAGCCTTACCCCAGCCTACCACCAATGCTGAGGCCAGGGAGCAAGCACTTAATATCAGTGCAAGAGAGTAAAAGAGCTGTAGTATTTACCTCCTTGTACACATCTATAGGGATTGGTAGTCTAAGAAATGAAATCCATGCTTTAGTAAACTTCAGTTTCATCTTCTTGGCAATAGTGGCTGGAGACAACACCTGCATGCACCATATTCCAACCCACAAAACCCACATAAAGAGGTACAACTTAATATTGCAAAGTGTCAATTAAAATAAGCAAAAAAGACAGACTGTCTGCTAATGTGCAACTAAATCTAAAAGGAAATGATGGCATTGAAACATATGCCTCTCTAAGTAATTGATAACTTACATCATCGTTTCGTTTCTCAGTCTTAAGATCTTTATCTTCTGCCTTTTGAAGCTTAAAAAGCTCTTTCTGATCATGTTCTTCTTTAGATGAAAATCCTGTTTAATACAGAAAAAGAAAATAAATTTTGCTTGATCAATAAAGAAGCACATTTACTAAAAGGGAAGTTTGTGTCAAATTATCAGCAACTTTCTAAGATGACTCACACTACTCATCAAGCACAGGGAATCCAAAAAAGACTAAAATCAGAAAATTTTCCATATTAATAGTGTCATCCAGGCAGAAGGAAAGAAATGAATTATAATCTCCTCACAGTCAAGGCTAGATGACGATCAACAGAAAAATTCTTCCAAAATTAAAATCCAAAATAAAATATCTAAGGAACAAGTATTCTAAATATAGAAGACAAAAAGAATCACCAGATCCACTCCACATCTCATACCCAAATTTTCCATCATTGTCTTCGAGAGGGGCGATGTGAGATATGATATAATGTATCTTGTCAATAGAAAGCTCCATGCTGCAACAAAGCAGAAAAGCAATTCAGCAACCTTCCATTCTGTATTTTAATTATAACAACCAACAGTAAAAATGACACGGGTGAACATAAGGTAATTGTAAGGGTAAAGTAAACTGGTGACAAAGTGACAGTTTCAAGCAAAGAAAGAGGTGATTAAGTAATTGACTACAATGGAAGTCGCAATTTCATTTGTCATTCCAAAGTTCATTATTCAGTGCAAAATAGATTTTTAAGTAGTTTTATTTTGCAAAACCACATCATAAGAGTAGAAAAAGAGTAATTCGCAAAGATATTTACGAAATGCTGGCCAAATCTAACCTTTCTCTTGATTGACTTCCACTGTTACCATCTCCACCCACGGTTTTGTCATCTAAACCAGATATAATAAAGGAAAATAAATCAAATAAAGTTCTACAAAGAAAATTTGAAGAAATATATTTTGGAATAGAGACTTTGTCTAAAAGGTACCAAGGATATCTTTTGCATCCAATGTTTTAGCAAGTTTTTCCATGCTAATGAAGGTTACATACCTGTGAGACACAAAAATTAATGTACCACTTAATATCAAGCAAGAAATGACTCTTTTCCAAGAAAATACAGAATGTGACATAAAATCTCAGCAACTACAAATTTGTGCTGTGGAAGGAAAGCCATCAAGAAAGAAGATTGAAAAAGTAAGAAAACAACTGAATTTACAACTAGAATGCACTATCACCTCTTCCATCAATAACAATAACGTGTAATGTAATATAGCATACAAAACTGAAAAAGAGAACGGAATTGGAACACAGACAGGATTTAACCATTTCTAAAATAATGAAACTTCAAAACAACATGTTAGATTAGGCATTTACAAAGACATGCAAAATTCGAAATCATACCGGACATCAATATACTTAAAATACTTAGATGCAAGCAACTCTGATAAAAATTCAACATGTGTTGCAGAGTGAACCTGGAAATATTATAACCAATTACAAACTGATAATAAAAAAGTAAATGAAATAAGTATAAAAACCATAGAAACATAAATTTAACTATGGATGCCAAGCAAAGAAAACTTACAATACTGCGCAATAACTTGTGGTAAATAGCGGAGTAAAACCTTCCCCCATTTGCTAGCTTCACGAATTCCATGAACGAATCCAACACAATTTCCTTAATAAGAAAATACATCAAAACGCTGCTGTCAGTTTCAAATTTAAGAAGACAAAACGAACAAAAAAAAGAAAAAAGAAATTGTTACTCTCAAAGCTTCTTCGGTTTCCGGTGAAAGCAAAACTTCAATCAACAACGTAACGAACTCATCGAACTTTGATCTCAGCCACTTCCTGTAAATAAACTCAGGATCCTCCTCGGCTGAACCGTCGAAATGTCGCCGTTTTGCTGACAATGAAGAGGGAGGAAGGCCAGGGAGCAGTGTGGTGAAGGACTGCAGCCAGAGGAGCGATTCAAGAACGTGTTGAGAAGGCGACGCTGGGGAGATGAAGGTGAGTAGGAGAGGAAGATTGTTGATGTGAGCTCGCGAAGAGAGGAGTTGTTGACCTAGGATTTCAACGCTTTTAATTTGGTTTTTTTGGGTCTTTTAGTGAGAATCGAGCCACCATTGTTGATAGTTAGAGAAAGCTTGAGCGAGTTTCAAGTTGGAGGGAACGAAGGAGAGAATGAAAAAGAGAAGTAACGCAGTTTTGTTAGGTTTCTTCGGAAGAAGGGGTTTTAACATTTTCAGTCTGTTTGGTTGGTTTCGTGGAGGTTATTCAGGGATTGGTTTGTTGGATACAAAACAAGAATGGTCATAGCGCCGGAGTTGGGACGAGGGAAGGAGGCTTTCGTAGAGTGGGCTGTTGGGTTTTAGTATTAGGATTAGCTCAATCAACTAAGGGTCGAGAAGTTGTGCCTGTTACAAAGGATTGGAAGCAATTTGGACAATGACTTTCCAATGGGTTTCTAGTGGCCCAAAGCCTATGAAAATGGTGGAGGCCTTTCTGACAAGGAATTTTCTACAACGAATCACTGTTAGAACGAACAGTAGATGTCACCAATCTACAACGTTTTCAACTCAAAACATATGCTTATTAGGTAGAAAGGAAGACTCATTATTTATCTCAAGATCACCCATAGGCTTATCGAAGTGAAATCCGTGACATTTTCCCTCCCCCAATACAACACGAGAGCCTCACACCAGTGAAGAGTTAAATCTGCCCTCCTATTACTTGTCATGGATCCACGATTTCAATCCAAATGTATTACCAGGAAAGAACGAAAATGCATGATTTATAAACCCAAAACCATTTCTTTTTCTTATGGACGAGGAAGTCTTACCGAGCAAGATGACATAAGCACAAGTCTATTCCTTTAACCTGTTTTACATATTCTTTTCCATCAAAATATTTTAGAAAGGTTTAGTTTACTAAATGAAAGAAAATAAAATGTTTTAAACAATTCCAGATTACATCTTGGAACTTCTAGATATAATTCATTTTTACTAGTCTTTGATTTTCTTTTTTCAAATAAAAGGTTTCACCAGAAAAAAATCTGTTAGGATTTATCATACTTTTACATTCACATGGAAGAACTATGTAACTATCAAATAAAACAAATTACAAAAGATGAAGTCATTACATCATAACCTACAAAAATCAAAGACCTCTTCAGTGCCTACTATATGTGAGAACCGAATGCCTGCGCAAGTGTGGATGTATTCATGTCAATCTTTAATGGAGAAAATTGATTTAAACCAGTATTTATCTCCATCATAAATATTCGTCTGCCTGCCATTTGTAAATATTTCATCAGGATCACTGAGCATACCAAACCAAAGATTACAATCATTATCAGTAAATAAACGGAAATCATCAAAACTAGACATACCAGCTTCAGTAACTGCTATGATTATAAAATAAAAAGAAATCACCAAAACTAGACATGGTTGTTAACCTTTTAGTTTTCAAGCATTTTCAATCCCAAGCTGCCGTAGAGAGTCAGGACCAACAAGAAATACACGTTTTGGTGGCTGGTATCTGAAAACTACTACTCCTTTATATGCTGTCCTCGGTACACCATCCTAAATAATGAAGCAATAAAGTTTCTGAGAATTGAGAATGGAACAAATCGCATATGAAAAATTTTTGTGGTTTATTTGTACTGCAACAACAGAAGTAAAACAGCAATGTTCTTTAAAATCAAGGTCCTTTTTTACATATCGTGCATCAGCTGACAGCGTGTGTGAGAGAGAAAGGTCATTTCAACAGTATCAAAGGCTGTACGTTGTGTCTCATTACAATAAATGATCAGGTAAAACAAAAGTAAAATTGTGGCAAAGACTACATGCAATTGATAGTAAATAGGCTAAAATGGTATTCGGTTAAGAAACCACATATCCAACAAACGTTTGGAGCGTACTAAACACGACTTTCAAAAATCAAGTATCAGCTACAGAAACCAGTTATCATAATGCAAGCATTTTCTCTGCTATTACCACCAAAAATTCAGGGCATTTTCATAACAAATAAACTAAAGAAAAACACCCCAAATATCATATGAATAATTTACCTTCCATTCTTCAAAAACTCCAAAGTGTCGAGCAATGCGTTCAAAGTCTGATTGGTCTCTATACTGAATACGCACGTCACCTTGTATATTAGATGCCTTAAGAATAGCATCCGTACCAGAGACCGGTTTTGCCATTTTCAAAATATTGGCAAAATATTTCGTATATTTGTCCTGGAAAGGAGAAAACACAATTATACATAACAAATGTAAAAATTAGATAAGGAAAAAGCAGTTTCCAGTTCCACTGATTTTACCTCCATTAGGTAGCTCAAATCCTGTGACTTCCAGTCCACCTTTCACACAAAAGCAACATTATTGTGATGATGATGATAGGAATGTACAGAAATTTCACATTCTAAAGAGAATTATAAAAAAATTTTATGCCAACCTTAATGTCATTCATCTTAATAGGCTCAAGATATTGTCGGAAAAACTGCCCCATGCTTGAACCCTGATTGAAATCAAAGATCGGAAAACAGGAAATGAGCCCACAGTTGTAAAAGGGAGATGTAAAGGTCCATCCGAAAATCTAGAAAATATTAAAACCCTCTCTTGAGGAAATTTAAAATTGCTGAAGTTGCCTATGCTGAGTTCATGAGGGATGAAAACGCACCTAAATTTGTGGGAATCTAAATTTGATTTAAGCATGAAAACAAGTTGCTCCAAAAGTTGAATAACAAAACTCTTCAATTTAAAAAGATAGAAAGAACTGAAGCCATAGATGTATTATATTCGTCCAAATTTATTGTACACTCTTGCAGAGCAATGCAGCAGAAATCACCACACATAAAATTCTCAACAGAAAACACATGGACTATGTGCCTCATTCATTGCTCCACCTAGTTCCCATCCACAAGAAAGACAAGCATATGGGTGTTTGGTCTACCAAGCAAACATTCTCATCAAAGCTAACACCATTCATAAAATTTGTCGTCACTGCAATTTTAAACAGGAAATCTTCTCAATGACAAGGTGATACTTACATGCTCACCAAAGTTATATGTTCTGCACACTTCAGGGCGAAGGAATTGTCTACCTTTGTGATTCTCTTTTAATCTCAACCAGTCATCCCAGTAAGTGAACTTTTGTCAGGGAAATTCATGGATGAAACTACATCAATGTGCATTAGTCTAATCTAATGAAATAACAGTATACTTAACCAAGGAGGATATGCTTTTGGCCACTTTGGTGACAGCTCATTCCATGTAGATCTAGTAAGCATCCAGCCAAGACCAGGAAAGAAATCTGAGCGGTAAAGTGCATCTGCAAATGGAACAATTACAAGCAAATTAAGAAATAGAAAGCACCAAAATTTTTTCGTTTCTATTAAAATTCATAATCTCGTTCAAGCATGAACATGCAAAATCAAGGGTGGGCAAGTCATCCAGAAGTTGATTGCATAATGACAGAACTTAAGTACATGTTACACATGAAGAGAGAGATAGATGCCTGGAAAATGAGCAAACAATCAAACGAAGTCAGGATAAAATTAAAAGCTCTGCCTCAGTCACAGTCCACCCCAAATTTTCCAGTAAGCACCACATGGGAGGATTAAGAAATAGCATAGAACATCAAAAGTCATGGAAGCTAGAACAAACAATATTTTTATTAAACCAACCAAATTTTGAACATAAAAAAGCATTAAGTTTGATTGTTCTCCTGGAAATGAAATTCCATTGAGAGAAAAACTTACATGGGTCATGCACAAACTGCTTTTGCCCATTGTCATTCCATGAAGACACAGCCATAATTGACCTACCACAGTATAATAACAAAAACATGAGGGTGGAAGGAAAAAGATCGCAAACCCTCAAATAGAATAAAACAGAGGGAGAGCCTGATTTCATTCATGTAACATACTTATCCTTGTCAAGAAGGGCTGCAGCTGCCTCAAAGTAATCAAAAAAATCAGGGGCAATTTCCATATCATCTGTCTTCAAAAGTGATTCTCAGTCAAAACAATGTTCCTTTTGTCATAAGAAATGATACATAGAAGAAAATTCGAAGCAATAATCCAAAAGAAGAGAACTTCACCTTCAAGTATGATTACTCGGTCAAAATTGTGCTTGTAGAACAACTCATCCAATGCCCATTTGTAGTGACCTCAAAAAACCAAATATTTAAGAGCTGATATTAGTAGAAGCCATGTGAACATCAAGAAAAAAGAGAAAGCAATCCTTACGAGCAATCTTGTAATATGCAATCAATTCCCCAGGCCTTTCTGCATGCACTGGATCATAATCTATATGCTGAAAGAAAACTGAAGTAAGCATTCACTGTATTGATTTTAATAAATAAGGATATGATAAATCATATGAACAGGGTAGGAAAAAGGAAAAGGACTCATCCAAATCAACTTTTCCAACAGGGAGAAAGAGGGGGAAGAAGAGAGAGAAACACAATTTACCTGCATATAAGTTAGCTGATTATAACTCAAAGCCTTACTTCTAACATTTGGATCTGATCCATCCTGAGAAGAAACTATCACAATTAGACGCATTGATTTTTTAATGACAACAAAAGAACAGTCATGCATTTGTTATGCATGATATATAATGGTGATAATCAAATCAAATAGACAAAGCAAACCTTTTATTTGCAAATAAAGAACAAGATTGTAAATACAAATACCTGAGACACAAAAAGGGGATATTTTGATGCGACAGAGCTCTGATACCTGCAGAGATATAAACCAAAGTAAGTCAGCTTAAAATTACCTACTATCTGGTCAAACAGACTAAGTTATCAAATCAAACTGATGTCAACATAAACATACTTTAAGACAGAAGCAATAGTCCTTTCCAGATAATCAGCGCGATTGCATGCCATGATTACAATGGCTGCCACTGGAACCTAAGACATTCAACCCAAAGATGGTTGCAATTATTACAAGTGGTTATTTTTGGAGATAATGTATAAGAATTCTTATCATCTCACGAACCTGTGTTTTGTCAATTATTCTTTGAAGGCCTTTCTCTGAAACAACCAAAAGGAAAGAATATTAAGTGTCTATAAAACATTCCAAGTGCCAAATGACAGAAAAAGCCTTAGTTGAAGGAATAATACAAAAGAAAGACTGGTGAGTACAGACATGAAAAACCAATAAACAAATACACATTTTAGAACAAATTTAAAGATGCTTTGCAAAAATAATTAGAGAAAAGTATGAAATAAATGCCAAACTAAATTGACCAAGGAGCAGAATAGCCTTCATCAAGACCCAGCTACAGACCTACATTCAGTGGGTGATGCAATGACATTGATAACAACCTTATAAATGGAAATGAAGTTTATTTGCAATTAAAGGTCTTCATAAACAGCAAATCAGTCACATAAATTAACTACAATAATTACATAGATCACAATTTTCGAAGATCATATGACCTGAACATCACTTAGGCTTTGCTTGGTAGGAAGGATAGAAAGGGGTAACGGAGGAAAAGTGTGTCCAAAGGTTAAGCTACAAAGTAGAAAAATGGTTATGAAACCTAACCATTAGATTTAAAAGCTTTTCCATCCTTATCCCTTTCTATCCTTCTTACAAAGCAATGCCTTAATGTACGCCTGGAAACCATAGAAGGACCTTCCAAGGAAATATATAATTGCAATCAAGCAAAATAAAATAGTAGTCACAAAGCAACAAGTAAGGAACAACAAGAAACAAATAGTTTAATTCTGATAGGAAGTACTTTCAAGATCTTGAACAAGAGCCTTCAGTTGTGTGCACTCCTGCTCCTTTCGCTTCTTTGCCTCTGAAAATGTAACAGGATCAGAGAGAATGAATCGAATACTACGAAAAACAATGATAATTTTAACCTTGTCTACTGAAAAGAAGCATGTATAAAGGATTAAATGGGGAAATTTACACCTTCCAGGGCCACAATTTGTTCTTGTTGCATGCTTATTTGATCAATAAGTAGTCGCATTTGACTAGTACAATGGTGCTCTGCATCCATCTGTCAAATTCAAACAGAGTAAAAAGCCTCATTATTTAACAAGACAAGATATGAATGAAAAAGACGGATGTTCAACACATAAATTGTTCATATTCCTTGGGTTTTACTGAGTTAAAAAAAATGCTGAAGTTTTTGAGAGCTATAACAAGCAATAAACAGAAACATACTAACCGCTTCAGCTATTCGATCAGCATATTCAGATTGGGTTGCGAAAAGCCGCATCTACAGAATGTTCGAAACAAGTATAAAATTTCATATATGTAAATTAGAAAATTTTGAATTTCGATGATATCGAGAAGAAAAGGAAAATGAGCAAGGGTTTTTTTTTTTTTTTTACCTGGATGTAAATGAACACGATTGCAGCAGGGATGAGAAGGAACCGGAAATCGCAGCTTAGCTTCGCCATTTATAATTCTTGTCCGGCTGACTTCGAACAATTGGGGTTTTCAAATTTCGATCTGATTTTTTTTTTCAATTTGATATTAAATTTTCGTTATTCAATCTTTATTTATTGAATTGAACCGATTGTAAAAGTAGACCTTGGAGGTCTTTTCCTTTTATCTACGTTTTCTCTTGACTTGGGTTGAGTCCAATTTACGCAGACGTGGCTAACATTAAACCTGGTAACACGATAATACCATACGTAATAAATTATATATATATATTTTTATAACTAGTTTTTTTTTATCCATGCATGGAGTTTTTTATTATAGTTTTTTTTAGTTTAAATTTTTAATTTATATTAATTTTTATATTATATATAAATAAATAAAAATAATCATAATTATTTATAATTTGTAGTTTAAAATTAAAAAAATTATCGATATATAAATTATTATGAAAGAATCTAAATAAGTATTATGAAAGTTTTAAATTATGAAAGTAAAATTATATTCAAATATCAATAAAAAAATTAATCTTTTATTCATAATTACATAAATTTTTTAAAAGTATAAATTATTTTAGTATAAAAACTAAAATTTACACATGTGATATATCAAATTTATGTTTAAAACTTTATTTTATCAAATTTTTATGACAAAAAGAAAATAATATTGATTGTGAGAAAAAATCATAAATATATATATTTAATAATTATTTAATTTAAAAAATTTTAAATTTTTAAAAATTTAATTTATCTAAGTTTAATTTTAAATTAAGATAAAAGAAGTTAGTATAATTTTAAATTTCGATATATGTGTAATTTTGAATTTAAATAAAATATTTTTTTAATTTTAAACTATAAAAAAATAAAAATTGATAAATAACAATGATTCAATCATAAATTTTATTTATTTAAATTTATATAAATATTAATTTAAACTGTGTATAATTTTTTTTTTATGATTTTTAGGATCCAGAAATTTAACCTTTAAAAATTATTTGAATTGGATAAGAGTGAAATATGAGAAGATAAATTTTATTAGATTTAAATAAAGATAAATCATATATATTTGGAAAGATTTTGATAAATGTAAATTTTGAAGCTTTAAAATTTTTAAAAAATAAATAATTGATTTAATAAAGTTATTTGAAAATATCTTACGTGTTAAAAATATAATTTGTCCACCTAAACATCCACGTAAGTAAATCTTATCAGATTTTTATTTATGTTGTAATATAATATTATATACGATATATGATAATTTTTTTGTATTAATTGTGTCGATATATTTGATTATATATTTTAATATTAATATATGTTTAATTATATTAATTATATATAATTATGTTAATTGTATCGTATTATGTTATATTATTCATTATTAAAACAAATTAAAAAATATAAATCGTATCATATTACATGTAATATGTATAATAAATATATTGTATTTTTATTTTAATTATTTATGTTATTTAAATATTTATCTCATATTTATATCAAAATTATTTTTATAATGTTTGAAATTATATTTAACGCAAAATATAATATAATGATTCGAACTATCAAATCTAGCTAGCATGCGCCTTCTATATATTTTTCTTTGGTTAATGTGAATTTTGGCCCTAAACTATAGTGTTTTTCACGATTTGATTCCTAAAAGGTAAAATTCACAATTTGATATCTTAATTTGTATTTTGTGTACACTTTGCATCAATCACTAACTCTGTTAATAAAAAAATTGGCGAGGCTTTTATTTCAATGAATAAATGTTATGTCTCATTGCAGTCCAAATAAGCAAGCCACATCAAAGTGGGGCTCATATCGCACATAAAATAAAAAATAAAAATTACTTTTTAAAATAAACTAGTTGTTTTCTTTTTAAATTATTTTTTAAAAATTAATATTTATAATTACTTTTTAAAACTTTATATTTACAAATAAAACGACATGCGACGAAGGAAATTTCATCAACAAAAATCTAGGCATAATTTTTAAGATTCCTTTTACCAAATTGGGGAAGAATTCAACAACAATTTCAATCGTAGAAATCCAGCAATCAGTAGCTGAATCACAATTAATACAGAGACCAATTCTTTTAGCCAGTAATTACAATAAAAAAGGAAACACGAGAGCGGCAAAATCAACCACACAAATAACACAACAATTCATAATCCCCAAATAAAAAACAATCGACAAAAATAATCAATAAAAAAGGAAGCATCAAGTGAAACTTTTAGTAAGATATTCTTTTCAGTTGATGGTAAACGATTTGTAGATTTTTGGGTTTGTTATGATGCAAAGATGCCATGCTGATCTCCTTAATGTTCCAGTCACACACTTTCAGTCCAATGGAAATTCCGTGTATGCATATAAATCTCCAACAGGACATTGCTATTGGGACATATATTGTCAATGCAAAGAATGCCAGATCGATGCTGATAAAAGCTTCTTGAATCGAGAAAAAACTCAAACCTCTCTCTTGTAAGAAAAACCTTCCTATATAAAAATATGTTTGGCTAAAAACCTCTCTTTCTCTTTTGGTGCTACCATCTTCCTTTTTTCATAGTTACATCTTTCAGCTTCATCATTCCTCTTCAATCTATTCAAAAGTTTGCAGTGATACAAGTTGAGTATGCTCTGCAGTTGCCATATTATTATGGATCCTCTGCAACAGAAACTCTTGTTAATCTGTTAAACAGATCATTGAACCTTTTTCCTCAGCTAAAGAAAAGTCATACCGTCCCAAGATCATACTAATAGTAAGTTACTATAGTGAAAGACATATCTCCATAAAAGTCAGGCCCCCAGTTCGACGTTAAGCCAAGAAGGCGCCAGAGTCTTGAACACCGGCTAGAATACCTTGGTTGTATGTCTGATCTATGGAAAGCTTATCGTTGGTATTATCTTGCCAAGTTTGATCGATCTTCACGCTGTTGTCATAGTACCAGATAGTATTGTCAGGACTCTACCACCCGGAGAGCCCGGAACTGAAGCCCTGTCAGTTGCCAGAGCCTTGGCCGTACTACCTGCCGCTGTGTGTATAAATGGTATCATGGTCTCAAACCTATTGGTTTTCATCCTCAGTTCCCTTTTCTACACCTGTTTCAGATCCCTCATACCTCAGGTTTATTCAAAGAAGCCTTAGTTCTTTTATGGTATTTATGCCAACTCTACACCATTGCCATTGAGTTTAACTCTTTTGAACTCAACTTTGCCACAATCACTTTCACTAATAATGACTTCCTTTATGAAGCTCATGTTCATTTAGGAACCTTTTTGAAGTGGTTTAAACCCCTCCATACTTGGTTTTCTCTCACCCAACACTTTCCTTCCCATTACCATGTTATCTTCTTCTTCCACCGACCTTGTGACCTTTCTGAAGATTATGTTTTCTTTCAACCCTGTTCAGACATGTATGTGTGTAATCCCTACTCTCTGTACAACTCTATCTTTCTCTATGCTCAAGAATACAAGCTCCTGTTAAAAAGACTCTGCAAAATCAACAACCTCCCAGTCCCTGCAGAACTTCCTCCTTTCAAGAAAGAACCATGGTGGTGGTACCCTCCAGAATACATCCAAGAACTACACATTCACCTGGCACATTGGATTCCTGAACCACCTTATGACACTTGGTGGAGTGATTTATCACACAGACTTGTTAATTTTGATCTTCACTGTCCTTCAGAATTAGCAGAACTTCCAACAAATCCTTACTGGCAGAATGATGAAGATCTCTCCAGACTTCGAGCAAGATTTGAACACAGAATTTACAATCACTTATTCCAATGTTGTGATTCTACTCCTGATAATTTTGAACAAGAACTCTTCCGATGGGTAGATGATTCTCTAGTCCTTCAGTACTTTGAAGATTTCTTAGAAGATTTCCCAGAATGATGACACTGATGGTGCTACAAGATAGAAGATTCCCTCTCCAGTCCAAATATTGTATAATTAAGCGTGTTAATTTCAGTTTTCTCCAGAAGACTCCACAGAAGTTGATAATGATGCCTTCACATCAAGACAACCTTATGTCAAGTCTTCATCACCTTTATGTCTTAGTCAAGTCATAATGTATTTTGTATTTTAGTATGAGTCATAGTGCTTAGTCACTGTACCTTAAGTGATGAGTCACTATACCATAATAATGGACCTTTGTACCCTAGTTATGAGTCATTGTACCTTAGTTATGACTCATCGTCCTTTAGTCTTATCCTAAGCCACTTGTAAAGTTACTTTGTCCTAGTCTCGTCTTATTAGGCTACTAGTCCTTTACTTTTTCATGTATAAATAGAATGATACTTCTCTAGGAAGGAATCATCGAGAAAAATCAATCTAAGCATAGTAAGAATCGAGAAAAAAACTCAAACCTCTCTCTTGTAAGAAAAACCTTCCTATCTAAAAATATGTTTGGCTAAAAACCTCTCTTTCTCTTTTGGTGCTTCCATCTTCCTTTTTTCATAGTTACATCTTTCAGCTTCATCATTCCTCTTCAATCTATTCAAAAGTTTGCAGTGATACAAGTTGAGTATGCTCTGCAGTTGCCATATTATTATGGATCCTCTGCAACAGAAACTCTTGTTAATCTGTTAAACAGATCATTGAACCTTTTTCCTCAGCTAAAGAAAAGTCATACCGTCCCAAGATCATACTAATAGTAAGTTACTATAGTGAAAGACATATCTCCATAAAAGTCAGGCCCCCAGTTCGACGTTAAGCCAAGAAGGCGCCAGAGTCTTGAACACCGGCTAGAATACCTTGGTTGTATGTCTGATCTATGGAAAGCTTATCGTTGGTATTATCTTGCCAAGTTTGATCGATCTTCACGCTGTTGTCATAGTACCAGATAGTATTGTCAGGACTCTACCACTCGGAGAGCCCGAAACTGATGCCGTGTCAGTTGCCAGAGCCTTGGTCGTACTACCTGCCGCTGTGTGTATAAATGGTATCAGGCCTAACAACTTGCCAAGATAGTGAGAAGAGAAGTATGTTTCTAAAAGATTTGATTATTGAAAAATTGGAAAAGGAAAAGCCAAAAGAGAGTCTTACTTTCATGGATCTATCCACTCTTAGCAACTCTAGTTCTCAACCATCTTCTTCTAGATCTTCTTTTAGTCTATCCTCTCCTCCATCTCCTGTACTTAAAAAGTCCTCCTCTTCTAAGCTTAAGTTCTTATATGAAGTAGATTATATTCCAGAAGAAAAGAAAACCCAACAAACAGTCTTACCCCTTGTCAATCCTTATACAGCTTTCTCAAACTCCTCCCCTTCTCTTACCAGATCTTTAAAAACTCTTTTAAAACCCAAATATCCAGCTCCAAAAGAATATGTTCAAGCCACAAACTTTGATCAATGTATTCTTCCAGCAGGACCCCAAGAGCACTTTGTTACTCTTCAGATCCCAGAAGAATTTCCTCACCAGTGGTCAGAACAAGGATACACTCACATCCACTTTGGTGCTATCAGAATCGCTTTAACCTTCCATGGTAGAAATGGAATTCCTGTCTGTACCAGAATGGCCTTATTGGACACCAGATTTAAAGATTACAAGCATGCAGTCCTTGGAATCGTCGAGACGACACTCAATGCAGGAACTGTCTTCTTCACAGTCTTCCCAAATTACAATATGTCTCTTCATGATCCAACCCTGTTAGATGCTTTAAAAGTTCAAGTCCAGATCGTAGGCACAGAAATGAAAGGCCTCCAGGCAATCCTTCACTACCAGATGGCATACAGAGTTCAAGATCATGCCATTAACTTGCCTCTTTCACACTCCAGTGATGCAGTTTTTGTTAAAATGGAAACAGCAGACAGAACTCCCAAACATGTTCATATTCCAAAGCAGATTTCCAATGAAGAACTTGCCACCCTTCTCCCAAAGACGTGGACGACAAGTTATCAAAAGATTTGGAAACAAGATGAGCCAATTGAACACTTTGATCCAACCTACAAGACAAACCAGGATGGTACTGTCACAATTGAATTTGATCACAGCAAAGGAAAGGATGTTCCTCCTCCAACAATCTTTCCAACCCAGTTTATGATGCAAAGATGCCATGCTGATCTCCTTGATGTTCCAGTCACACACTTTCAGTCCAATGGAAATCCCGTGTATGCATATAAATCTCTAACAGGACATTGCTATTGGGACATATATTGTCAATGCAAAGAATGCCAGATCGATGCTGATAAAAGCTTCCTGGATGATGATGATGATGATATTCCAAAGAAGCAAAAGAAGAAAAAGTCTTCTCAGCAAAAGCTCAAAGAAAGATATGAAAATGGAGACCCTGAAGTTGATCTCCTTGGTGAACCCTCAGGAAAGTTTGACTATACCATTTATACACACAGCGGTAGGTAGTACGGCCAAGGCTCTGGCAACTGACACGGCATCAGTTCCGGGCTCTCCGGGTGGTAGAGTCCTGACAATGCTATCTGGTACTATGACAACAGCGTGAAGATCGATCAAACTTGGCAAGATAATACCAACGATAAGCTTTCCATAGATCAGACATACAACCAAGGTATTCTAGCCGGTGTTCAAGACTCTGGCGCCTTCTATACACACAGCGACAGGTAGTACGACCAAGGCTCTGGCAACTGACAGGGCTTCAGTTCCGGGCTCTCCGGGTGGTAGAGTCCTGACAATACTATCTGGTACTATGACAACAGCGTGAAGATCGATCAAACTTGGCAAGATAATACCAACGATAAGCTTTCCATAGATCAGACATACAACCAAGGTATTCTAGCTGGTGTTCAAGACTCTGGCGCCTTCTTGGCTTAACGTCGAACTGGGGGCCTGACTTTTATGGAGATATGTCTTTCACTATAGTAACTTACTATTAGTATGATCTTGGGACGGTATGACTTTTCTTTAGCTGAGGAAAAAGGTTCAATGATCTGTTTAACAGATTAACAAGAGTTTCTATTACAGAGGATCCATAATAATATGGCAACTGCAGAGCATACTCAACTTGTATCACTGTAAACTTTTGAATAGATTGAAGAGGAATGATGAAGCTGAAAGATGTAACTATGAAAAAAGGAAGATGGAAGCACCAAAAGAGAAAGAGAGGTTTTTAGCCAAACATATTTTTATATAGGAAGGTTTTTCTTACAAGAGAGAGGTTTGAGTTTTTTCTCGATTCTTACTATGCTTAGATTGATTTTTCTCGATTCTTACTATGCTTAGATTGATTTTTCTCGATGATTCCTTCCTAGAGAAGTATCATTCTATTTATACATGAAAAAGTAAAGGACTAGTAGCCTAATAAGACGAGACTAGGACAAAGTAACTTTACAAGTGGCTTAGGATAAGACTAAAGGATGGTGAGTCATAACTAAGGTACAATGACTAATAACTAGGGTACAAAGGTCCATTATTATGGTATAGTGACTCATCACTTAAGGTACAGTGACTAAGCACTATGACTCATACTAAAATACAAAATACATTATGACTTGACTAAGACATAAAGGTGATGAAGACTTGACATAAGGTTGTCTTGATGTGAAGGTATCATTATCAACTTCTGTGGAGTCTTCTGGAGAAAACTGAAATTAACACGCTTAATTATACAATATTTGGACTGGAGAGGGAATCTTCTGTCTTGTAGCACCATCAGTGTCATCATTCTGGAAAATCTTCTGAGAAATCTTCAAAGTACTGAAGGACTAGAGAATCATCTACCCATCGGAAGAGTTCTTGTTCAAAATTATCAGCAGTAGAATCACAACATTGGAATAAGTGATTGTAAATTTTGTGTTTAAATCTTGCTCGAAGTCTGGAGAGATCTTCATCATTCTGCCAGTAAGGATTTGTTGGAAGTTCTGCTAATTCTGAAGGACAGTGAAGATCAAAATTAACAAGTCTGTGTGATAAATCACTCCACCAAGTGTCATAAGGTGGTTTACGAATCCAATGTGCCAGGTGAATGTGTAGTTCTTGGATGTATTCTGGAGGGTACCACCACCATAGTTCTTTCTTGAAAGGAGGAAGTTCTGCAGGGACTGGGAGGTTGTTGATTTTGCAGAGTCTTTTTAACAGGAGCTTGTATTCTTGAGCATAGAGAAAGATAGAGTTGTACAGAGAGTAGGGATTACACACATACATGTCTGAACGGGGTTGAAAGAAAACATAATCTTCAGAAAGGTCACAAGGTCGGTGGAAGAAGAAGATAACATGGTAATGGGAAAGAAAGTGTTGGGTGAGAGAAAACCAAGTATGGAGGGGTTTAAACCACTTCAAAAAGGTTCCTAAATGAACATGAGCTTCATAAAGGAAGTCATTATTAGTGAAAGTGATTGTGGCAAAGTTGAGTTCAAAAGAGTTAAACTCAATGGCAATGGTGTAGAGTTGGCATAAATACCATAAAAGAACTAAGGCTTCTTTGAATAAACCTGAGGTATGAGGGATCTGAAACAGGTGTAGAAAAGGGAACTGAGGATGAAAACCAATAGGTCTGAGACCATGATCACCGCGTTTTCTGATGAGGATAGCCTGCATTTTGTAGATGAGATCATGAGCACGTCTTTCAAGTGTCTTTTTGGCAATGATCTGTTGGATTTCAGAAGGTAGATTGTGAACTGGAAAAACTGGTTTAAAATCTGGATCTGAAACAAAGGGTTTGTATTTCGGGGTGTAAAGGTAAGGGAAGAGAAAAGGATTGGTGACCGTTTGAGGAACAGGTTCAAAAGAAGGTAAAGGTAAAGGTAAGGAAGACATCATGCAAAAGACTGGAATAACCTGTAAAGTGTTTGAAGGAGGTTTCGAAGGAGGTCTTGTGAGCATGTCTGGGATGAGGTTGTCTTTTCCTTTTATATGCCTGGTGGTGAAGGAGTACTGTGAGAACCACTGTGATAGCCTAAGTAACTGTGCATTTGGCATTTTCTTCTTTTTGAAATTTAGCATCTGATCAAAGGCTGACATATCTAATTCCACGAGAAAGTGAAATCCAATGAGGTGAAATTCAAATCTTTGGATACCATACTTTACAGCTAAAATTTCTTTTAGTGTAGAGTGATAATGGAGTTCCGAATCTTTGAATTTTCCATTTTTGTAACCACAGATTTGTCTGGTTCCATCTTTTTCTTCAAGGAGAATTGCTGACCAGAACTGTTCACTAGCATCTGTCTGCAGTATTCTTGTACCATCTGAAGGAATCTTTAAAGTGGGAAGTGACTTTGCTTTTATCTTCAAGGCTTGTACTGCTTTTGTTTGAATCTGAGACCACGTGGGAGGTTCTTTTTTGAGCATTTGTCTGAGTGGATATGTGAGCTGGGCAATATCTGGAAGAAATTCATTCATGTAATTGACTATACCGAGAAATTGCTGGATCTGCTTCTTTGAGAGATTTGCATCAGGAAAATCTGCAAGTGACTGAGCAATATGAGGTTGAGCAATGTACTGACCATCTTTGAGATGCATGCCTAAGAAATCAATTTCTGTAGCACCAATGAGCATCTTTTTCTCTGAAAGCATTATCCCATACTGTTGAACTATACGCTGAAACTTATCCAATAACTGTGCATGAGATGTATCATCAGGAGAGAACAGTAAGATATCATCGATGTAAATCAAAGCATTATCAAGAATTGGAGCAAATATCTTGGTCATGGCTTTTTGGAACAGTGAAGAAGCAACTTTTAAACCAAAAGGCATTACGGTCCACTGGAAGTGGTGTTGAGGAATGCAAAACGCCGTTTTGTATCTATCCTGTGGATGTATACCTAGTTGCCAAAATCCTGCCTTGAGATCAAACTTTGAGAAGACTTTTGCATTTGCTAGATTTGCGAACAAAATTTTTCTGTCTGGAAGAGGGAACTTATCATCTGCAAGGAAAATGTTAAGAGGCTTGTAGTTGATTACCAATCTGAGTTTTCCACGAACTTGTTCTGAACGTTTGTTGACATAAAACGCTTCACACGCCCATGGAGAGGAGGTTGGTTCAATTAATCCTTGAGCCTGGAGAAGGGAACATTCTTGGATTGCTTGTTTGAAATGATCTGGGTTCATGCCTGAATGACTAGCTTTTGTAGGATTGGCATTCTCATTTTTCTTGAAGGGAAGGGAAATGAAAAATTCAGGGTTTTGCCAAAGTGGGTGATCACATTTCTGGAGAAAATCTGAGTGAGTTTTTGCACATGAAAAGTGAATGAACTTGTGTTTGAAATCTTGAAAAACATCTGGTTGAAGGGTAAGGGTAAAGAGGTTGGGAAGGTTTTTCAAAGGTCTGAAATAACTTTCAAACTTGATACCATTTCCACTAAGCTTTAAACCTGGTATACTGGTTATAATATCAAAACCAATAACAAGGTCTTTCTGGGGAAGTGGAGATCCTAAAATCTTTTGAGTTATTCGACAGCCTGGAAGGATTTGAAGGGTAACAGGGTTGCTGACAAAGTCTGTAGAAAATACATTTTCATCAGCTGTTTTGAAGAAGGTTTTCTGTTTTTTTCAAAAGTGTTTGGGTAAGACAAGAGGGTTTGCTATGGTTTGAGCTGCACCAGTATCAAAGAAAGCTGTGACTGTTATAGGAGGGGAATGTTTGTGAGTGAAAATCTGAACTGGAGCTAGGGGTAATTTTGGAGGTTGAATGGTTTGGATTTTTTGGAGTTCTTGAACTGACATATACTCATAACATTGATCATTTGTGAAATCATCTGAGTATTCTGAGTAATTTGAATCTGCATACTCATCAGCATCAAACTGCTTTATCATAAACAGTGATCTTTCATTCTGCTCATCATCAAGGGAGAAAATTGATTCAAGATCATCATCTGAGAGATTGATACCTGAGATATTGGCAATGTCTTGGATCATCTTGACTGACTTTTTGTCTGACTTTGGGTAGTTCTTTAAAAAATGTCCTGGTTTTCCACAGAGAAAACATTTTGAGCTTTTGATCTTTGGGTTGTTCTTCTTTCTTGCAAATTTGAATCTTTGAAATCTTCTGGGTTTATCAGCATATCTGGAGAATTTTTTGTTTCTGGGTCTGGAGATTTGTGGAGGTCTAGAAGGTCTGAATCTTCTGAAATGCTTCTTTTTCTTGTTGCTGCAAAAACATGTGGGATCTTTGGAGGAACATTTGATTTGTAATCCTGAGGAGGAGTAAGAACAGGGCTTTTCAAGCTTTTTGGAGTTGTGCACCAAGGTTTTGATGTATT
This sequence comes from Durio zibethinus, assembly GCF_002303985.1. Next base: position 7,050,493 of record NW_019167915.1, on the reverse strand, counting down.
TATGCTCTTTGCAAATCTTATCAAGGGCTTTTAGCATCATCTTGTAGATGTCTCCAAGGGTCATAGATTTGACATCAAGGGATCTGAGGTTCAACTGGGTTCTTGTTTGCTGGGCAAGTTCTTCTGGAACAGAATTAAGAAATGCTTGCTTTAAGTTGACATCATCGAATCCACCAAGTATATAGAAATACTGGGAGAATTGTTGATAGTGTCTGTCAAGGTCTTTTGGATGTAGAGAACATCATTTGAGTCTGAAGAATTGCTCTCTGATCTTTTCTAATCTGTGAGTTTCTTGTCCATAAAAGATTGCTGCAAATTGAGAGACAGCGTCTGTGATTGTTGGGCATTGAAGAAACTGGAGTTGTCTGTATTCACCAATGTTGTCCCAAAAATTTTTCAGGGTTCCAACGAGTCTAGAAACAAATCTGATCAAGACTGTGTTCATCGTAACATTGGGATGAGAATTCAATTCAACAAGTCCCCATGCTAAGAATTCTTGAAATCTTGAGGGCCATTTTGAAGGAGGAACATCATCAATGGTAAAGACTGAGAATTTTGATGTTGAAGGAGGAGCATGTGATTGTTGTGGAGGAGGGTGTTGTTCAGCATCCATTGCATCAGAGTTATGGACTTCTGGAGTATCATCTGGAACTTCAACTGTTGGTTCTGTCATGAAAATCTGAGGGAGCATCATTTCATCTGAGTACTGAAGCCCTGTCAGTTGCCAGAGCCTTGGCCGTACTACCTGCCGCTGTGTGTACCTTGGTTGTATGTCTGATCTATGAAAAGCTTATCGTTGGTATTATCTTGCCAAGTTTGATCGATCTTCACGCTGTTGTCATAGTACCAGATAGTATTGTCAGGACTCTATCACCCGGAGAGCCATTTATACACACAGCGGCAGGTAGTACGGCCAAGGCTCTGGCAACTGACACGGCATCAGTTCCAGGCTCTCCGGGTGGTAGAGTCCTGACAATACTATCTGGTACTATGACAACAGCGTGAAGATCGATCAAACTTGGCAAGATAATACCAACGATAAGCTTTCCATAGATCAGACATACAACCAAGGTATTCTAGCCGGTGTTCAAGACTCTGGCGCCTTCTTGGCTTAACGTCGAACTGGGGGCCTGACTTTTATGGAGATATGTCTTTCACTATAGTAACTTACTATTAGTATGATCTTGGGGCGGTATGACTTTTCTTTAGCTGAGGAAAAGGTTCAATGATCTGTTTAACAGATTAACAAGAGTTTCTGTTGCAGAGGATTCAGAATAATATGGCAACTGCAGAGCATACTCAACTTGTATCACTGCAAACTTTTGAATAGATTGAAGAGGAATGATGAAGCTGAAAGATGTAACTATGAAAAAAGGAAGATGGAAGCACCAAAAGAGAAAGAGAGGTTTTTAGCCAAACATATTTTTATAAGGAAGGTTTTCTACAAGAGAGAGGGTTTGAGTTTTTTCTCGATTCTTACTATGCTTAGATTGATTTTCTCGATTCTTACTATGCTTAGATTGATTTTTCTCGATGATTCCTTCCTGGAGAAGTATCATTCTATTTATACATGAAAAAAGTAAAGGACTAGTAGCCTAATAAGACGAGACTAGGACAAAGTAACTTTACAAAGTGGCTTAGGATAAGACTAAAGACGGTGAGTCATAACTAAGGTACAATGACTATAACTAGGGTACAAAGGTCCATTATTATGGTATAGTGACTCATCACTTAAGGTACAGTGACTAAAGCACTATGACTCATACTAAAATACAAAATACATTATGACTTGACTAAGACATAAAGGTGATGAAGACTTGACATAAGGTTGTCTTGATGTGAAGGCATCATTATCAACTTCTGTGGAGTCTTCTAGAGAAAACTGAAATTAACACGCGTAATTATACAATATTTGGACTGGAGAGGGAATCTGTCTTGTAGCACCATCAGTGTCATCATTCTGGGAAATCTTCTGAGAAATCTTCAAAGTACTGAAGGACTAGAGAATCATCTACCCATCGAAGAGTTCTTGTTCAAAATTATCAGGAGTAGAATCACAACATTGGAATAAGTGATTGTAAATTTTGTTCAAATCTTGCTCGAAGTCTGGAGAGATCTTCATCATTCTGCCAGTAAGGATTTGTTGGAAGTTCTGCTAATTCTGAAGGACAGTGAAGATCAAAATTAACAAGTCTGTGTGATAAATCACTCCACCAAGTGTCATAAGGTGGTTCAGAATCCAATGTGCCAGGTGAATGTGTAGTTCTTGGATGTATTCTGGAGGGTACCACCACCATGGTTCTTTCTTGAAAGGAGAAGTTCTGCAGGGACTGGAGGTTGTTGATTTTGCAGAGTCTTTTTAACAGGAGCTTGTATTCATGAGCATAGAGAAAGATAGAGTTGTACAGAGAGTAGGGATTACACACATACATGTCTGAACGGGGTTGAAAGAAAACATAATCTTCAGAAAGGTCACAAGGTCGGTGGAAGAAGAAGATAACATGGTAATGGGAAGGAAAGTGTTGGGTGAGAGAAAACCAAGTATGGAGGGGTTTAAACCACTTCAAAAAGGTTCCTAAATGAACATGAGCTTCATAAAGGAAGTCATTATTAGTGAAAGTGATTGTGGTAAAGTTGAGTTCAAAAGAGTTAAACTCAATGGCAATGGTGTAGAGTTGGCATAAATACCATAAAAGAACTAAGGCTTCTTTGAATAAACTTGAGGGATGAGGGATCTGAAACATGTGTAGAAAAAGGAACTGAGGATGAAAACCAATAGGTCTGAGACCATGATCACCGCGTTTTCTGATGAGGATAGCCTGCATTTTGTAGATGAGATCATGAGCACGTCTTTCAAGTGTCTTTTTGGCAATGATCTGTTGGATTTCAGAAGGTAGATTGTGAACTGGAAAAACTAGTTTAAAATCTGGATCTGAAACAAAGGGTTTGTATTTCGGGGTGTAAAGGTAAGGGAAGAGAAAAGGATTGGTGACCGTTTGAGGAACAGGTTCAAAAGAGGGTAAAGGTAAAGGTAAGGAAGACATCATGCAAAAGACTGGAATAACCTGGAAAGTGTTTGAAGGAGGTTTCGAAGGAGGTCTTGTGAGCATGTCTGGGATGAGGTTGTCTTTTCCTTTTATATGCCTGGTGGTGAAGGAGTACTGTGAGAGCCACTGTGATAGCCTGAGTAACTGTGCATTTGGCATTTTTCTTCTTTTTGAAATTTAGCATCTGATCAAAGGCTGACATATCTAATTCCACGAGAAAGTGAAATCCAATGAGGTGAAATTCAAATCTTTGGATACCATACTTTACAGCTAAAATTTCTTTTAGTGTAGAGTGATAATGGAGTTTCGAATCTTTGAATTTTCCATTTTTTGTAACCACAGATTTGTCTGGTTCCATCTTTTTCTTCAAGGAGAATTGCTGACCAGAACTGTTCACTAGCATCTGTCTGCAGTATTCTTGTACCATCTGAAGGAATCTTTAAAGTGGGAAGTGACTTTGCTTTTATCTTCAAGGCTTGTACTGCTTTTGTCTGAATCTGAGACCACGTGGGAGGTTCTTTTTTGAGCATTTGTCTGAGTGGATATGTGAGCTGGGCAATATCTGGAAGAAATTCATTCATGTAATTGACTATACCGAGAAATTGCTAGATCTGCTTCTTTGAGAGATTTGCATCAGGAAAATCTGCAAGTGACTGAGCAATATGAGGTTGAGCAATGTACTGACCATCTTTGAGATGCATGCCTAAGAAATCAATTTCTGTAGCACCAATGAGCATCTTTTTCTCTGAAAGCATTATCCCATACTGTTGAACTATGCGCTGGAACTTATCCAATAACTGTGCATGAGATGTATCATCAGGAGAGAACAGTAAGATATCATCGATGTAAATCAAAGCATTATCAAGAATTGGAGCAAATATCTTGGTCATGGCTTTTTGGAACAGTGAAGGAGCAACTTTTAAACCAAAAGGCATTACGGTCCACTGGAAGTGGTGTTGAGGAATGCAAAACGCCGTTTTGTATCTGTCCTGTGGATGTATACCTAGTTGCCAAAATCCTGCCTTGAGATCAAACTTTGAGAAGACTTTTGCATTTGCTAGATTTGCGAACAAAGTTTTTCTGTCTGGAAGAGGGAACTTATCATCTGCAAGGAAAATGTTAAGAGGCTTGTAGTTGATTACCAATCTGAGTTTTCCACGAACTTGTTCTGAACGTTTGTTGACATAAAACGCTTCACACGCCCATGGAGAGGAGGTTGGTTCAATTAATCCTTGAGCCTGGAGAAGGGAACATTCTTGGATTGCTTGTTTGAAATGATCTGGGTTCATGCCTGAATGACTAGCTTTTGTAGGATTGGCATTCTCATTTTTCTTGAAGGGAAGGGAAATGAAAAATTCAGGGTTTTGCCAAAGTGGGTGATCACATTTCTGGAGAAAATCTGAGTGAGTTTCTGCACATGAAAAGTGAATGAACTTGTGTTTGAAATCTTGAAAAACATCTGGTTGAAGGGTAAGGGTAAAGAGGTTTGGAAGGTTTTTCCAAGGTCTGAAATAACTTTCAAACTTGATACCATTTCCACTAAGCTTTAAACCTGGTATACTGGTTATAATATCAAAACCAATAACAAGGTCTTTCTGGGGAAGTGGAGATCCTAAAATCTTTTGAGTTATTCGACAGCCTGGAAGGATTTGAAGGGTAACAGGGTTGCTGACAAAGTCTGTAGAAAATACATTTTCATCAGCGGTTTTGAAGAAGGTTTTCTGTTTTTTCCAAAAGTGTTTGGGTAAGACAAGAGGGTTTGCTATGGTTTGAGCTGCACCAGTATCAAAGAAAGCTGTGACTGTTATAGGAGGGGAATGTTTGTGAGTGAAAATCTGAACTGGAGCTAGGGGTAATTTTGGAGGTTGAATGATTTGGATTTTTTAGAGTTCTTGAACTGACATATACTCATAACATTGATCATCTGTGAAATCATCTGAGTATTCTGAGTAATTTGAATCTGTATACTCATCAGCATCAAACTGCTTTATCATAAACAGTGATCTTTCATTCTGCTCATCATCAAGGGAGAAAATTGATTCAAGATCATCATCTGAGAGATTGATACCTGAGATATTGGCAATGTCTTGGATCATCTTGACTGACTTTTTGTCTGACTTTGGGCAGTTCTTTGAGAAATGTCCTGGTTTTCCACAGAGAAAACATTTTGAGCTTTTGATCTTTGGGTTGTTCTTCTTTCTTGCAAATTTGAATCTTTGAAATCTTCTGGGTTTATCAGCATATCTGGAGAATTTTTTGTATCTGGGTCTGGAGATTTGTGGAGGTCTAGAAGGTCTGAATCTTCTGAAATGCTTCTTTTTCTTGTTGCTGCAAAAACATGTGGGATCTTTGGAGGAACATTTGATTTGTAATCCTGAGGAGGAGTAAGAACAGGGCTTTTCAAGCTTTTTGGAGTTGTGCACCAAGGTTTTGATGTATTTGTGCTCTTTACAAATCTTATCAAGGGCTTTTAGCATCATCTTGTAGATGTCTCCAAGGGTCATAGATTTGACATCAAGGGATCTGAGGTTCAACTGGGTTCTTGTTTGCTGGGCAAGTTCTTCTGGAACAGAATTAAGAAATGCTTGCTTTAAGTTGACATCATCGAATCCACCAAGTATGTAGAAATACTGGGAGAATTGTTGATAGTGTCTGTCAAGGTCTTTTGGATGGAGAGAACAGCATTTGAGTCTGAAGAATTGCTCTCTGATCTTTTCTAATCTGTGAGTTTCTTGTCCACAAAAGATTGCTGCAAATTGAGAGACAGCGTCTGTGATTGTTGGGCATTGAAGAAACTGGAGTTGTCTGTATTCACCAATGTTGTCCCAAAAATTTTTCAGGGTTCCAACGAGTCTAGAAACAAATCTGATCAAGACTGTGTTCATCGTAACATTGGGATGAGAATTCAATTCAACAAGTCCCCATGCTAAGAATTCTTGAAATCTTGAGGGCCATTTTGAAGGAGGAACATCATCAATGGTAAAGACTGAGAATTTTGATGTTGAAGGAGGAGCATGTGATTGTTGTGGAGGAGGGTGTTGTTCAGCATCCATTGCATCAGGGTTATGGACTTCTGGAGTATCATCTGGAACTTCAACTGTTGGTTCTGTCATGAAAATCTGAGGGAGCATCATTTCATCTGAGTCATCAGTATCATCTGTTTCAACTGATTCTTCTGATTTGACAGTATCCATGTGAGATTCATTCTCAAAGGTAGAGGGAAAAATATCTTCAATAGAGAACTGAGGAAGGTTATCTTGTGCCATCTGGTGAAGTATTTCTGGAAGGGTTTGTGTAGGAGAAATCATGAGTTGTACAGGTTTTTGGTTTGGTTGTGGTGTAGGGTTTTGAGGTGTGGAACTTGAGCTTGGGTGTGGTTTTGAGGGTTGAGAAAGTGGTTGTTCTGCTACTCTTTTGGGTTTTGGATCAACTGGTTGTTTTTCTCTAAATCTGTGAATCCATTTTTCAGTTGTACCGAAAGGGGGTTGGTCTGGTTGTTCTGAAAGAGGAGTGAAGTATTGTGTTGGTTGTGAGGATGTTGGAATAGATGTTGGGGGAGGTTTGTACTGAAAAGGTGTGAAAAAAGGTTTTGGAGGTGAGGTTGGAGGATTGTATGGTTGAAATGGGGGAGGAGTATAAGCTTGGTAAGGAGTATCATGCATACCAGTATGATATGGTGTGAAGATGTTGTAACTCGAAGCTGCTTGTTGTTGTTGGTGTTTCTGACGAAACTGGTTTTGAAGGTCTGCAAGTTGAATCTTTAGGCTCTTCATTTCTTTCTCTCGTTCAGTGAAAGCATAAGTGATACCAGTGTTGTTTTCAGCCATGTATCTGAGTTCTTGATCAAGTGTGATTATCCTTGACTGAATTTCAAGAATAATATTCTGGAGATTGACAAGACTCTGATCAAAGTGTTGACTGACTTGGTCCAACTTATGTTCAATTCTGTGCAAGTAGGAATTTTGCTGGAGAGAATTTTCAGTTTGCCAGTTTAAAACTGCTTCAGCACGAGAAACACTTTTTTGGTTTCCATATTCATCTCTGTCAGTGGGAGTGGGGATTTTTGGAATGTGTTTGTATTGGTCTTTATGAAATTCTTCAAAAGGAGGGAAGGTTGAGTTTGGATAGGTTGGTTGCATCATGGAGATTTGTGGTAAAGGTGTAGGTAAAGGTTGGGAGGAATTTTGAGAGGAATTTGGTTTGTGTGTGGGTTGAGTTGAGTAGGTTTGAGAGGGTGGTTTGTCTTTCTTAGGATAGATGACATAGTAGTCAAACTTTCCTGAGGGTTCACCAAGGAGATCAACTTCAGGGTCTCCATTTTCATATCTTTCTTTGAGCTTTTGCTGAGAAGACTTTTTCTTCTTTTGCTTCTTTGGAATATCATCATCATCATCATCCAGGAAGCTTTTATCAGCATCGATCTGGCATTCTTTGCATTGACAATATATGTCCCAATAGCAATGTCCTGTTGGAGATTTATATGCATACACGGGATTTCCATTGGACTGAAAGTGTGTGACTGGAACATCAAGGAGATCAGCATGGCATCTTTGCATCATAAACTGGGTTGGAAAGATTGTTGGAGGAGGAACATCCTTTCTTTTGTTGTGATCAAATTCAATTGTGACAGTACCATCCTGATTTGTCTTGTAGGTTGGATCAAAGTGTTCGATTGGCTCATCTTGTTTCCAAATCTTTTGATAACTTGTCGTCCACGTCTTTGGGAGAAGGGTGGCAAGTTCTTCATTGGAAATCTGCTTTGGAATATGAACATGTTTGGGAGTTCTATCTGCTGTTTCCATTTTAACAAAAACTGCATCACTGGAGTGTGAAAGAGGCAAGTTAATGGCATGATCTTGAACTCTGTATGCCATCTGGTAGTGAAGGGTTGCCTGGAGGCCTTTCATTTCTGTGCCTACGATCTGGACTTGAACTTTTAAAGCATCTAACAGGGTTGGATCATGAAGAGACATATTGTAATTTGGGAAGACTGTGAAGAAGACAGTTCCTGCATTGAGTGTCGTCTCGACGATTCCAAGGACTGCATGCTTGTAATCTTTAAATCTGGTGTCCAATAAGGCCATTCTGGTACAGACAGGAATTCCATTTCTACCATGGAAGGTTAAAGCGATTCTGATAGCACCAAAGTGGATGTGAGTGTATCCTTGTTCTGACCACTGGTGAGGAAATTCTTCTGGGATCTGAAGAGTAACAAAGTGCTCTTGGGGTCCTGCTGGAAGAATACATTGATCAAAGTTTGTGGCTTGAACATATTCTTTTGGAGCTGGATATTTGGGTTTTAAAAGAGTTTTTAAAGATCTGGTAAGAGAAGGGGAGGAGTTTGAGAAAGCTGTATAAGGATTGACAAGGGGTAAGACTGTTTGTTGGGTTTTCTTTTCTTCTGAAATATAATCTACTTCATATAAGAACTTAAGCTTAGAAGAGGAGGACTTTTTAAGTACAGGAGATGGAGGAGAGGATAGACTAAAAGAAGATCTAGAGGAAGATGGTTGAGAACTAGAGTTGCTAAGAGTGGATAGATCCATGAAAGTAAGACTCTCTTTTGGCTTTTCCTTTTCCAATTTTTCAATAATCAAATCTTTTAGAAACATACTTCTCTTCTCACTATCTTGGCAAGTTGTTAGGCCTGATACCATTTATACACACAGCGGCAGGTAGTACGGCCAAGGCTCTGGCAACTGACACGGCTTCAGTTCCTGGCTCTCCGGGTGGTAGAGTCCTGACAATACTATCTGGTACTATGACAACAGCGTGAAGATCGATCAAACTTGGCAAGATAATACCAACGATAAGCTTTCCATAGATCAGACATACAACCAAGGTATTCTAGCCGGTGTTCAAGACTCTGGCGCCTTCTTGGCGTAACGTCGAACTGGGGGCCTGACTTTTATGGAGATATGTCTTTCACTATAGTAACTTACTATTAGTATAATCTTGGGACGGTATGACTTTTCTTTAGCTGAGGAAAAAGGTTCAATGATCTGTTTAACAGATTAACAATAGTTTCTGTTGCAGAGGATCCATAATAATATGGCAACTGCAGAGCATACTCAACTTGTATCACTGTAAACTTTTGAATAGATTGAAGAGGAATGATGAAGCTGAAAGATGTAACTATGAAAAAAGGAAGATGGAAGCACCAAAAAAGAAAGAGAGGTTTTTAGCCAAACATATTTTTATAAAGGAAGGTTTTTCTTACAAGAGAGAGGTTTGAGTTTTTTCTCGATTCTTACTATGCTTAGATTGATTTTTCTCGATGATTCCTTCCTAGAGAAGTATCATTCTATTTATACATGAAAAAGTAAAGGACTAGTAGCCTAATAAGACGAGACTAGGACAAAGTAACTTTACAAGTGGCTTAGGATAAGACTAAAGGACGGTGAGTCATAACTAAGGTACAATGACTCATAACTAGAGTACAAAGGTCCATTATTATGGTATAGTGACTCATCAGTTAAGGTACAGTGACTAAGCACTATGACTCATACTAAAATACAAAATACATTATGACTTGACTAAGACATAAAGGTGATGAAGACTTGACATAAGGTTGTCTTGATGTGAAGGTATCATTATCAACTTCTGTGGAGTCTTCTGGAGAAAACTGAAATTAACACGCTTAATTATACAATATTTGGACTGGAGAGGGAATTTTTTATCTTGTAACACCATCATTTGAGAGAACGTTGAGTGTGTTCTGGAGAGAGGTTGAGGTGTGAATTATCTGCGCCTGGGGTGAAATCATAGCCGAGGTTGACTAACCATTGATCTGGATCAAAATCATCAAGTGGATCTTGAGAATCTTGTTGCCATTCCATTTGTGGGATAACTTCAGGAGGTTTCCAATAAGGATTCCATTCTACTGGGCCTGCATGGTCAAGTTTAAATCTGGTAGTTTCAGAAAGAGGTTCTGTCCAAGTACCATCAAGGCGAGTTTCATAAATCTTTTTATCAATGTTGAGCTGGTAAGTGTACTCTGAAGGATAGTTTCCCCATGGAACTTCATCTTAGATCTCTGGCCAATTTTGCTTTGGAAACTTGTGATTCATTTCACAAATTTGTCGCTGGAATTCAGTGTATTCAACTGGGTGATCAAACTGAGAATCAAACAGTGAATATCCTTGGGAGCTGTAAATTGCTGCATAAGGGAAATACTGAGGATATTTTGTCAAACTGCTGCAAGATCTGTGAAAGATTAAAACAATATGAGGATCAGGAAGAACTTTTGTATATCTTTCATAGGTTTCAATCCATTGGATCCAAATGGGAATGGGTCTGAACTAGGTGAAGAAAATCTTGAGATGTTGTTGACTGGGGTCCAACTGGTGTTTAGAAGGGTTGATGGTTGACTGGTGAAAAAGGTGAAGAAGGGTTTTGAGCTTTGGAAGTGGGAATTCTATACCAATATAGTAAAGGTGACAAAGGTACCATATAAAACAAATTGTTTCTTTTGGGAAACAAAGAGGTTCATGGAATTTAAAGGGATGGATAAAGGGATAATCAGGGTGTATACCAAGAGATTGAAAAGAGGTGTCTCCAAACTTTCTGAGTGTTTTGGACTGATATTTAAGCAAAAGGTGTGAGGCTTTTTGGTCAAGGGTTTGAGTGGCAAGAAGTCTGGGTAACTCTGGAGGGAGATTGTCCACTGGAAGGTTAAGAAATTCATCAGGGAGATCAAATTCATCATCAAGGTGAGGTTTCTGAGAAGAGGGGAAAAGAGGGTTGGTTGAAGAAGAGGCTTGTGAAGAAGAAGGTGCTGGGTTCATCATGGAAATGACTGGAAAAACCTGGAAAGTGTTTGAAGGAGGTTTCGAAGGAGGTCTTGTGAGCATGTCTGGGATGAGGTTGTCTTTTCCTTTTATATGCCTGGTGGTGAAGGAGTACTGTGAGAACCACTGTGATAGCCTGAGTAACTGTGCATTTGGCATTTTCTTCTTTTTGAAATTTAGCATCTGATCAAAGGTTGACATATCTAATTCCACGAGAAAGTGAAATCCAATGAGGTGAAATTCAAATCTTTGGATACCATACTTTACAGCTAAAATCTCTTTTAGTGTAGAGTGATAATGGAGTTTCGAATCTTTGAATTTTCCACTTTTGTAACCACAGATTTGTCTGGTTCCATCTTTTTCTTCAAGGAGAATTGCTGACCAGAACTGTTCACTAGCATCTGTCTGCAGTATTCTTGTACCATCTGAAGGAATCTTTAAAGTGGGAAGTGACTTTGCTTTTATCTTCAAGGCTTGTACTGCTTTTGTCTGAATCTGAGACCACGTGGGAGGTTCTTTTTTGAGCATTTTTCTGAGTGGATATGTGAGCTGGGCAATATCTGGAAGAAATTCATTCATGTAATTGACTATACCGAGAAATTGCTGGATCTGCTTCTTTGAGAGATTTACATCAGGAAAATTTGCAAGTGACTGAGCAATATGAGGTTGAGCAATGTACTGACCATCTTTGAGATGCATGCCTAAGAAATCAATTTCTGTAGCACCAATGAGCATCTTTTTCTCTGAAAGCATTATCCCATACTGTTGAACTATGCGCTGAAACTTATCCAATAACTGTGCATGAGATGTATCATCAGGAGAGAACAGTAAGATATCATCGATGTAAATCAAAGCATTATCAAGAATTGGAGCAAATATCTTGGTCATGGCTTTTTGGAACAGTGAAGGAGCAACTTTTAAACCAAAAGGCATTACGGTCCACTGGAAGTGGTGTTGAGGAATGCAAAATGCCGTTTTGTATCTGTCCTGTGGATGTATACCTAGTTGCCAAAATCCTTCCTTGAGATCAAACTTTGAGAAGACTTTTGCATTTGCTAGATTTACGAACAAAGTTTTTCTGTCTGGAAGAGGGAACTTATCATCCGCAAGGAAAATGTTAAGAGGCTTGTAGTTGATTACCAATCTGAGTTTTCCACGAACTTGTTCTGAACGTTTGTTGACATAAAACGCTTCACACGCCCATGGAGAGGAGGTTGGTTCAATTAATCCTTGAGCCTGGAGAAGGGAACATTCTTGGATTGCGTGTTTGAAATGATCTGGGTTCATGCCTGAATGACTAGCTTTTGTAGGATTGGCATTCTCATTTTTCTTGAAGGGAAGGGAAATGAAAAATTCAGGGTTTTGCCAAAGTGGGTGATCACATTTCTGGAGAAAATCTGAGTGAGTTTCTACACATGAAAAGTGAATGAACTTGTGTTTGAAATCTTGAAAAACATCTGGTTGAAGGGTAAGGGTAAAGAGGTTGGGAAGGTTTTTCCAAGGTCTGAAATAACTTTCAAACTTGATACCATTTCCACTAAGCTTTAAACCTGGTATACTGGTTATAATATCAAAACCAATAACAAGGTCTTTCTGGGAAGTAGAGATCCTAAAATCTTTTGAGTTATTCGACAGCCTGGAAGGATTTGAAGGGTAACAGGGTTGCTGACAAAGTCTGTAGAAAATACATTTTCATCAGCGGTTTTGAAGAAGGTTTTCTGTTTTTTCCAAAAGTGTTTGGGTAAGACAAGAGGGTTTTGCTATGGTTTGAGCTGCACCAGTATCAAAGAAAGCTGTGACTGTTATAGGAGGGGAATGTTTGTGAGTGAAAATTTGAACTGGAGCTAGGGGTAATTTTGGAGTTGAATGGTTTGGATTTTTTGGAGTTCTTGAACTGACATATACTCATAACATTGATCATCTGTGAAATCATCTGAGTATTCTGAGTAATTTGAATCTGCATACTCATCAGCATCAAACTGCTTTATCATAAACAGTGATCTTTCATTCTGCTCATCATCAAGGGAGAAAATTGATTCAAGATCATCATCTGAGAGATTGATACCTGAGATATTGGCAATGTCTTGGATCATCTGGACTGACTTTTTGTCTGACTTTGGGCAGTTCTTTGAGAAATGTCCTGGTTTTCCACAGAGAAAACATTTTGAGCTTTTGATCTTTGGGTTGTTCTTCTTTCTTGCAAATTTGAATCTTTGAAATCTTCTGGGTTTATCAGCATATCTGGAGAATTTCTTGTGTCTGGGTCTGGAGATTTGTGGACGTCTGGAAGGTCTGAATCTTCTGAAATGCTTCTTTTTCTTGTTGCTGCAAAAACATGTGGGATCTTTGGAGGAACATTTGATTTGTAATCCTGAGGAGGAGTAAGAACAGGGCTTTTCAAGCTTTTTGGAGTTGTGCACCAAGGTTTTGATGTATTTTTGCTCTTTGCAAATCTTATCAAGGGCTTTTAGCATCATCTTGTAGATGTCTCCAAGGGTCATAGATTTGACATCAAGGGATCTGAGGTTCAACTGGGTTCTTGTTTGCTGGGCAAGTTCTTCTGGAACAGAATTAAGAAATGCTTGCTTTAAGTTGACATCATCGAATCCACCAAGTATGTAGAAATACTGAGAGAATTGTTGATAGTGTCTGTCAAGGTCTTTTGGATGGAGAGAACAGCATTTGAGTCTGAAGAATTGCTCTCTGATCTTTTCTAATCTGTGAGTTTCTTGTCCACAAAAGATTGCTGCAAATTGAGAGACAGCGTCTGTGATTGTTGGGCATTGAAGAAACTGGAGTTGTCTGTATTCACCAATGTTGTCTCAAAAATTTTTCAGGGTTCCAACGAGTCTAGAAACAAATCTGATCAAGACTGTGTTCATCGTAACATTGGGATGAGAATTCAATTCAACAAGTCCCCATGCTAAGAATTCTTGAAATCTTGAGGGCCATTTTGAAGGAGGAACATCATCAATGGTAAAGACTGAGAATTTTGATGTTGAAGGAGGAGCATGTGATTGTTGTGGAGGAGGGTGTTGTTCAGCATCCATTGCATCAGGGTTATGGACTTCTGGAATATCATCTGGAACTTCAACTGTTGGTTCTGTCATGAAAATCTGATGGAGCATCATTTCATCTGAGTCATCAGTATCATCTGTTTCAACTGATTCTTCTGATTTGACAGTATCCATGTGAGATTCATTCTCAAAGGTAGAGGGAAAAATATCTTCAATAGAGAACTGAGGAAGGTTATCTTGTGCCATCTGGTGAAGTATTTCTGGAAGGGTTTGTGTAGGAGAAATCATGAGTTGTACAGGTTTTTGGTTTGGTTGTGGTGTAAGGTTTTGAGGTGTGGAACTTGAGCTTGGGTGTGGTTTTGAGGGTTGAGAAAGTGGTTGTTCTGCTACTCTTTTGGGTTTTGGATCAACTGGTTGTTTTTCTCTAAATCTGTGAATCCATTTTTCAGTTGTACCGAAAGGGGGTTGGTCTGGTTGTTCTGAAAGAGGAGTGAAGTATTGTGTTGGTTGTGAGGATGTTGGAATAGATGTTGGGGGAGGTTTGTACTGAAAAGGTGTGAAAAAAGGTTTTGGAGGTGAGGTTGGAGGATTGTATGGTTGAAATGGGGGAGGAGTATAAGCTTGGTAAGGAGTATCATGCATACCAGTATGATATGGTGTGAAGATGTTGTAACTCGAAGCTGCTTGTTGTTGTTGTTGTTTCTGACGAAACTGGTTTTGAAGATCTGCAAGTTGAATCTTTAGGCTCTTCATTTCTTTCTCTCGTTCAGTGAAAGCATAAGTGATACCAGTGTTGTTTTCAGCCATATATCTGAGTTCTTGATCAAGTGTGATTATCCTTGACTGAATTTCAAGAATAATATTCTGGAGATTGACAAGACTCTGATCAAAGTGTTGACTGACTTGGTCCAACTTATGTTCAATTCTGTGCAAGTAGGAATTTTGCTAGAGAGAATTTTCAGTTTGCCAGTTTAAAACTGCTTCAGCACGAGAAACATTTTTTTGGTTTTCATATTCATCTCTGTCAGTGGGAGTGGGGATTTTTGGAATGTGTTTGTATTGGTCTTTATGAAATTCTTCAAAAGGAGGGAAGGTTGAGTTTGGATAGGTTGGTTGCATCATGGAGATTTGTGGTAAAGGTGTAGGTAAAGGTTGGGAGGAATTTTGAGAGGAATTTGGTTTGTGTGTGGGTTGAGTTGAGTAGGTTTGAGAGGTTGGAGGCAATAATGGTGAATTCAAAAATCAGAGGAAAAGAGGGTTTTAAGGAGCGGGTTTATTAGGTCTTTGGAATTGGCTTTTTAGAGATTTTTAAAGAGTTTTGAGGTTCACGAATCAGAGGAAAAGAAAATCATAGAGAGTAATTAACATAGTTGATTTCAAAGGGTTTTGAAACGGAGACCGAAGGGCTTTTCATTAACGAGTCTCAGCCTAAAATTGTAGATCTACGCTATCTTAAGAGTTTTCAAAGAAAACTAATCAGAAAATGGTGAAGATTATATCGATAGGAACTTGAGAATAAAATTTGTGACTAAACCAGCGTCGAGGAGCAGCGATAGGTGATCGTCGATGGCGGCAGCAACAACAACGTTCCACAGGATTTTGGGTATTTTTGAGTGGCGGTCTTGAATGTAGAGAGACAAGCTAGATAGAGAATAAATTTAGAAAGAAAATTAAAAAAAAAAAAGGAAAATGAGAGAAATAAAATAATTGGTTTTACTTAAAACCCAATTTTTTCAATTTTTATCTGACATGGCGTGTGGGCTCATTGTGTGCTTATTTAGACTCACATGACACATTGCGTTCAGTCATTGGAAGAAAAATTCATGACATTTTTTAATTTTTTATTAACAGAGTTAGTGACTGGTGCAAAGTGCATGATGGAATACAAGACACTAAAGCGTAAATTTTTTTTTCTTTACGTACCAAATCGTGAAAGATGTTATAGTTCAGGGCCAAAATATAAATTAACCCGTTTTCTTCTATAAAATTTTATTGGTTTTGTTGTAGTTTTTTTTTTCCATATATTTTGGAATAAGATTATAATTTATATTTTTATTATTTTAATTAATGTATTTTTCTCAAACCGTTTGAATGAACTCTTTAGGTTCCATTTAATTGATAGTTATGTTATTTATTTTTTATTTTTCAATAAAAAAGTGAAAATAAAAATAAAAATAAATTGATAATTTAAAAAAATAAAAAATAAAAATAAAAACAACAACCAAACAAAATATTATTTTATTTTTTTTATGAAAGAATTAACTTTTTATTAACAAACATAAGGTGTAACTATCTCTAATAATTAAAAGTAGTTAAGAAATTAGTAAAATTTTTAATTTTTAATTTTAATAACTAGAGTTCAAATCTTAGTTATTTCAAATATGAAAAAAAAATAATTAAGAAAAACTTTTGTTTCAATAAAAGATGGTTTACAATTACTTTTTTGTAGTTGAAAACCTAAAATAGTTTAACTTTGGTTTGTAATAATGAAAGGTTAATATTGATAGTATTAAATTAATGTGTACTCTAAGCTTTCATATGTCATGTGTGAATTTTTTGTTTGTTCATTTAAATCTATGATGAGATAAATTATTATAATAATGAGATTAGATTTGTTATAATAGTTTTGGGGTTGGTTAAATGAATTCTTTTTTAATTTTCAAAATAAGATAAGTTGTTACCGATATTTTTTATTAGATATGACTGAACACCTAAAAATTTATATTTTTAATAAAAATTTTAAATTAATTAAAGCTTATTAAAATGATGATTTTTTTATCTAAAAAAAATAAAATTAGATTTGAAAATACAATTATGTATGAGAAAGAATAACTCTTTTATAACGTCCGTTTTAAAAACGATACCAATACTATGTGTTATCCTTTAACATTAAAGAAAGTGATATTAATTTTTATATTTAAAAATAATTCCTTTAAATTTTCTTATTGCTACAAAAGAAATTTTTCTTTTTTTTTTTTAAATTTTTGCTTAAAAAATAAATAAAAACCTTGTCTATTGAAAAAATCCCAAAATATTTAATACTTTGACAATATTAAGAAGAACTCTCTTATCTAAAGATTTTTTAAGAATCATTACTCGAACTTATCAAAAATTTCATTTTCAATGGCTCGTATTTATCTTAAAAATTGATAGTTATAAAAATACTGTAATATATGATGCTCATAATCTAATCCAAATAATATTTTCTTTTTATAAGAATTCATTTCTTATCATTTTTTATTAAATTAAAGGTAAACAAAAATCTTTATTGAAAATTATTTTAAATACCTTAATGCTTTGATGGCATTTTAGAAAAAATTTATCATTTAAATATTTTTAAAAAATTACTGCCCAAATTTCTTTAAGATTTCATAAAAAAATTTCATTTTTGTCTCATTTTTTTTAAATAAATAAAAAATTAATTACTACAAATGATATTCATATATTATGTAAAATTTAATCACTAAAAAGGATTTTTTTCATCATTTATTATTATTATTATTTTATATTCTTTTAATAAATAAATAAATAAAAATAATTTATATTAAATATTTTCTTAAATACTTTTTTATTTTAATAGTGTTAAAGTTAATAACCGAAATCTCATCCCCTATAGTCCGAAACTCTGCTACCTTCCACTATGTTATTACTTTGCCTAAAACCTTCCTTCTCACGAAAAATCAAATCTTAAAACTTCCTGAAACACCCTAATCCCAAAGCCCATTCTTAAATCGAAATACATTTTTTGTCTTTTTTTTTTTGGTTTAATTGACGTTAATGATCCCCAATAAGGGATGTGATGATATTTTTGTGTTTTGTTGTTTTTGGCTTTTTGAGGGTTGTGGGTTGCTTGACATGAGGGGTTTGGGTAATGTGGCTTTTTTGTTTTTTTTGTTTTTATAGTAGGGGTGGTGTTGGTTGTCTTAGTGAGGTGTTAGGCTAGTAATGGTGGTTGGATAATGGGTTAAAGGAAGGGTTGGCTGGTGATGAAGACAAGACAAGGATTCTATCAGGTTTCAAGGCTAGGCTGTGTTGGTTTGTTCAACTGGTGAAAGGAGAGGGATGGGGTGGTGGTGGCAATTTAAAACATGAAGGGATGGTGGCTGCTGGGCTGGTCAATTATGGAAATGAAGGGGTAAGTGTTCGGTGGTAGTTTGAGTGGTTTCAACTGGTGAAGTTTGGTGATGACCCTGAGAATGGGATTTCAGTTTGGTTTATTGGCTAAGAGAGAAACCTCCTAAGATTTTGTCTGTGAACCCTTTTTTGTTGTGAATTCCCTTTTGTTGGGATTATTTTTCTTTTAGTTTTTAGAAATTGGAGCATCTCTCGTTTCAACCACCTTTGTGAATTGTTTGTTCTCCCTTCTTATATCCCTTTTGTACCGTGTTCAAATTGGGTTCTTGTAGTACTTTACCCTTCCAAGAAGTAATTGCATTTCGGAGCCTTGTTGCAACTTGACAGCATGGCTCTGCTTAGGATTACAGAGTTGCTAAATTTTAAGGTGTGAAAATGTTTGATAAATTGATGTAGGAGCAGAAGGTGGGTAAAAAAAAGGTGAAAATAGAAAGCTGAAAATGGGGGAAGCATTTTAAGGAAAAGGAATTGAGTAGGGGTGTGCAGTCGGTTAATTTGGTTAATTCGGTCTGAAAAAATCAATAACCGAATTAACCAATTTTATTTTATCAGTAATCAAACCGACCAACAAAATTTTAACTAACCGATTTAATCGAATCGATCAAAAATCGGTTCGATTCGATTAGTTTGGTTAAATAATCAAATTTTTCATCATTTTTTCTCTTATTTTGAATAATTATTTAGCTACAAATTCAATATAATAAAAACTTAAATTGACATACCATTCAAACTAAATCATTAAAGAATTTAATAATTTCTACAATATTTTACAAGAAAAAAGATAAATAAATACTCATTTAAACTTATTTAATCAAAATAAATTAAATAATAAGTTTTAAAAAGTATTACTTTAACATATATCAAATAACCAACAAAGCCATCAATACATAATAATTGTCATTTCAACACATAAACAAGTTTTCAAGGATCAACAAGCCAACTTAAAAAAGCAAATCAAGCAAATATGCATCTCATAACTTTGGTGCAAAACATAAAAGATATTTTAAGTTGACAAATTGAGCTAACAACTCATACAAAACATAAAACAAGACAAGAACACTCTGAGTTGACAAATGGATATAAAAGTTCATAAAAAAACATAAAACAAGCTAATTAAAGGATATTCCAAGTTCTAACAGCATTCTTCGTACATGAACCCCATAACTTTGGTGCACATCTTTCATTTTTTCTTAAAATGTTAAAGAGATTAAAACCTTAATTAGTTGTCAATGAATACAATAAATATTTTTTAAATGTAAATATTCATAGAAATTAATAATGAAATTACCTCAAAAGGTCCATGCACATTTGTTTTAATCAATTACTGGATCTAAGGCAATTTTTAACAAATCTAAAAATATATAAACAAAAAATAACAAAAGTAAGCTTTAAACAAATAAAAAAATAAAAAATAATAATCCTTAAAAAATAAATGATAGTATAAATAAAATATTACCTAAATCCATTTTGTCAAGCTGTATCAAATCATCTTCAGGTTGAAATGAATCAAGATTAGAAGATCTACGTAACCAATCTTGAGCACAAATAAGGGCTTGCACAATTTTAGGAGTTAAAGAGCTCCTATATGCATCAAGCACACGACCACCAGTGCTAAAAGCAGATTCGGAAGCAACTGTGGATATAGGAATTGCTAACACATCACGAGCTAGATGGGAAAGGATAGGAAACCTATGGCTATTAAGTTTCCACCAAATTAAAACATCAAAGTCATCATTATCATCATCATCAGGCTCCTCACTCAAATATTTAGCCAATTCTTATTTATGTTCATCTTTGCCATGTTCAATCCTATACCTCTTGTACTTGGACTTAAAGCTTTCTTTTTTTTTTTTTGTCATTCCATTTCCACTTTCATCATCGGTGGGCTGTGACATTTGGCTTACTTGACTACTTTCACCAACTTGCTCAGACTGAGGTTCTAACATTCTTTTGTATTCATTAAATAAGTTTTCTATTGCTTGTTGTACTTTTTTAATCATCAATGAAGCTTCATAAGAAGAATACATTTTCATGAAGCAATATTCAACAAAAGAAAACTTTTTTGAAGGATCAAGAAGAGAAGCAATATAAACCAACATATTCATCTTCTCTATATTTCCCCAATACTTATCATATTTATCCTTCATTCTCTTTGCCATTACATTCAACTCAACATCAGGATTTAATTGCCATTCTCGCAAAGTGGAATAAACATCACATATATCATCAAGAAAAGTATTAGATGTGACGTAAGAAGTACCTAAAACTTTCACGGTGAGATCATAAAATTGTTGCAAGAAAAGGTAAAACTTCCTAACAGTTGCCCAATCATTTTGATCGGGTACCTCATCTCCCATCAAAAGCTCACTTCTATAATAAGGATCAACATCATCAAATGCATCAGATGCCCTTTCAAACTTTTGAGCTACATCCAACATCAAATAAGTAGAATTCTATCTAGTGCTAACATCCAAACACAATAAACTTTTACTTTGAATATGTTTATTTACAATACACTCTTTAAACTTAGCTAACCTGAAAGGTGATTGTCTCTCATATCTTATTGCCCCTCTAACACGAGCAATTGTTTCATTCATTTCCTTCAATCCATCACAAACAATAAGATTAACAATATGTGCAATGCATCTCAAATGAAGATATTTGCCTCCCAAAATACTATTCCAGCATTGTTAAATTTTTTCCTCAAATATGCAATTGCAACATCATTAGAACTAGCCTTATCAACTGTAACAGTAAAAATCTTATCAATCCCCCAATCACGCAAACATTTTTCAACCGCCTTACCAATAGCTTCACCTTTGTGACTAGAAATGGGACAAAAATTTAATATCTTTTTATTTAGTTTTCAATCTTTGTCTATGAAGTCAGTCGTAAGACACATATAATTGATCATTTGTAATGAGGTCCATGTATCAGTGGTAAGAGATACTCTTGTAAAAGATGATTTCATGAATTGCTTCAAATGAGTCTTTTCATCAATATAAAGCTGATAGCAATCCCTAGTAACTGTCCATCGTGATGGTACACAAAATCTAGGACATGCAACTGACATACAATGTCTAAATCCTTCCGACTCCACAAATCTAAATGACAACTCATTCAGAATGATCATTTTAGGTACAGCTTTTCTAACAGCATCTTGATTAAATTTCTAAGTGCCTAAAGATTCCACTCCTCCTGACGGCAACACCAATTCTGTTTGAGTACCATCATCCCCACTAACACGAGGAACCTTTTTACAAGAATTCATGTGATTCTTTAAAGCGGTGGTTCCATTCTTTTTAGGATCAGCAAAAAATTCTCTGTCACAATAATTACACCTAGCTTTACGATTACCTTCTTCATTAACAAATTTAGTAAAGTGGTCCCATACCTCTGACCATGGCTTAGATGCTCGTCTCATCACTTTGGAATTTACAGTTGCACTTTTTGTTACCTCATCATATGTAAAAAGTTGAGAGGCCAATTGTGTTTGATTAGTTGTAGAATCCAAAATCATATCACTCACTTCATTTGACATCTTCAAAAAAAAAAAAAGCAAGTGATCAAATTATATCCAAACAATAAAAAATAAATAATTATATTATATTAAAATAATAAATAAAAATAAAATTATATTCAAATAATGAAAAAATAATAAAGTAATATTCACACAATTATTGAACACATTGGATATTCAAATAATGAAATAGTTTGTTAATCAAACTATATATTAGTTGCTTATTTTATCAACAAACAATGTAAGTGTCTAGCATAGTTTAGGCTAATTTATTTTAACTTTTAATTTAAGTATCTAGCATAATTTAGATTAATTAGTTGCTAGATCTAGTAAGAAAGTTAAAACTTAAAAGTGCTAGATCTCTGACAATAGATTTTTTTAAATTCTTTATTCCTGAATAGTTGTGTTTTAAATTTATTTCTCTATGTATACATCCAGTATTTACACACTCTACTTCAAGGTGTAAATCACTTAAACTATTTATGTCTTTCGCTTGTGAGTTGTGGGACCATTCTTGAATTGTCTTAGTCCACATCATTACCATGTTGCCATACCATCAGTCATCCCTAAATTACCAAAAGAAAGCAACAAAATCTGTATTTATTAAAGCTGCATCTCATTTCATAACCAAATGATCTCATCAATCCTTTGATTTCATTTCTTCTCATTCATTCCAAGTGTGTTCTTCACACTTTCCACAGCACCCTGAGCCATGCCCTTCATTTGCTCTCCAGTCTGCAATAGTACAAATTTCTATTTCATTAGTTTCCTAACCAAAGCTCAAAATAACGTAAACTTTATCAATTGTCTGTTTAATGTACCCTAAAATGAGGTATTATTATTATTGAAAAGCAAAAGAATTGATGAAAGGGAATGACAGATAAACAAGAAACCTGCTGAAGAAAACCAGTAATCTACTGTAGGAAACCAGCTGACGCAGAAAACTAGTAGTCTGCTGTAAGAAACCAGCAGTCTGCTGCAGGAAACCAGTAATATACTACTGTCTTTGCTGAACAGACTCTTGAGCTGATTGAGTAGCATTTGTTGCATGGTCTCTAGCTGTATTTGCAGTATCCTTATAATTGCAGAGCTTGAATTCTGCTTGGGGAATAGACTTAACTAAATCAGCAGATAAAATTCATCAATCTGAGAAAGGTGCGCTTCACCACACATTAATTGGTTTCCCCAGTCGGCCTCCATGCTAGAAAATAGCATTTTCTTTTACTTTTTCTTGAGTCCACTGTCCACATCGTCTTAGTCCGAATAGTTGTTGCTTTCTTTTGGTAATTTAGCGAAGCAAGTCGAAACTGGCAGAAACTGTTATTAAAAATCTTGCTCCCTTCATTTTTATAAGTTAAAGTGCCTTTCTCGACTAAAAGGAGAATTTTCACAGCTTGCTACAGATACTGTAAATCCAACGTGGGGCGTGAAAGGTTTTGACTTTTGATCCTTTTGTTCCAGAACCTAGTCAATCAACTGAAGGAGTAAACAAGCCACTGAAAGTCCTAGACCTATTCCTTCTAGGCTAGAGATAGTGTCCATCTATCGAATCACTCTAAACAAGTAAACAACAAAAGCTACTGAAAAATACCAGCAAAAAAAACATTACCGTGGGCACACCTTGGGGCTGAGGTTTGGCTGTTTGGGTTATGCTTTAGCTTAAAACATACAGGAAGAATACAGTTCTAAACATCATGCTAAAAGAAAAAATAAAGGTTATTAAGATTTAAGAACTTACGATGGCATCTTGGGCAGATTGATCTCTACAACTGTGGATCTTGTGTAGCAAATTAGAGGGAGCAAGAGATTATGAGGCAAGTAGCCAAGCAAGAGAGTAAGAGGGAGGCAAAGATGCAGGAGATTGAAGGAGAGCAAACTGCAAAGGGCAAAGACATAGTAAGCTACAACAGAGGAAGAGCAAAGAGCAGAAAGGGGAAACAGCTGGGTGGATGAGTTATAAAAAAGGTAAGTTAAATTTAGGTTTTTTTAAAGAGAATTTACATATTTACCCTTAATTATTATAAGATCGGTTAATTCAGTTAATTCGGTTATCAATTTAACGAATTTAACTGATCTTAAAATCGATTACAACCGAAAACCGATTAAACCGAATCGAAATAACCATATTTCATAATTTCGATCGGTTAAATCGGTTAGAACCGATATATGCTCACCCCTAGAATTGAGGTAGCTGACCTTTTCCTTTTCCTTTTTGATTTTTTAAAATTTTTTAAAATCTTAGTTAATTAAATTAATTAATTTTAATAAAATAAAATTAGGTCTTAAAATTGAATTTAAGCCTATAATTGGATTTTTTATCTTAAAATTGACTTAACTTCTATTAGACCTTTAATCTCAAGTGACCAATAAATGAATTGAATTGGCTTCAACACATGTAAAATGATCATAAAAATGATTAATCCAAAACGAGTCCAAACCTTAATCTAATTAAAATGCTCAAGTTAGCCCAAATAAAAATGTTTAAACCAAACACAAAATAGAATCGAATCCTCTAGGATAAAATTAGATATTTACATAAATTATAATTGTTAGATTAAAATCAACAAAAAATATATATTTGATAATAAGATGAAATTTTAAAAAAAAAATCTGTATGGACATTAAATTAAAAGTGTATTAGTATATTAGTTTTACTTAAATTTTAATTCTATTTTAATATATAAAATTTTAAAAAATTTATTGATAAAAATATTGAGACATTATTTATATTTAAAAAAATAATTAGCATTTTTAGTATTATAAATTACAAAAAAAAAAACTTTCAAAAAAATCGTTAATATTTGAAGAAAGAGTACTTGTAACTATTATTTAACAAATTAATCTAAGACTTTATGAGATAAATTAATAACAAAATAAACTACTTTATTTATAAATATAAATGAAACTTTTAAAAAAGGCTTTTATGTTTAAGGATATTTTAGAACTAAAAAAAATAAATAAAAGGGTCTTATGTTTAATGGTCTAGTGTGTGAGCCACTAAACTCATCATCATTCTCAAATTAAATTGTGGGTGTAACGCAACGGAAAAGCCATGACTACATTAAGACTCCATTTAAATGCCCAGTGACCTTCAAGGGGTGCGATTAAAGCTCTCTAACGTTTTGGTTATGCATTTGGAGATTAGATGCTTTTTAACTAGTAAAAAAGCTGTGTTTAGTGTCCTGCCTCTTTCTTTTTTTTTTTTTTTCTTCTTTTTTTGTCTTTGGATTATAATGAATGGTTAGATATATCTTATCACGTTTTTTCCTTTCCAATTTTGACTAGTCATTTATAAGTTATTTTTTGTTATTTTATTTTTTAATTTAAAGTTTTTTAAATTAATTTATTGTAATTATTTATCATATTATTTATGTAATTATTTAATAAATTAATTAATAGTTAAGATAATAAATATATATTAAAAAATTAATTTTATAATCAAATAGATTATTAGTGAATAAAAAATAGATAATTATATAAATAATAAATAAATAATAAATTTTCTCTTTTAAGATGTATAAATACATTAATTTTTTTAAAATTATTATTTTGAAATAAAAATAATCATATATTATAAATTTTAATATCTCTAATAGTTTTTTTTTTTTTCATTACATTTGATCTCATATCACCGTTGTATTTGCATTTAAATACATATCACAATAGTAATTTTAATTTTATTGTTGCAATACTCAATTTCACTATTATAGTCCCTGATCTTAACAACACCAATATTTTTAATTTTATCACAACTTATTTACAGGTTGGATGAATTTTAAATGATCTGAATCAACATGTTATAATGTGAATAGCCAAAAATAATATCTCATTTGCATCATAAATAGGCAACCGATGCCTAATGGAAGCCTTTGAACTTGCTTGGGTCATAGTGACTCCTATTTTTTGTTTTTTCCTCAACTCCTAATGGTGCAAAATTTTTTGTTTTATAAATATAAAAAATGACGGAAGTGATTAAAATGATGAAAACATCTCTCTCTCGTAATTACTCAATTGTATTTATTTGGAAAATGAAAGGAGGGGCTATCCAAATATCAATGAAGACAAAGCATTTGAAAACTTCACTTGAATTTGAGTGTCAATTAAGTTCAAAGTCTAAAAATCCAAAAAAAGAAAAACCGTAAACAAAAACAATTTCTTTTATAGTTTTTTTGCAAAAAGTTACAAATTCAAATAATACTATCATTAATTAAATTTATTCATGAGTCAGATGTAAACTCTTAAATATTGAAGAAAATTTTCAAATTCAATTATAGTACATATAAGTATTTTTTTTAATAATTTAATAATAAATTCAAATTAAATCATTTATATATACTTAATAAAATTGATCTAAGTGGACCTTAAGCAAAATTTTAAAAATCTACCAAACTTGACCTTATCTTGCCCAACTTTTATCTTTGTTAGTGCCAAAGTTATTGTTACTAGATTTTTGCCCTCGTTTTGCCAATGGCATTTTTATGCAACATTATTTTCTCTTGATTTCTTCTTCAACAACCTAATCTCCCATCAAATTGTCTTGGAAGTATACATCAAAGTAAAGAGGCAAATGAGCAAATAAGTTATTACCAATTTAAAACAACATGAGAAATTAATCATCCATCAAAATTTCATGCTATCAAAGAACAGCTGCAAAAGTTTGAACTTTTTTTCATCAGTCTTTTTCATAACCATCATTAAATAATACATGTCAAAGAATTTCCAATATGTTGTTAAAAAATTGAAACTTTGGGGCATCTTACGACAACCATATACCTATCATGAATTAAATAAAAAGTGGAAAGCAACTATATTTTCATCCTTTTCATTTTCTTTCAACAACCAAGGCCCAAGGGCTAGACCTATTGCATTTTCAGTTTGATAAGAATAAATGTTAATCTACATTTCCAATTTGATAAGAACAAATGTTAATCTCCAATCATCAAACTATCAAAATTGACCATTTTTAACAAAACTTACACCCTTGTCATAATATATTAGTCTAGAGACTTGATCGGTAGACGTAAGAATTTAAAAATTGTGAGAAACATAAAGAGTTGTCACCAATTTTTTTTAAAGTGTGATTGATCACCCAAATATTTTATCTTTTTAATAAAATAATAAAATGAATTTAAAGCATTATTAGAAAAATGATTTTGGTCTGTGAAAATAAAATCGAGTTCGAGAGTTAATTACATGTAGGAAAGGATTAATATCCTCACAATGCCTATAAATTGGTATCAATTAATCATGCATTATTTTTTTGTATTGGATAAAATGGTTTCGATTTGAAATTTACTAATAATTCCTTTTATTATTTTTTTTGAAAAAAAGAAAGCAATTTTATTAACGTTCTTTATTTAGGAATATCAAAGAAATCTTTAAATTAAAGAATTACTTCCAAATTCTCTAACATCTGGTAGAATTGAAAATAACTCTTTTCGTTTAAGATTTATCACAACATTCCTTCCAAAATAATAAAATAACACTTTTAGTAAATGTTAATTATTGATGACTCTTCAACATCTAGGCAGAGTACCAACAATCATATTTCTTTAAATGTTATTTTAATTTTATTTGTTCAAAACTAAAAAAAAAATTTAAGAAAACTTTTATGCAGTAAAAAAATGAAAAATAATATAATTAACATTAAACATCAACAAACATATCTATATGCTTTATAAATAAGTACATTAATTTAAACAAAATGAAACAAATGTAAATGATGTTCAAATGTGAATTTAGAAATTGAGTCTTCAAATTTAAAGAGACCACCTAGACTCTCCAATATCTAAGTAAAGTTTGGGTATGGCTTTTTATATTTAAAAATCCTATTCAATATTTTTATTATTTTATATTTTTATATTTGTTGTTTTAATAAAATATATTTATTTTGAGTTTTGTAGAAATGTATGAAAATTCTTAATGAAATAAAATTTATTAAATACCCAACATTTAGGTAGCATTTGGGAATATATTACTTCATAAAAGATTTTTATGCAAATCCTTAGAAATTTAAAACAAATTTAGGGTTTCGGGTAAGTTTAAAAACTTATGAACTTCTCTAAAAATTTCTAACATTTAGGAATGCTTTTGGAGGAAGCTCAATTTTATAATTCTTTTAAAAAAAAGAAATTTTTTATTCTTACAATTTTCACAACCTCCAAAAATTAATTTTTCTTTATCTTCCTTTTTCATTAAAAGTTTAATTACTATTATTATTTATTTTATTATTTAATAATTCTCCAACAGTTAGGCAAAATTATTTTTTTAACACAAAAATTTTTCTTTTATTCATTCTAACGCTTAGGTAGGGATTTTAAAATTTTAAGTTATACCTTTTAACTTTGAGTAGACATTTATATAATTTTACTTATTTCTATGATTATTATTATTTTTTAGCCTAGTAATCAAGCTTATTATATGCCCAAATATATGAAAGGCCAAAACCAACCAAACCATTTCTAAAAGATTTTTTTACATTTATCATATCCCTATCCTATCAACACTAGAAACATAAAAGGACGATTAGACCTACAAGATGTATATGCCTAATCCGAATAAGACATATAAACAAAAAGGTATTAACCATTTCTATTTCTTCCAAACCATGGCATGCAAAGGAAGAATAAAAAATAATAAATAAATAAAACAATGAAGCAAAATATACCAAACCATAAAGTGGGATCAAATGTGTGAAGCTATAATTTGAAAATGGCTACTAGTGGCGGTTACATTTCTAATGTAGTATCTTTGATTTTTGAGATTTTATTATATGGTAAATATAGAAGCCTAGCTAAACCAAAATTTATTATGAGGAATTAAAGTGTAATTATATACAGTTTGTTGTAGTTTCATTTAAGTAGGAGAGGGAAAGGAATAAGGGTAACTTTCATTAAAATCATTGTGTGTGAACAAATCTCCTTGAGGGTTCCTCAATCAATTTTTATCGTTATTTATAGACAACTTAAGTTTGGAAATAATAATGATTTAAGGGTTATTGTGGGAAAAATTTTACCATGAAAAAAGAAAACTTTGCCTATCCTTTTCACCCTTTTCAAATCTTTTCTCTATGTACTGTATGTTCTTTAGCTTTTACCTATCCAAAGTTTCAAACTATCTTTTAATTTCTTTTTAATTTTTTTTCTATTTCTATACAATTCTTTTTTTTTTTTTTGCCATTTCTCTATTTCAGTTAAAAGTCACCATTTTTCAAACCAGATAGTCTCTAAGTTTTTATGAAATCTATTTAGTTTTGAGTCAAAGGATCCATTTTGACATCTGGGTATTAACCAATTTGAGTTTTGTAGAGTTGGGTTGATTTGGCCACAATATACGAGCGTGCTAGCTGAATTAAAGGACAAAAAGGTTCTATTATACGAATATCAATTCTTACTACTGCAAATGATAGTAATGCGTTTTTAATATTATCAACTTTGTGCACAAGTATACTTGCTTTAACGATAATTCTAATTCATAACTTCAATCAATTTATCTTTTTTTGTAAATAATACTCATCCCACTCTGAATCTTATTAGATATAACATAGAAAGGCAAATATACATTGACAGGTTTGGAATTTTTGTTATTTCCAAATAATATTAATTGCAGGCAAAGATCTTTCTTTATGGTTTTATTAGTTTGATTGAGGAACCATACAAGTCAGCTCACCATATAACAATGAACATTGACAAAAGGTCTGGTAGCATCTTATTTTATGACCCAAATGTAAGATTACCACTGTGGCCATTAGCGGAGGCTACTTGGAAATGGCATAATGAGTATATGGGATTAAGTGGACCTTATCAAGGTATGAATTTGTGATTTCAAGTCTCATACATAAAATGTCTTGCTACTACATTCATTTGCAGGTAACCTATGAAAATGTAAGTAAGTGAGAATGAAATTACATTCTTAACAGGAGATGATGACCCATATGATGATAATGTGGTGATACAGAAGCTGTTTCATCCTAATCTTAAGCTTTTGGTTGTTACTGAGGGGTTAGCGGGTTGTAGATATTACACCAAGGTAAGATTGTTTATTTTTTTCCTTTATAAAAAAAGAAAAAAGATTACTTGATGTTATGAATTTCATTAATAATTATCACAATCCTATAACTTGGTTCCTTATTTGGTTGATTTCAACAAAAAGTTAAAAAGAAAAAGAAATTTCAAATTTTTTTAAACAAAAAGAAAATTAGAAGAAAATCTAGAATCGGAAGCCTTCAAATTGCTACAGTTATTGAGGTTTGTTTCAAAAACCAAATTACTCTCAATTACATCCTACAAAATCTACCTTTGATTATTTGTTTAATTCCAGAATCAATATCAATTACTTAAAGGGAATATACCCAAGTTAAGAACTGATTTCATGAAAAAATAGCTCAATACTTTTCGTTCTTAACTTGAAAAAGTTCAAAAAGACTAGGTAAAAATATTCCCTTCAAATTTTCTTATGATTTTTACTAGTTTTAATTTTTTTTAATTTTTATTTTTTTGAAAGAATGATATTTGTAAAAATTAATCTTTTAGGTTACAATTTCACAAAATGTGTGCTAAAGTGGGAAGAGATCTTTTAGCTTCAAATAATAGATTTTGGGTTGTGCTTTTAAAGATTGGTAATTTCTATTATGAACTTGGTTGGTATCCAAAATCATTTATTTTTTAGAAAAGAGTAAATTGCAGCATTTTCTTTTGTTTTCAAGTTTTTTATTTATTTTTTGTACTTAAATTGATTTTATTTTATATATTTAGGCCAAAGCTCTGAGCTTTATGTCTTTTTAGCATTATGAATGTAACTATGATAGTATTGAATTTTTTTGGTGTAAAGTTCTATGATTGTGAAAATTTTTAATTTCTTTTCTTTTCAGCATGATATATGAATTCATGATTTGTAAAGTCTATTTTTAGAGTCTTTTAATGCTTTTTATTATCCATTTCGAAGTGTTAACCTTAACATTGAAGAAATTTATGTCAAGACTTGGTAAAGTGCTTATAATAAAATTTTGGTACTTGGTTAAACAAAGGTGCAAATTGTTGAGATTCACATGGACCTATCTTTATTTTAAGTTATATCAGTTTCATAATCCAAATTGACAAATTCAAAATTGAGTTGGCCCTTTTCACTTATTTTGACTGGGGTTGGATCTACTACATTGTCAATGGTTGACCATTTTATCTTCACTTTAATTTGTATATAATTTCTTTTCAATTTTGATGAATATATTCAAGCAACTAAAACGAAGACTTTACATGTATAAGCTTATGTAGTTGTCGAGTTAACAGATGCATGCCTCCAAAGCTTAAGAGAAGTTGCAATAATTGTGGAATGTGCCTTTGTAGCTTTCCAGATACCTTCTTTAAATGTTTATTTCATGCCAACATCTTCTTGGTTTTTCATTTTTCACATTTTTTTTATAATCAATAAACTCTCATCTTAATCACAGGTTATAAAACTTCTTTTCTTTGCAAATAAAATACGATTTGGTCGTACTGATGCTGAAGAAGTCTATCAATTAGAGCCTTTAAACAAGCATGAAAGGAATATATACAAGTATATTTTTTGTTAGAAATATAAATATTTTTACTATTTTAAGTAAAGATAACAGAGTACCCAATTAATTCATATTTGAATTTTAATAGAGTTATTTTAAAGAAGCAAAAAAAAAGCTAGCAAGAAGTATTTAGAAGGGTATTGTCTTTATTAAGAAATGAATTAGTGGTGAGCGAATCTCTATTATATAAGCGGCCTAAATTTGTTACAAGATCTTGTATATGTTTTGGCACTTTGAAGAATCTGCTATATGGCTTTAAACAAATTTCTACTGTTTAATATCCAAATTCAAAAATTAAAAAAAAACAATTGAAAGTTTTTTTTTTATTGTAATTATATTTTAATACATTTTAATTTGTATTGACGGGAGAAAGAAGAATTTTTTAAAGCTTAATTGGTTGTAATGATTTTTTGTATTAAAATTAATTTAATAAAAAAATTATAAATATATAAATATAAAAACACCTTCGATAAAGTCGAAACCTAATTAGAATAAATTTAATTCTTTTAACAAATTTCATACAAAATTAATAAAAAATTATGTGATTACCACCGAAAGATTAAACCAATGTCGTGTTAATATCACATCAACTGGTATGTTCATTTTTTAAAAAATTTTGATTTAAATTTCAAGTTAGCTATTATGAGTGATTTTTTATTCTTTGTATTTTGAGTTTGTTTTCTGTTATTTTTTTTGTAATAAATCTTTTATGAAATATTCAATTTGTTATGGAATTGGGTTGGATTTTCGGGCCTGGGTGGTGGCAAAGGTTTAGAACAAGGCAAAGAATTAGTATATTTTTCTTTCTGCTATGTTTTTCTTTTGATTTTGTTGGAATTGCATTTGTTGTGAATTATTTTTTTCTATTATTTCTTTAAAAACAGCTTCAAAAAGGTTGTGTTTGGATAGCATTCAGATCTCATATATTTCAGTTTTCAATTCTCCCTACCTGGAACCAGATTCGATTATAATTCCTGTCGGGCACAGAAACTCTGTGGTTAAAATAGGATTGTCAACGGGTTGGGATAAATTTTTGTTCACCTCAAATTTTTTTATGTTTTTAAAATTTTTGATTTAAATTTGATATTATATAAATAGTATTTAATTTGATTTGAAATTAATAAAATATTATTTTTTAATATAAAATATTTAAATATATAATTATATAAATATATTTAAATAAATAATTTAAAAATTATTTTTATATAATATCAAGTGAAATTTAATTTATTTAAAATTTAAATTTAATTCTATTTTAATTTTAATTTTAATATTATTTAATTTAATTTAACTCAAAATTTGATTTAAAAAAAAAAATTGAGGAGATCAAATCCATCATAGACGGGGTATTAGGTTGTTTACCCTAGTTGAAACGTTTATTTTGGGCAACGACTAAAAAACGGCTCATTTGGGCACGTGGGCTGCGGCTTTCTCTATTTGACTCCTTGCCAAAACGCTGACCGTTCGCAGAACCTCAACCAGGCCACCATCGCTTTGAAACGCCGCATCTTCTCAGCCCCTCCAAAATTTACACCGCCATTTTGGTGTACTACTAATTATTTTCCTTTTGTAATTAATCTCCTAATAGTAACAAAAAACCTCTCCATTTTTTTTAATATAAGCCACCGTCATTGACTCCTTGTCTCTCTATCCATCAAAAGCTTTTGTCTTTTGAATCTTAAAGACACAGCCACAACTAAACATTTTGCATTTCATCTGAAGAAAAAGACTCGAACTCTGGTTTTTTTTTTTTTTTTTTTATCAAGAATCAGCCATGATTTTCGAGAAGAAACCGGTTTCGTCCTCATCTTCAAAAAAGTTTAAGTCTCCTCTACCAAGAGAAGACACGCCTCTTATAGGCAAGGCAAAGCCGCTATCGTCGCAATCCAAGACCTTTGCCAATGTTTTCATAGCCGTAGTTGGTGCTGGCGTTCTGGGTTTGCCTTACGCCCTCAAGAGAACCGGATGGATCATGGGCCTGCTCATGCTTTTCTCTGTTGCTGGCTTGACCACCCACTGTATGATGCTTTTGGTTTGCACCCGCCGGAAGCTCGAGTCTTTTGACAATGGTTTTGCCAAAATAACTTCTTTTGGCGATCTGGGTTTCGCTGTTTGTGGCACAGTTGGCAGGTTTGTGGTTGTTTTTGTTACGTTTTCTCAGTTCTATCTTTATTTGGATTTTGTTTTGGGTTGTCTTGCTTTTGTTTTGTTTATTCTTTCTGGGAAACATTTTTTTTTGTGAAGGAAACACGAAATTGCCAATTAAATTGGATTATAATTTCTATTTTTAACAAAAAAAAAAAAATCCGCGACTTGAGGTGTTTAAAGTTAGGTATTAAAAGTAAGTTTTCTGTTGGGTATCGTTGGTTATTATTGATTATGTTCTTTGGTAGATCACTAGACTTTCTGCTTATTATTCTTGCTTGAGCTGGGTTTTGTATTGGGTATCTTGTGGAATTTGCTACTAAATTTTTTTGTTGGTACTAAGAATATGGGATAGGGAAAGGATTTGAATTCAAACCTATTGAATGTCATCTTTTAAGGGTAAGCGTGACTGCATGAACCGACTGGGTTAAAGCTTGGTTCAAAATTGTAATTTGGCTAATATTATAGATTATGAAACATAAAAGATGCTCATCAGTTGGCATTGGATTACTTAACATATCGGGTTCTTTTTCAGGTTCTTATTATTGTATAACAAAATTGGTTTTGGTTATGTAACTTATATGAATTTCTAATACTTAGCTCCTTCTTCAACAATGAAACTAAAATTCATCAGTAAATTTTTGTTGAATCTATGCCTTATTCACTCTTAACACGTTTATTGCTGACTATTTGCGAGCTGCGTCTTATACCTGTTGATGATTTTACGGCTAATCCTTTTTTCAAATGAGGAAACATCCTAATTTGATTATTTTATGCTTTCATTGCTAAATTTTTTAATAATTCCATTGACAGGTTTGTTGTCGATGTACTTATTATTCTCTCTCAAGCTGGATTTTGTGTTGGGTATCTTATATTCATTGCCAACACTCTAACCAATCTTTTTAACAATGAAATATCCATGACTTCAAGCTTAAGTTCGGGGATGTCCAGTTTTACAGCAAAGAGTTTGTATATATGGGGATGTTTTCCATTTCAATTGGGGTTGAATTCAATTGCAACATTAACCCATTTAGCTCCGTTGAGTATTTTTGCTGATGTGGTCGATCTTGGGGCAATGGGAGTGGTGTTGTTTGAAGATGTTTCGCTTATCTTGAAGCAAAGGCATGAGGTTATGGCTTTTGGGGGTCTCTCTGTGTTCTTTTATGGCATGGGTGTGGCTGTTTATGCATTTGAAGGGACTGGTATGGTTTTGCCTCTAGAATCTGAGATGAAGGACACCTCTAAATTTGGCAAAATATTGGCACTGAGCATGGGTTTGATTTCTTTAATTTATGGAGGATTTGGTGCACTTGGTTATTTTGCTTTTGGTGCAGAAACCAATGATATCATTACTGCTAATTTGGGGGCAGGCTTGGTCAGCACTTTGGTTCAGCTAGGTCTTTGCATTAACTTATTTTTCTCTTTCCCATTGATGATGAATCCAGTCTATGAGATCATAGAGAGGCGATTTTGGGGAGGGAGTTACTGTTTGTGGCTGAGATGGCTGCTGGTTTTGATTGTAAGTTTGGTAGCCTTGTTCGTACCAAATTTCGCCGATTTCTTGTCCTTGGTTGGAAGCAGTGTGTGCTGTGGTTTGGGGTTTGTATTGCCTGCTCTGTTTCATTTGTTGGTGTTCAAGGAAGAGCTGGGGTGGAAGGGATGGACTTTGGATGTTGGAATTGTGACCTTGGGCCTTGTTCTTGGAGTTTCAGGAACTTGGTATGCACTGATGGAGATTTTATCCATCAAGGTATAGATGTACAGTGTTGCAATTAAGGTGAGTTGTGATCTGCTCCATTTTCAGCTGTTTATTTTTTGAATCTTATTTGTAAAGTCCGATTATAATCTTTAGGTAAGAAATTACCTCATGATGCCAATTGCACCCATAGAATAAAGCAGATACATCCATCATAACTCATAAGTTATGACCAAAATTAATGCCATATATATACTAGAAGCTGCCCATGCTTTGCAGCGGATCTAGAGTCATGCAGTGCATTAGTTTGAATATCAAAGTTTTTAGCAGAGATTTTTTACTTGTCCTCTTAATAAAGACATAGAAGATTAAATTAATCTTGTTGACAGCATAATTTTCTTGTGTTTTATGATTTTGGTGACAAAGAGCCTTCAGGAAGAGGTGAGTGATGGATTATACAAGCTCCTTTACATGTCCTAATTTTTGCATGTGAAAGTGAAAATTGTTGATGTAAAACAGCTAAGGCCAAAATTTGTAGAAAAGTTTGTTTGATGTGGACGAAGAGCTTTAACAGTTAGTAGTGGTAAAAAGATAAAAAAATTTCAACCAAATACCACACACAACATAAAATGTGCCGAAAAAATCCTCAAAATAAACTAAACAATCACAAGACAACACCACATAAGTGCAGGAAACAATCACGATGCTCTGAAAATTACGATCAAGCTAGAAACATTTCTGTTCTATCAACTCTTACTTTAGCCAGATAATCAACAGATCCATTTGTTTCTCTAAAAATTTGACAGCATAAGAATCAGCTAGTCATTCAATTTGAGACAAAATCTACCAAAGTTATAAAGATCCAGACTCCTTATTAATACACCATTTTAATATCACATAAGAGATGGATTCAATAATTAAGTTGCCACCAAACATATTTTCGAGAACCCACAAAGATCTCCAGAGCAACTTTAACGACAATTAACTCATCTTTATTGGAATCTCGAATTTTTAAGAAACTCCAAATCAAGATTAAATTTCAAGACACCAGACTCATGAGAACACCAAAAAAAAAAAAAGAAACAGGTCAGTATTCGTTAAGGCACCAAATACATTCAGATTATTTTACCTATTTTATCTCATCTAAAAAACATTATGTCCTTGGTGTTTAAGTAAACAGTAGAAACATAACGCTTTTATGAAAAACACTACTTAACAAAATCCATCAGTGTACTAAAATCCCACCGTCAATCCTTCAAGTCTATAATCCTTAACAACGATGGCCCCTCTTTCCCTTCTAGGCCCTCCAGAGCTTCGCTGTCGAACCCTCCAACCTCAAGCCGAAGCCAAAACCGCACCAAGCAATACCTAAATGGCCAATTACAGCAACCCGCTGCCCCTGTAGCCATCTTATGGGTTTCACTAAAACAGATCAGTCACTTTTCTCTCCTCTGGCAACCTTTGCCTCGAGTTCCTTTTTCATGTGGTTCTTGACTTGATACACCAACACAATCTCTAACCAAGAAACTTCAGCTTGGCTGGACGCATAATTCTTTAACCTTCGTAATCTCGATTTTCATCAAAGTTTTTTTTATCTTACACAAAGGCTCGGCTAGTTTTATTAACATTTTAATCCCAGTCTCTAGAAATTTCAGACTTGGGTTTTTATTTTATCAACCTTTGAGGATCTAAAACTCTTTAAAACATCTTAGTATAGGCATTTGTTATTAAATTACCCCTCAAACTATCTTCTAGTAAAAAAATTATCTGGTCACTAATTATAAGATTGAAGAACATGTTAGTTGTTTTTATAGATTTTAGATACGTTTCTGCAAAATCCAGCAAATGGATCATGATCCATCCCACAGTAAGCTAGGCCGAAAGTTTTAAGACTTGAAAGCAAGGTGAGTTTGCCTTGTTTTCAAGCCGCATGAGGCCCATGCCAATATATTGGAGCAACTTTTTATCAACTTGTTGCTCAAAATCATAGTATTTATGGTTCCTACTTCAAAATGGACAATTTTCAGGGCCTGCTGAATCCCTTTTGAGCTATTCTGCTTAGAAATAGAGAATAGAGATCCATCTCTGCAATTTTTCTTTTTAATATTTCATCTTCACAATTATTTTGATAAAATTACAAAAGAATACAATTCGCCCAAGTCACTATCTGGATAATCCATTTCTTTCTTTTTCTTTTTCTTTTTTGTTTAATGTAATAACAATGAAGAAAATGACAAAGAAATAAGATAATATTTGATACATAAGACGGTAAATAAGATAAGACGATAATTTTCTTATATTATATTTAGTTTATATCTAAAAAGAGATATAATTCAATCATTTTAAAATGAAAATGATTATTTTTAATTTATAAATTTAAATTTACATATTTTATTGTATCCTTAAAAATTATATCAATAATTTAAATTATATAAATTTTAAAAAATAATAATTTTAATTTATAAATAAATTATGATGTCGTAGGCCATGTTTGGATTGAGGAAAAGTGAGGAAAAGGAAAGGAAAGTAGGGAAATAAGAAAACATTTCCTTTGTCTAGTTTATCATACATTTTAATAAAAGAAAGGAAAGGAAATTGAGCATATCTCCTTTTCTCTAAAAGGCTCCAATTTTAATTACCCCAATTTGGGATAAACATGAAGGAAAGGAAAGGATTAAAAATTTTAAATATAAAATAACTTTTATGTCCTTATTTTATTTTATCATTTTTTTAAATACTATTATAATATTCAAACTTAACTATTGATGTTAACCATTGATACTACCTTCAAATCTTTTGTAACTCATTCTTCAGTTATTTTTTATCAATAATTTTGGATTTTCTATATTATTAATAATAAAAATAAAAGAATATTATAAAACATGTACACCGATAGAAAAATGCTAATATTTAAACAAATTTATGTTTAGTTGTATCTTAATAATAAATATTTAAGTTTTTAATTTTCTCATTTATGAATTAATTTTGAGAAAAAATATTGTGGTATAAAAATAATTCTAAACATACATTTTTTATGAATTAATTATTAATAAAATTCTTTTTTAAATTCTTTTATTAATTTTTAAAATTTTTAAAATAATTAATATCAAAATTATTCACATGATAGAAAAAATATTTTACTTTAAAAGGGTATAATTTGAGCAATATAATATAATATCTCCTTTTCCTTTCTTTTTTACAACTTAAACAAACAAAGATTATGATCAATCCTTTCTTTTCCTTTCCTTTACTCATTTTAGTTATCCAAATAAAGGAATAAACCATCATTTCCTTTAAAAACCTTTCTATTCCTTTCTTTTGCATTCCTTTCCCTTTTTACTAATTTCAATCCAAATATAAGCTTAATGTTTACATACATCAAATACAATATAAAATGGCATTATTTAATCTAATTATTTTTATAATGTCATCCTATTTTATTCTATCATAATTTTTTTTAAAAAGAAATTTCATTTTCCTTAACCAGTTAAACAGAATCACAAGTTACAATGCATAAAAGTTCCTTGTGACATACATTTGACTAATGTCTATAGACATCCTATTTTGTTAGAGGATTTTTTGAAATTTTTTGAGCTTTGATTTTTTATTTTGATTGTGCAATTGAGTTTCATCGGAAAAGTAAATTTTGGACTCAAGGATTAAATTTTAAATTTTATTTTTATTTTAATGTTTTAGTTTAATTTTTGTTTTTTTAATCAAAAGAGTCAAAGTCAATTGAAAAAAAAAAGGTAAAAATAAAAAAGAAAAAATTGTGAGATTTTGCATGAAAAATCTTGGATTCAATTCAACTATTGGATTCTATCTCAAATTTAAACTTTAATGATTGAATAATTTTGGAAAGACTTGGGGCTCAATTTGTTAAAAAAAAAGAAGATTACACAGAAAATAAAATTTTGGAGAGAAATATTAGATTCGGTTAAATTAATTTCTTTCAAATCGAAAAAAATTCAATCGTTATATAAAGACCTTGAATCTAACATAAAAAAAAGGGCTAACAACAATTGACTTCAAAATCAAACAAAGATCATTGAAAGAAGAAAAAATTTGGGCAAAGAACAAGGAAGAAACAATCAAGCAAAAAAATTTTGCAAGAAGATCCAGTTGGAGTTTTTGGAAGGAAGACTAAGATTTATAGTATGAAGCATTAGTTTTTGAAAGGTAAAAAATTGTTGGAACTTGTGATCCATTGAGCTAATGCTTGCTTGCTTTCTTTTTTTTTTTTTGTGATTT
Source organism: Durio zibethinus (assembly GCF_002303985.1). The sequence continues at coordinate 7,011,340 of NW_019167915.1, read as the reverse complement.
TTACATAACTTTTATAATATTTAATTGCTTGCTCTTATTTTTATATTTATTACATGGTATTCATTTTTGCTTGAATTTGCATAACTAATATTATATTTGCATGATAATTTATTTGCTTAATATTTGTTAATTGCATGATCATATATATTTGCATGATTTATATAATTAATTGCATGATTATATATTTATTTACATGATTTATATTGTTAATTGCATGATTATATTTTTATTTGCATGTTTTACATTGTTAATTGCATGATTATATATTTAATTGTATGTCTATTGGCATGATTATTAATTAATTTATTTATGTGATTGTATGATTATTAATATATTTATTGCTGGATATGACATTATATTAATTTTGAATGATATCTAATTGCATATTTTTATATTTATTGTATGCATAATTGCATGATTATATGACTAACATATTTGTATGATTATATATGATTTGCATATTTACATTATTGTTATTATTGCATGATAATTAATATATTTGCAAGATATTCTTACATGAATATTTTAGCATGATTTAGACATGATATTATTACATGATATTTGGTATGATTTATAATATATTTGCATAATAATTTTTGCATTGTATGATTTAATATTTATTGCATGATTGCTTGATATTTTGATAAAATTTTTGTATTACCATATTTTGTAAATAAATAAAAAGATTGAAATTGATTTAAGTTTATGTTGGGCATAGCTCGCACGAAATCTTACATTTTCTCTTTTTTAATTTGTGTTTGAATTTAAATATAATAATTTGGACCTTCTTATTAATTTATGCTTTAGAGGTAATGGATTATACAACTTAATATAATATCAAAGTTATCAGCTTGATGATTGGAAATTTTTTATTAATTTAAAATTTTAGGATAATTGACTATACAAAACAAAATCATTGAAGAAAATTATTGATTTCTAACTTTTTGGGACACCGTTTGGAGGATTGTTGTTTGATAAAAGTCAGTGGCATCAACAGTTTTTCATGTGTTGTTAAAAGATGGGGCCTAAAAACTCTGAAAATGGGGAATAGGTTAATTGATCCCATCAAACTTTTGAAATTTGCGACGCCTAAAAGACCAAGAAGACTTGATCAGATACGAAATGGGCAAATACCTTTCCTCTCTAACACTTTCCACCCTTCGTTCTTAATCTAGTGATGTTAAATCGTTACTATTACCATTTCACAAAAAGATATGAAAATGAAAACGACTTTGCTCTGTTAGGCGCAATTTGATTATTTTGACAAATTTATCACACAATTTTGTTTCTCTTTGTTGTTTTTCTCCGACATCGTTGAAATTTTATGAACTTATTTGTCACGTTTCTGTATATTAGATTATTAAAAAGTAAAGGTGTAGGCCTACTTTATCGTGGTTTAAAAAAATTTGTTAAATCATATATTTATTCTTATAATTCAATTATTAAAAAATTATAATTATTGAAATTTGAAGTGCAAATTAATTAAATTTCACTTTTTTAAAATAAATCCTATTATAGGAAACATTAACAAAAGTCCATCATTAAAACTAAAACTACAATTCAATGTTATCATTTAATGTCTACACTAATTAATTAATGGCGACAATTAGAAGATTTTGTTACATAATATGCCAATTACATATTTTTACATGATGATGTTACATGCAAATATATATATATTTTACATGTTAATATATTTTGCGTGGTAATCCAAATGATGAAGAAGCAAGGCATTGGAAAGATGAGGTATTTTGCGGGCTGAAGTGGCCGGAAAGTGACGAAATGGAGGGAAAAAAAAAGGGACAGCTCACGAGGGTCAACTTCGATTGTCAAGTGTGCAAATCAAAATGCGACACATCGGCACAACGCGGTTGCTAAGAAGACACACGGACGTTCCTCTGTCAACCGCCAAGTGGCTTACATTATTTTAGGCTCACAAAATTTTCCCTCGTTGCTCGTACAATGGCCAGTCAGTCGACGAAAGTGGGGGCAGACAAACATTTTGACGATGACGGCGAAAAGAAAAGGAAAATACTATTGTAGAGATCAAATTTTGTAATCTTCGCCTTAAACGTCGCTCAAATCGAAAAACCTGTAAATCATTATTGGTCAGAGAATTTTTTACTATCAAATTAATATTTATAGATAAATAAAAAAATAAATTTTAACAAGTGATTGGTATAATTAAATTAGTAACATTGAAATCAATAGAGAGTGTATAATTTATCCGAATGTGTTTGTTCATATATTTAAAAATTTATTGATTGAAATAATTTCAGTGAATTTAAAAATAATATTGTGTTTTATTTACATTGTATTTTTTTCTAATTGCATCATTAAATAATTAATTTTTAATATTTTAAATATTAAATGAAATTAAAATTGTATCAAAATAATTTTTTAATTATTTTTAAATTAATATTTTTAATAATAATTTTTCATTTGTATATTACGATAATACATATTTTATTATTAATTTTAATTTTTGTATTATAATATAAAATTTTATTATTATAATAATTAATTCTATTATTATCATTAATTTAATTTTTTAAAATTAATCTCACTTTTTATCTAAATAAATATTAAGATCATAATTTATAATGTACGACACTCTTTAATAGATGAAAAAAATTAAATAACGAGAGAATTAAAATTAAAGGAAGATGAAGAGAGTTGACTCCTTGATTTTTAATTAAGGACGTGGGATTTTCTCTCAAACACGAATCGAATGTGACCTGTTTCTCTCAACTTTTAGTAAACAACAAAATCTCCTATGATGACAATTGTAGTTGCAGATGTGTCTAATTGCCTATAAATTATTTGCCTAAGTGACATTCAAGGGGGGTTGGTTTTGCCTGCTACCATTCTACGTACCCAAAGTACCCTGCTCGACTGAGCCTGCTCCTTCTAGACCCGTACCACGTACAATGGCTGTGAAGACAGATCAATGACAGTGGCAGACACCCGTTGGGTGGAAAGCCAACAAGCTGACTCTAAGCCAATGGGGTATTTGCCACCTGTTTGCTGCAAAGGTTTGGTGCGCCTTGTATGATATGGGAGGAAGCGATTGGTAATCCAGGACTAGGAGTTAGGGGGATAGGCCCCAGTCTTGGGGCTAGCAACAGGCTTGCCCGGGTCTAACTGGAGGCCCACATTAGAAATATAAGGCATTGCCATTGCCTTTGCCTGCCCCCCAAATCCGAAAAGCTGTCAGGGGTCATTATTTTGTATTAAATATATATAAAATATAAAAATATTATATTATAATTCCTATTAATGAATTAAATATGAAAATTTTTAATATATATTTTATTAAAATTTTAAAATAATTTTTTATATTTTTATATCATATTATTTATTATATTATATTTAAAATTATGAGATATAATATTTATGTAATTCATTTTGTATTATAAGTGTAATTAATTTGACAGTATCAAGCTGCCCTCATACCTCATATATGCGCCATGTGAGGCCCATAAAAAGAGTTATTTTTTATTCATTTAATAAATATCTTTCAAACCGCACTGCAAAGTTAGAAGATATTTTTGCTGATTTGCTATTTTTGAATTGTTTTGGTTAGATATTTTTAAGTGTGGTAGACTTTTGTCGTTTTTCTCCCTCGAACTTATTCAATGTTGAGCTTGCATTATAATACAACATTCATGCATGACAAATTTTGGTTAACTCCTATTTTGTATTAAAAAATATGATTAAATTATAAACATCACGTTGTTTTATTTTTAATTGATTTTTTTTTTTACATGTGCAAGTACGCATTAAAAAAAAAGTAATTGGTTTTCTATATGTCTCTAAGTTTATCTAAATTAATTTTTTCTTTGAACGATAATAAATATATGGTTTTTTTTTATTTATACATGCATTGAATAATTTAGATTACTCTCCAATCTCAATAAGAAAAGAATTTTTTTTTATCGATTAAATTAATTTTTATGAGTAATATAAAGTTTTATTTCATAAAACTTATCATATAATACGTAATTTTTTTTTTTCAAAACTCGAATAGAAGATATTTATGTTGAGAATTCCAAATTATAACTATTGAAGTATCCATTCCACGACTTCAGTTGCAATTGATCTGAAACGGCATTTCGTTATTATTATTTATGACAAAAAAAAAAAAAAGCACATACGAGACGGGGAGCAGCTGCTCTTGCATTAAAGCCCTGGAATTTTAATTCAATTCAAAAGTCAACTAGATTGACAAATTTTTCTTGATAGCTTAATTAAAAACACTTTTACATTGAATTTGAACGAATGAGTGGAAATGATTTCAACGAAATATTTGCAATTCCAGCTCACTCGGGAAAACTATTTCTATCTCCTCAAACAAGTACAAAAATAATGCAGAATCGAGAAAGTAAACGCATTTACCAACTAAATATATTCCAAAACCCACTAGAAAGCAAAATTTCATAATTACCTCAAGCTGGCATCTTGACTAAAATCAGCACAGTTGTTTCACACTTCCTTTTGTCTTCTAGATTGAAATTTATCAAAATTTTCCAAAAGGTTAGATTTTTTTAAGCAACAAACGATTTTTTAATGTTCTTCCAATATATATATTTTTAGATTGGTTTAAACAGATTTATTTATATTAAATTTAATAAATTCATAAAAAATATTTTTTATAATTTTTTAATGAATTTAAAATAAATTATTTTTTTCATTTAAACCGACTAACTGTTATAAAAATGAGGTATTGTAGCATAAAGGACCACTCAATAAAAAGTACATGGGAGAAACATGCCATAGTCCAGCTTGGAATCTAAAGTAGAAATTGAATTTCTCAAATCTAATTCTTTACAAATTTTGGGACTTTTGTTTCATTCATATACAGCTTTTATTTCCTTCACGCGTTATAGTAATTTCGGAATTAATACATGCAACAAAATTTGACTTCTTTAATATTTGCATTTATTGGGTATATATTATGCTATATTCTTTGATTCTTGCTTGCATAATTTTTCTGAAAAGTGAAGCTATAAATTTCCTTCAAGGATCCAAAAAGTTTATAATGCTTTCATTTCATGGATATCCCTTTTCATATTGAAATTGATTTGAATATGTCCTATAAAATTTAATAAAGTTAAATGAATAAAATATCAAATATCATTATTCTAACTAGGGTTGTAAACAAGCCGAACTGAGTCGAATAGTGAGAAGCTCGAGCTCGAGCTCGACTCACAATTCGGGGCTCGATACTCAGCTCGAACTCGATCGAATTTTATTTTTGAAGCTTAAACTCGATTCGTGATCGAATTCGAGCTACTCGAGCTCGCTCGATTAAGTTCGATTAATATGTAAAAATAAGCTCGATTCATATACTCGACAAGAGTTCGATTATTCATGCTCGAACTCGGACTCGAAATATTTTATTAATTAAAATAATAAAAATATATTTAAATATAAAAACTCGATTAGGCTCGCGAACTACTCGAGTCAGATATAAGAATACTCGAATTCGGCTTGATCGATAAGTCGAGCTACTCAAGCTCGAGCTCGACTCGATAATAATCGAACCGAATTCGAATTTTTTTCGAATCGAACCCGAGTAGCTTGTCAGTATTAATGTATTATTTACACCCTTAATTCTAACAAAGACTTACAGGGAGAAAATCACTTAAAATTAAAGGTTTAATTTTTTTTCCTTTTTTATTAAAATTACAATTTTAATCAAATATAACATTTATGTAAAAATTTGTCAAATTAAATCAAACAAATAAATAAATCAAGAAACCAAAACCAAACCCTCATACAATAAGATTTAAATCTAGAACCTTATGATTTCAATATCTTCTCTTTACCTCTAAACAAAAGTTTCATTGGAAATTTTTTTCTTTATTTACTAAAGAATCTAATTTATTGTACTAAGCATTTCATTTTAAAAAAATTATTACATATATAATCTATAAGCAAAAAGAAAAACCCATTCTTTTAATCACATTCTTTTGAGTTTTAACATTAAACCCCAAAATTGAAAGATTAAACACCTTTGCAAATATGATTTTTTTTTACTTGAGATTATTATTGAAATTAAAAGTATAATATTTTATCAAAAGATCACACAATTAAAGAAATAAATCATACCATTACACATAAAAAAACCATTGCTTTTAGGGGAATAAACAAATTGATATAAAAAAAGAAAAAAAATGAAAGGTTTTAGCAAAAATGAATCCAATGCCCATAAAATAAGTGCAAATAAATTATAAAAAAAAAAAAAATACCTGACATTCATGGTAATCAACTTGCTCATTGAAGGTAAGTTTTTGATATATTACCGATATAAAATTTTAATTACATAAATGAAATTAAGAAAGTGAAATGTTTCTCTTTTTTTTTAATTAAATTTTTATTTTTTAAATATATCTTAAAAAATATGGATAATCTTTTTAACCATTTTTATATAATCAAAAATTTATCCTAAGAATATATAAATACTAATTAAAAAAAAAAAAAAAAACCCTTAGATTTGAGTCGTCACATTTCATAATTCATAGACTATAGAGTAGCTAAAAACTTGAACGAAATCTTTTTTTTTTTTTTTTTGGGTCATGGAGTAATGTTATTTTCAAGTGCTAAAAGTGGTATCCTTCGGTCGTTCAAGAGAAAACCTAGTGCATAAATCTCATCCTTCACTTATCATGTATAATAGTATATTACATAATATATAAAAATATGATAAAATATAAATAATTTATATTTTTGACACATAAAAAATTGTATAAAAAATTTACTTCCGTGGATATTTACTTGAATGACTTTTAAATTATTACCAACAAAATTTAATTTAGATATATATTTTTTAAAATTTTAAATAAATTTTCAAATAATCTAGACAATATCTTTTTAAATTTAAAAATCTCAAACATATTGATATTTTATCATTTAAAATGGATTTTTTAATAATCTAAATATATATATTTTTAAATCTAAAAATTCTAAATGTTGTGATATATCTTTTTAAATCTAAAATATAGGTGTGTCCAATTAAGAACATATCTTTTTAATATATATATCAAATAGGATAATATTTTATTATATATTATTCAAATTCAAATATCAAAAGTTTTTAAGTTCCAATAGATTAACAAACAAAAGAATTTGTTAAATAACTTATCAACCAATTTAGATTTTTGGGTTATGAAATGGATAAAACTACCCATCTGGATTCAATATTGAATTCAAACGAATAAATTAAATTGTAAGAAAAAATTTAAATTTAACAAATTCATTTTATTTGATCGGAGTTTTACCTATTTAGAGAATTTTTTTAAAATTTAAATTTCTCAAAAAAATATATTTACCTTCATAAATTTCTTTATGATCCTTTAGTTTTAATTTGTTTTTAATTCAAAAACATAAGTGTCACTTATTATGTTGTATTTAAATTCAAAAGATATTTATCAATTTAAAAATTATCTAAATATCTTAATTATCAACCAGCATCTATAAATGGTTTGAGGTGCATAGTATTTTTTATTCCATTTGCAACTTTTCATGATTTTGTTTTTATACAAAAATAATGCAATTCTATTTTTTCTTTTGACACACATTTATTAACTTTTTCTTATCATTTTTTTTTTCAAAAATTGTTTAAAGATCACAAGTGAAAATATGTAAATACTACTTTTATGAGTTAATTTATTATTCAACTGTTTATTTATTTATTTTTTTAAAAATAGCATTCTTCTATTTTTCATTTTTTTTGGTATTTTGATCACAATCATAATAGTGAAAGTATGTCAAACTTTTTTATCATTCAATTAAATTTTTATTCAATTGCTTTGAGAGAAAAGAAATTGACATGGTAATATATAGATTGTCCATATAATCTAATAGTCATATGATGTTAAAATTTTACATAATGTTGAAACCCATTTCTTCTCTTTTTTTTTTTTCGTAATTTTGTTTTTATTCCTGTCATATTCATATTATATACTTATTGGCACGATAATATATTTTTCATATAATTCAATATTTATATAAAATTAAAATTTTAGGTAACGTTAAAATGCATTTTTTCTTTTTCTTTTTTTCATTTTTATAATATTTTATATTTTGGTATCTAATTCTTTTCTTTTTTATAAACTATGTACTTATAAATTTTAAAATTGTATTTTAATAGAATACAACAACAAAAATTAAAATATAATTTTGAGCTGTGCTATGTTAAAATGGATCACAAAGATTATTTCAACTATGATTGTTTTATTCCAAACATTAATTTAATCAATTAAAGATATATATTTTTTTTAATTTAAAAATCTCAATATAATTTTTATTTTCATAAATTTCTTACAATTCTCTATTACTTTTTTAATTTAAGAATAAAAATATCACTTATTAGATGATCATATTTAAATTCAAAATATATGCAACAATATTTCAAAAAGGAAAAAAAGACAATTATTTAGATTGTATCATATCTTATTTTATATTATATTTTAAATATATTTTCAGCATATAAATTAAATAATAATAATTTATATATTTACACACATATTTAAATAAATAAAGCTGATCTGTGAATTGAACGGGTCATAAAACTAGTTGGGACTGGATTTCGATCATTTAAAACTGCATTTAAAAAAAGATTGTCCTTTTCTCTAACTAATTGCGGCATAATTAACTAGCCAAAACTTCTCCGGTTGCTATTTTTTATCTTTTTATATAAAGTTTTATTTTATATAAGTAAATTTGATAATTTGTACATTTTTATCACATAAAATATTTATAATTTATGTATTTATATTAATTTTACACAAAAATTATATGTTATAATTGACACAAAATATATAAAATATATTTTTTAATTAAATTTATATATAATTTTTTAAAAATTTTAACACGTGTCAACTTCATATTTATTTTTATATAATTTTTCTGTTATGTTATTATACTATGTTTTAAATTATCAAACTAATGAACTTAGGCTATGTATTATTATACATATTCCTTCTATTTCATTTTTTTTCATTTTTTTATGATATACTAAAATTACTTATTGTTTTTGTCGTAACGATTTTGTGTCCGTCTGACGAATTTGAAAATGAAATAAAAAATAATGGAGTCTCTACCAATCTTTTTTGGTTATGTGTGATTGGTCACCTATTAAAACATATCATTTTAATGAAATCTTAAAATTAATTAAAATTTATTAAAAAGATAATTTTAGAGTCTGCGCAACAGTTTGGGTTTGGGAGTCAGTTACGTGTGAGAAAAGATTAGTACTCCCACAACGTCCGTCTAAGACGTACCAATTAATTACATGTTATCATTCGATTTTAATAAAAAGTAGTCATATTTTTGACATTTGAAAATTAATTTTCTTGAATTTTTTATTTTTTATTTTTATATTCAAATATTATTCGAGAAAAATAAATTAGAACATTTTTATTAAAATAATTCTTGAAATGTTTCAGTACGTTGATAACATTAGAAAAACTCATTCTTACCTAGAGATTTATTAGGCATCGCTTCTCAGAATACCTTAAAATCTAATCTTTAAAGGTTCGAATTTACTTTTCATAAAAAATTGTGTCATGTATGCAAATAATATATTGATGCACACATTTTATTTTTTTTTAAATTTTATTAATTGTTTTATTAAATTTTTTTTTTAATTTTGAAAAAAAAAATTTATTGTATTGAAGATTTTCTATAAATATTTCAATACGTTGGTAATATTTTAAAAAAATCTTATCATTTAGAGATTTCGTAAAGCATCACTACTTGAAATACTTTTAAAATCTCATCATTGGATAAAATTTTCTTTTTTCCTTGTTTATATTACTTATTGTTAATTTATTAATTAATTTTTATTTATTGTTAACAAAAAGAAAAATTTTATTGTATTGAAAAATTTTTATAAATACTCCAATACATTGATAGTATTTAAAAAAATTTTTCTCATCTAGAGATTTCATAAACATCACTACTCGAAATACCTTTAAATCTTATCATTGGATAAAATTTTCTTTTCTTATTTTTTTTATGAATTTTATATTATTAATTAATATTATAAAACAATAAAAATATATTTTGGTAAATTTAAATATTTTTACATGCATAAATATTAATAATAATAATAATTAAAATAACAAAAAAATCTTTAAAAAAATCTTTAAAAAATTCAAAAAAAAATTTTTTTTTTACCTGAACTGAACCGATCAATGCCGGTTCGATCAGATCGACGGCTCGATTCAGTCTGGCGGTTCAAGGACGGTTCAGCCTGGGTCCGGTTCAGATGGACTGGTCAGGGGCTGAAGGAGAAATGAGTCATCGGGTCGGGAGCGTGGATCCTGAGTTGACGCACGGATCCTCAGGGTTCAAAACAGTATCATTTTGGGCATTATTGAAATGACGTCGTTTTTTGTTTTAGCAGCTTATATAAAAGCTAAAAAAATTTTTTCGATCATTTCTTCCCTTCTCAAAAAGAAAAAACCTCTTTTTTTTTTTTACTTAACCAAAACAGAGATGCCAACCGACCCCCGCTGTTGCCGTCGCACCATCGTTGGTCGATCACCGGTGATCGAAAAATTTCAAAAATCTCTCCACAAACTTCTCTCGACTCATAGAATCCAGATCCGACCTCTGTTTTACCAAAAAGAATACTCAAACGGCCTAGACCTATCTTTGAAGGTTCGGTTAAAAACTCTTTTTTTGTTTTTTTTTGCAACTGACCTTGATTTTTTTTTGTAGGTGTTTTTTTTTTCGGCGCTAGGTTCCCCTGCTTGGGGATTGTGGTTTTTTTGTTTCTTTTTTTTTTTGACAGAAAGCTAAAATAGTTTTTTTTTTTTACAGGAAACTCTTTTTTATAAAAATTTTTTCCATTTTTTTTTTATTCTCCTCATCTATTCTCCTTGCAGGTTAGAAGCTCTATTTATAGAGCTTTTTGAAATTCAAATCCCATATCTTCTGGGATTCGAATCCCACATTTTTAACTCAAAATTCACGCTTGTCAGTCAGACAATGTGTTAGGCGACTGCCGGTGGTGGCGACCATTGGTATTTTAGACTTTGGTGATAGTGCATTTAATGCACCGGATAAAAGAAGAAGAAATAGGACAAAGAAAGAAAGAGACAAAAAAGAAAAAAAAGAAGAAAGAAAGAGGAAAAAATGATAATAATAATAAAAAATAAAAAATAAAATGGTGTTTATAGTTTTACATTTTAAACATCTAAATTCTTACATTTTTTAAAATATATTTTTAAGTTATTTGTTCATTTTTTAATCAATTGTCTTCACAAAACAATACTATAAACAAGTAGTCCGCAATCCAAACACAAATTAATATACACTAGTCGGTACTCATAACTAGGGATGTAAATAATACATTAGTACTTGTAAGCTATTCGGGTTTGATTTGAATAAAACTTGAATTCGGTTCGATTATTATCGAATCAAGTTCGAATAGCTCGACTTATCAATTGAGCCGAGTTCGAATATTCTCATATTCGGCTCCAATAGCTCGTGAGCTTAATCGAGCTTTTATATTTAACTTTTTTTATTATTTTAATCAATAAAATATATCAAATTTGAGTTTGAGCTCGAGTACAAATAATCGAGTTCTTGTCGAGTATAAGAATCAAGCTTATTTTAACTTATTAATCGAGCTTAATCGAACAAGTTCGAATAACTTGATTTCGATCACGAATCGAACTCAAACTAAAAAAATAAAACTCGATCTAGTTTGAACCGAGTATCGAGTCTCGAGTTGAAAACCAAACTCAAGCTTCTCACTGTATTGACTGGATTCAGCTTGATTACATCCCTACTCGTAACTCAAACATCTTATTGATTTAAACATCGAGCAATTGGTCTAAATTATACCTTTTCGCTACATAACTAGTTATAGTTGTTTTTGGTACAATAATTTTTCTACATGTGAATTAAAGGTCTATAATCTATTTTATGAGATATCTATTGCACCTGATCTACTATTATAGCAACCTAAAGTAACCATAGAGTATGTGAATCATGCCACTATGATACAACAAAAATTTATGAAATTAATAACAACAATTTTAGAAAATTAAAATTTAGTAATTCACTAAGTGATAGTTTTTTTTTAATGTAAATTAAACAGAGGAACAATTTGAAAGGAAGGGAATATAAATTATAACTCAATCAATCAATAAACCTATGCACATATTTTGATTTTTACTGTTCAAAATTATGATGCAATTTTACCGAATATCTAAAAAAAAAAAAAAGAATGTTTATGCCTTCATATGTAACAAGTAACAAATTAACAAGAACTAAAAGTAAGATATATATTTGAAACATCCCGTTGGCATATAATTTTTTTTCAATGAAATTATAAATTATAATTATAATTAAGTATTTGAATAATCAAATGAATAAATTAATCAATAATTAAAATACAATTAGATAAAATTTAACATAAAATTAAATCAATTCATTAATAATAAATTTTAAATATAAAATCTCGTAATTTTAAAATTTCCTCTTATCACTAATCTTAAATCTCATTGGCCATTGGGATACAGATTAATTCACTGTTATTCACATGGAACTTTTGCGTCTTTTAATGCCAAAGTTTGATTAACTAATACGCCATGAATGCAAAAAGCACACACTCCAAATATACATTACTACTTTTTTTTTGGGTTTCAAGGGGGGTTAGTGCCCGTACAAGAAGGAGGGGCCATGGCGGAGATTAAACCCTCGCCTAGATGATTTTTAACGATCTCTTAACTACTTGGACTAAGAGGAGAAAGTCATACGTTACTATTTTGATTCGATAATTATGAGGATATATATGTAATGAATATTTATATTATGTAAAAAAATGTATCAATGAAATATCACTATAATTAGGGACCGATTGACTTGCGAAAAAATATCCTGAAAATCTGATGATAATTTAAAATATTATTATGTTAGGTACTGTTCACTTAATAACATTGACCTGTCATTTGAGCATATTGAAAGTAGAGTTGAAAAAAAAAGTGATAATGAATTTGAAATTATAGTATTCATTTTGATTTTTTTTATTGGGTTTAATCTAGGTTTGAATATTAAATATTTTAATATAATTTGATTGGGAAGAGGAAAATTAAAAATATCTTAATTAAAATAAATTATATATTTTTAAATTTTTATAAAATAAAATAAATATTTTATATTTATTGTTTAAATATATTAAAAATAATATTAAAATAATAATAATAGTTTTAAAAATAAATTTTAAAATCTAATAAACTAAATTAAATCTACAAATTTGATTTGAATTGGGTAAATTAAAAAAAAAAAAGGGTTCAAATTGATATCGATTTTTTAAAATTTATGATGTTACGAATCAACGGAAATAACAAAATAAAAATTGAACCCAACCGTTATCTCATTATTGAAAGGGTGTAATATGGATTCAGAACAAAACAAATGAAGTCACCTTGAAAAGATATTGGGTTTTGACGCAAGTGACCTTCGTCGTAAGCTGCCAAAGCTTTATGCAAGTTGCAATAAATACTTGACCGACTCCAACCAAAAAACAAGCAAGTAAAAGGCTAATGAAATGATTAAAGGGGGAGTTGTTAAGTGTTTTTTAACCAGTAGCAGAAGTGTAGAACTACAACTAGGCAAGATAAAAAAGATATAGAGGAGCCGAGTTTTTTTTTTTTTTTTAAAAAGGAAGGACTAAGGAGGGGGCCAAGGGGTCAAATCGAAACCCCTTCAATCCAAAAGTCGATTCCCGTTTCTCCAGGAAAAAACACGAGAGAGGTTGAGAGATGTAAAGAGAAAGTGAAAGAGTGAGTGTGCCCACACATTGCAGCTGTCTCCAGCCCATTTCCCTTCCATCCCATAACTCCATTCCCTCCTTTATATACCCCCCACTCCCCTCATTTCTCTCCACCTCCACCGCCACCTCCATAACCAACTCATTTTTTCTCTGTCGTCACTGCTCAAAAATGTTTCTTCACCATTTCTTATTTTCCTTTATAATACTCTCATTCTCTGCTACTTCTTCAGTAGCAGCAACAACAATTGTTAATCCAAAGAAGCAAACTTTAAACACCCAAGGAGGTGGATTCTTTAACCCCAAGCTTCCACCGAGAACCCTTTCTTCTTCCAAAAAGTTCGAAGGCTCATCGAACCTAGTGGACCTCCGTTACCATATGGGTCCGGTGCTTTCTTCTTCACCGATCAACATCTACCTCATTTGGTACGGTCGTTGGTCTGTTTCTCAAAAACTCCTAATCAAAGACTTCATAACCTCCATCTCCCCTTCCACCAAGCCTTCTTCTTCTTCACCTTCCCCTTCCGTTTCCGAATGGTGGAAAACTGTTTCTCTTTACACCGACCAAACCGGAGCCAACGTTTCCCGAACTGTTGTTATAGCTAAAGAACACTCAGACATGCGCTACTCCCATGGCTCTCAGCTCACCCGCCTTTCTATCCAACAAGTTATTGCCACCGCCGTCAAAACTGCTCCTTTCCCCGTGGACCATCGTAATGGAATCTACTTAATCCTCACCTCCCATGACGTTACCGTTCAAGACTTTTGCCGTGCCGTTTGCGGCTTCCATTATTTCACATTCCCGTCCATGGTGGGTTACACTTTACCCTATGCTTGGATCGGGAACTCTGGGAAACAATGCCCCGAGGTCTGTGCTTACCCATTTGCCGTTCCGGGATACATGGCCGGCGGTGGGCCGGGGGCATTGGCCCCACCGAACGGAGACGTCGGCTTGGACGGGATGATTAGTGTTATCGCACACGAGTTGGCCGAGCTGGCGACGAACCCGCTTGTGAACGCGTGGTACGCTGGAGAAGACCCGACGTCGCCGACAGAGATCGGGGATCTGTGTGAAGGGTTGTACGGAACGGGTGGAGGAGGAGGGTATATTGGTCAAGTTATGAGGGATGGTAAAGGGAAGACTTATAACGTGAATGGGAATAATGGAAGGAAATTTTTGGTGCAATGGATTTGGAGTCCTGTCTTGAAAGCTTGTGCCGGTCCAAATGCTTTGGATTAATTTTCTTTTTTTCTTTGTTTTGTCTTGGTTTTTTTATTTAAATCAGATTCTTTTCTTTGGAATCTTGATTTTTTATATTAATTTTTATGGGTTTATGGGGGGAACATAGTTATGTATACCGAGTATAGTGCTGGAGATTATGGTTTAGTTCAGAGATGTATAAAGAGCTGGATGGTGTTTAAATTTTATTTTTGTAATATTTATTCATATTTTTATAGCATTATTATTTTTCTTTAAGATAATATAATTTTTCATTTTGAAAAGTTCTGCAGTTGTAAATATGTTACTATTCTTCTATTTTTTTAGCAGCTTTTGATTTCCGGCTTTAACTACAAAACGTGTTTCTTCTTTTTGAAGTTTGAACTGTTCCTGTTGTTGCAAAATTCCTCATGAAATCCATAGCCTAGAAAATTGTTCAGTCCTGCACCAAGCTACAGCAATTTCCTATTGCAGCAACAATAATGCTTGTGATAATAGTAAAAAAAGTTGTTGATTGATCAAAGCTGTGGCCTAAGAAGAATCTTTGATTGGTGATTGGCATGTAAATAATGCAAAACAGTGCATAGTTTAAGCTTTACGGTGTGTTCATTTTATACTTTATTTGCTAGAAATTATGCTGTCAAAAAGTGTTATACTGTTCATTCAAAATCCGATAATCCTCATGTTTTCGAAGGCATTCAATTCTGGGGCTTGGAAGTGACCCAGAATGGTTCACAGTGTCCCAGCGGATGGACATGTTTCTGCTTCACATGTAAGACAAAAACTAATGCATGAAATTTGTCCTAGTTGTTAGATATTAATGTTTAAGATGCTTGATTTGAAGATGTTATCTCGTATTATGTTGCTATGCATGCAATAAAAATAATTGAAAGAAAAGAGAATCAAAAAAAGAAAAAATTTTCCCACCATAGCAATCTCCTCCTACACATGATAATCGTGGTACTAATGATGTTGTTTTGCTTTTTCATTTTCTTCATTTTCTGTATTATTTTAACTTTTTTTTTTGGCTTTATATTTCTTGTTGTATTATTTCAAAACTTTATTATTTATAGATATAAAAAAGAGGTCATGAATTTTGAATCATGAAGGGAAACAAGGGGCAAACAATTTTTGTCCTTTGGGGCAAGTGGGTGGTAGAACCCTCAAACTTTAATGAAAAAATTTGTGATCCACAGCTAATATTGGGACCCATATAAGTACACATAGGATTAGTTTTTATTATGGACTTACTATCCCTGCTTGCCCTGATCTTTTCTGTTCATGCCATGAGCTGCTGCTGCCTCTGCCCTGTGACCCCAATGGAAGGACAGTTGAAAAGGGTCCCTATACTTGGTTATAGTGCAGCTGCTGCTTGGTTTGCAAAACTGATAAACGATAATCATACATAATGCAAAGGGTCCAAGGTTCATATTTTGGGGTTAAATTCAATCAGGTGATTCACTGATTTTCTCTGGTGATTAATTCTCTTGATCTCTTCAAGTTTGGACAAAGTGGAATGCTTTTACTAGTACTAGCACTAGCACTTTTTACGCTTTCTTTTCTTTTTCCTGGTAGCAAGCACATGATGACAGATGGTCACTCTAAAATAAATCCCATTTCAATTTTAGAGTTTAGTGAAATGATTTATGGGGTTTGGTGAAAGAGGGGAATCATGCAATTCAATCTCTTTGGCAGTTTACAAGATATATATATATATAGAGAGAGAGAGAGAGAGAGAAAGAGAGAGAGAGAGAGAGGTTAAATTCTGTTCTCTGTTGATACTATAGTGAGACAGAGTTTGGTATCCGCTCGGTTGTTTGAGATTCAAGTTGAATTTTGAAAACTCCAAAATTCATACTACTAATTAATGGTGATTGAAATAGTGGTTGGGATCAATTAAAGGGAAAGAAAAAAATCTTTTTGTTTTAGTTGCTACTGAGTTTAAATTGCTGAAAAAGAGATTGATTTAAACTAAAAACTTAAACTTACACACTCAAAGTTAATAAGTTATTTTCTTCAACGGCTCGAACTCAATTACTATTGATAGTTTTAGAGATAATATTATGAATAATTTTTATATTAAAATATTTAATATAATATTTTTTAATTTAAATTTTTTTTAATATAATATTTAAATTATAAATTTATTAATTAATGTAATATTTAAAATACTGTTTACCTGTCATGAATTATTATTTGAAGCTAATTATATTAAGAATGAATATCATATTAATTATCAAATTCATAATTTAAATATCATATTAAAAATTTTTAAAATTTAAATATCATATTAAATATTTCAATGTAATTTAAAGGTTATATGCATTAACACTTATAAAAGTAATGTCGATATGTCCCAATTCTTCATCAACCAAAAAGATTAAAAAAACCCATGAATGTATTTCATTAAGCATAGAAATCTTGGGTTTCACTAGCAAATTAATAATTTAAATATCATATTAAAAATTTTTAAAATTTAAATGTTATATTAAATATTTCAATGTAATTTAAAGGCTATATGCGTTAACACTTATAAGGGTAATGTCGATATGTCCCAAATTCTTCATCAACCAAAAAGATTAAAAAAACCCATGAATGTATTTCATTAAGCATAGAAATCTTGGGTTTCACTAGCAAATTCTATCAACAAGCAGGTCCATTGAATTCTAGTCCTGGTTCTTTAAAATAACACCGGGGAGATAAAACAGTTCAATTATACTTTTATCTTATGTACACAAATACAATGCAGATACTTTCAGAAGGTAAATAAGAGGAAAAGACAGTTGATTAATAAAGGAAAAGGAGAAACTATCCAAAACATGAGGCCTCTGATTGTTACCAAATCTATCTCACAATGGCCTATTGCCACAGGGTGGAACTCCACCAAACAACACTGTCCCAGTCGGTTGAGTTGGGGAACCACGGGGAGCCCATATGCACACTGTAATGACGGAAACAAATAGACAATTGCTTGCCAGGGAAAGATTTTGGCACCAAGTTCTCTCCCACTCAAAAGTTGAGTTATGCTTCAATATTAGTAAAAAACAATGGCAGACATATGATCTTTAATCATTTGGGTTAAGCTACTCCAATTGAACTATTCTGTTCCTGCAGTCATTTTAAAGGAAATTGATTGTGATTACTTAGCAAGAAAATACCCGTGATGGCCACCTTTTCACTGGAATTTTTTTCCATTCTCAGAAAGGGCAAAATAACAGAATTGGTTAGGAAGGCAGAGCAAGATTTTCCTTCACCCAATTAAGCAACCGAAAGTGATTAGTCAAAAGAGCAATCTCTAGATGCCGCTACATTAATAACCTGATATTAAAGTATAAGATTCTTCTTTTCTTCCTAATGTTGCTTTCGCACCAATATTTAGCTACAGCTCTATTCCGTGATGTTTTCTTCGGATACGTAGTGGTGGGAGGAACTCCCCTTGCATTTAAGGTTGTGAAGAAATTGGTTTTGACTAAAAAAATTTATTAAAAATCGGTTTATAAATTAAATTGGTTTTGAATTTTTCTGTTATACATATTAAATTGGTTTAGATATCGGTTAAATAGGTTTAGGTAGTTGATCTTTAGTTTCAAAATTTATGAATTGAATCGATTAAAAAATCTGATTAAATATTATTAAAATATTTTATGTTTTTATTAATATAATTTTAATATTTTTTTATCTTTTATATTTTATAATTTACACAAAATTAATTAATTAAAAGTTAAATATAAGAAATAAAAAATGAGAGTCGATTATATCAAAAAAATAGATTGAAACCTTTAAGATTAAATCGGTTCAATTTTATTATTGATTAAGTCGATTAAATTGATTTTTAAAATTTTCGAACCAAATTAATCGAATCGATCAATTGCTCAATCCAATTTGTATCATGTGAGTCATTTTATTGATCGAATTTTTAAAAAGTTTAGAGTTAATTTAAATAGATAATAAGATTGATTTTAATAAGATTAAAAATAATAAAGAAGGTGAAAAGTGAGTTAAAATTAATGATGACAATAAGATGGATTATATTGTAAGAAAATAATTTTTAAAGATATTAGATTAGAAAGGTAAATAATAAAAATTATAAATTATTTAATATTTAAAAATTAATAAATAATTTACAAAATAGTAAATATTTTTATGTCAAGTAATAATTTAATTAATAAATAATTAAGAATTAATTATTTAATCTTAAAAAAAGAAAAAATTTATTTGAAAACTTTTAAATAAAAAATTTAAATTAAAAAATGAAAAAATAACAGGTGTTGAATAAAAAAAAAAAACAACAGAGGGTATAATTGATAAAAAACTGCGTTTGAAACTTGTGATTTTTCATTGGATCACGGGTCTAGTCATTAACTAGAGATACAGTGCAATCAAAGAATCGGTGCAAAATGGTTATCCAAACAACTTGTTATCTAAACTACTTGCCAATGATGCAATTGCACAAAAAAGTGGATAATCCCACAAAAACGGGTTCTACCCAAACCCACCTAAGTCACCCACTACACGATGGGAGTTTCACCTACCATGTATTTGTATTTAGAAAGGGCATGATAAAAGTGGCAACAATTTGCATCCAAATGAATTTCATTCGATTTTTTTGAATAATAAATAAAATTATAAAATTATAAAATATGATTTTAATTTAAATAAAAATTTTAAAATATGATTTTAATTTAAATAAAATTTATCAAATTGATTCGATTAATTGGTTTTTAATTTTTAATTTTTAAATGTTATTTTAATATAATTTTAAATATATTTAAATAAATTTAAATATAAAATAATTATTTTTATTTTATCAAAATTAAAAAAATATATAAAAATAAATAAAAATATATAATTCAATTCAATTTGATTTTTTTAATTTTTATTTCTCAATCTAAAATTTAATCTAAATATAATATATGTTTAATATTTAAATTTCATTCAAATTTTGAACTAAAAAAATTGATCCGATCAAAATTGAATATTATTATCTTAAATAAAATTTTTAATTTTTTTTTTTCATTCCTAGAGCCCTCTTGAGACAAGGAAGGAGCCCTTTATTAAAAGTATTTAGGGGATAATCTTAATTGTACTAATCTAAAAACTCTTTCTGAAATCGTCTGAAGCGGGAAGATATTAGACCAAGCCTGTGAATAACGTATCATGGAAAAACAAATTATTAAGGCAATAATCATGGGGGGCCCTGCACATTATAAATCTCAGCATGGCAGAGATGAGTGCAGACTGGAGAAATTAGTTAGATGAGTTTAACGAGCACTCAAACGAGCATCATCAATAATCACAGCGGAAATAAAGCTCGATTAAATGGAAAATGAAAAACAGATAGGACAAATTTCTTAATGGGACATCAAAGCCTTGGCTGTTGCCATAGATATAAAACTGGAAGTTGAACTGAAATTTCTTGTCTTCATCACGACCTCTCCCTTTCTTTCTGGGGCTCTACCTATTTTGGAGGGCACAACTGTTACTGCATTATTAATAGTGATCTGTCAACAAGACATAGCCAGGACTCCAGTGATATATCATTCCATCTACTGCTTATGTCTTCGTAATATTATATATACTTCCAAAATTGTTTCTTTCATTTCCTTTTGTTTTCAACCTTAACTTTTTTTTCTATTAAAATAATTTGCTGCTATTTTCACTGACTTTCTGATTATGATTGGAGACTGGAGAGGTCGAAGAATATCAGAGAATCTTCGCCTTACAGATGTCAAGCAATAGTGGCAGTTAGAGCAATTATTGGTCTATTTTATATGATAATTTAAATATGATAAGATGATGCGTTGGGAAAATTATAATATTAAATTCATATAAAATATAACATGAATATTATAACATTTTTTTTATTTGAATGTTCAAGTTGAAAGTTTGCATATATTTTAAAGATGAGATTTTGAGAATGGAGTGAAATAAATTGGTACAAGAAATTGACCGAATCCATTCTTATTTTCAGGAATGGCTTTTGTTCTGATGTGGCACCGGTAAGCGCGTGCTTTCTGCCTTTTGGGCATACGTGTTAGCCGAGGGGTTCTTCGTGCCACGTACATGCCCATGCGTTAGCCCCTCTGTAGCGGCTGGTACCATCTGTTTTTCATGCAAATAAGATAATGCAAAGAGGCAGCATTTATAAAGGTGAACGAATTACTTGCATTCGTTTCATATATACTTTTGAATTCATGTACCAAAAGATGATGAAATTTTAGTACTCCTCCTGGTTTTTGAACATAGTAATTATAGAGGATAGTCCATTATTAAGTAGCTTGTCGGAATGGATTTGAAGGATTCGAAGAGAAAAGTGAATGTAATGAAGGCCAAGAGAAGTAGTGTCGCTTGTGATGAGAGATGTGGCTGCCCCTCTCCATGTCCGGGTGCCGAGGCTTGCAGGTCACTCAGTACTGATCTTCTTTTTCTCTGTATTTTTTTTCCAGTTTTTAAGTCGTTCTAGGGGGCTTGGTGACATATTTTGCCTTGGGACGCATGACCATAGAAAAAGATCATGCATTGTTGTTATGGTCCATACTGTCCGGGTTCTGTGGTAACATATTTCAGGGACCTACTCTTGGGATTTATTCATCTCATTGGATCCCTTCCTACAGCATACATAATAAGGACCCAAAGAAATATCATCCATACTGTCTCTGCCGAAAAATGTGGCATAGTACTGTCTAACTTTCTGTTTTGCCTCTAGAATTCTCCTCTTTCACCATGTTAAATCTCTGCTGCATGATATAACTTTAGTGATAATCTGAATGCTCCATACAGAAAAAAAATCAAGGGAAAAAACACCTTACACCTATGTAAAAAGTACTAACCAAACAAAAACAAAAAGTGTCTGTCCACACTTCGATTTGATCGACGTATGACTTGATTATAATTTGTGTTTTGTTCCTTGTCTCAGCCCAATAATCTTCATCCTACTTTGTTAAAACTTTGTTTTGTACTTGATACGTCAGGATTTGACCTAACTCCCTCCTGATTATCAGAATTAATCAGAATTAATAATTCAACAACAGATTTTACTGCATCGCTTTTGTTAAAACTCGGGAATATCCTGCCAAGTTAAAACCCAGAAATGTAACGTAAGTATATACAAGCATTTGTTTCTTGGATAGATTTGTAAGGATATTTTTGGAAGATTCAATCAAAAAATATATAAGTATAACCAATTCAAAGTATTGGTGTGCATCACAGGAGACATCGAAAGTGGATGGTCACAGGCGTTCGTGTGGCGAACACTGCAGCTGCAACCCATGCTCATGCGCCAATGCTGTCGGTGGGATTGGCATTGGCAAGGGCTTTTGCTAATGTGGGGATGGTTGTACTTGCACTGCTTGTGCCTCTTGATTAATCTTGATCGATCCTTCTATGGATCAGGCTCAAGCTGCAGCTCTGCCTTAGCTTTATTCATGTTGTTTTATGGTGATACGGTCACTGTAACAGTAATGAATATGAGTATTAAGGGAATCGAAGAGAAAAAATGTGCTGACAATGTCAAGTGTCATGTGATGAGTGGTGCTATCCTTTGTCTTTGATGAATAAGTATTCTATTTCTTTTGTTTTTAGTGTTGGAGTTCAAGTTTATTTGGTTAAATTAATTTTTTTAAAATTATTACTATTAATGAAACTTAGTAAAATATATATTTTAAATATGAAAAAGGTAATTTTTAAATATAATTAAAATTTAATTTAATCAAATATTTAATAATTTAGATCAAAATTGAAAAAAAATGGCTAACAAATATGAAATTAAAATCGTTTTTACCTGAGATAGAGAAGTATTAATTAAGATTATATTTATGAGATTGAGTATTATAAGCAGCCAACTAACCATTTCTATTTATTCTTAAGCTCTGTGCTAATAAAATCTGATATCAAGAGCTTGTGTCTAAGAACAGGCTTGGTCAAAATGTCAGCTGATTGATCCCCAAATAATATGAATGGAACATTAAAAGAAATGTTGGCAACAAAAGTTGTTTAATCTCTTTACAACAATATGACAAAACCATGATATTATTTGTAAATAATATGTTAGGAACAGTAACGCTTCAATTAAACCTTAATCTCATTATTCTAATATCATTAAGAACTATAATTATAAGAATCCTTTTATCAAAAAAATTTTTAAAAAAAATTATAAGAGGAAAACCCCGAACTTTTCCAATATGGATCAATCCCAAGTGAACTCGAAACGTCTTATTCTCAATACAATTAACTCGAATTGAATTGTCAAGTTCTAAACCAAACTTTAAGGTGCTTCAACGATGAAAAGTCCTTTAGCAAAACCAGAAGGGAGAAATAGAACAGGTTAAATAAATTTATTTAGTATATGTGTCATCATCTGTATCAAGTCCCTGCCCCGAGCCTGTTCCCATTCCATTGGCTCTACTGTTATTTGGAGAAAATTTGCAGTGAAATTTTTTGGCGTGTTTTTCAGTTTTATTGTTGAGATTTTCAAAATACCAAGGCAATACAGGGTGGTTCACACTCAGCTTCACAATTCATATAACAAGACTGAAAAATGGCGGATAACAGGGCTGAAGTTAGAGGGGTCGTCGTGTGGCTGTCCTTCCCAATGCCCGGTGGCATGGCTTGCGGCAGGTTCATTAGTCCCTACTCTTTCTTTTTTTTTTCTTTTCTCCTGGTTTCCTCTCTTTTAGCCTGTATTGATCCGCAGCACAATTGGGACTTTGGGGGCAATTAAAACATGCAAATGTCTTTGCTGGCGGTCAGTGATAGTATAAATTTTGCTCTGACGTACCATTCGTGAGCGCCGCATGTGTGCAGCATATTGATAGATATTTGGCTATGACAAGCCATGCATAGACAGTTGGGATTCTTAATGGCTGCCAAACTATCGTGCCCCAGGAGATGGCCCCTCTTTGATTCCTCTCTCATTTGCTATAGTGGTACTGATACAATCCATGGCCTACTTGGCTGTCTGTGTGGATTTAAATCGACCACCTCCTTAAGTTATGGTTTATAATCTTACCCCTACAGAGCACAGGTTTCAGTCCAATTCTAAGAGTTATTGCCTTAATGAATATAATGATACTATGTTTGGGAATAATCAAACAGGTGCACAGCCAGCGAGACTACGAGCGGTACATACCACTAGAGATGCTTCTCCGGGGAGCATCGTCGCTGCAATCCATGCACAAGCAACGAGACTGAATTCACTGGGAGCGGAAAGCTGTTCTGTAAATGTGGTACCGGTTGCTCCTATGTCACCTGTGCTTCGTGAGCAGGACAGGTTTTCAACATTGTTATAAGCTCGAGCGAGCTTATGCAATCTGTTGTTTCATCATAATGTGAAAAATGGCCATTTAGTTCTGTAACGTAGGGACGACTTTCTCTTGTAAGAGAAGTATGTTATTGTTGGTGTCAGTAAACGAGTTGAAACTTGGTCTGCATGGTGGGACTACTGTATTTATGATTTACGAGAGTATGTTCTCTCAGTAAATTTCCAGAGATGCTTGCCCAAATATCTTTCATAAAAGCAGACTCCCCATTTGATTTCACAGACAACGCTGACTGGTTTCTGTAGCCAAAACGCCCCTGCACAGACTGACTTCGGTTTTAAACTTTCTTATTTGAGGAAGGAGCATATTAGATTACCTGGGGACGAGGTACATCTATGCATATGGCACTTAAATGATATTCAAACATAAAAGGATGTACGCGAGGTAGCATGCTTGCATCATATTAGACAATAAACAATATCCAATTAGTTTTAATCTATCCCAATTCGATAAATCAGAATTTTTTTTGTTTTGAAATCGAGAGTCCCATCATAGACAAGTAGAGTTTTTTTAAAATTGGGTTATCAAGTTTTAAGCAATACTATTCCGACTTTATATATATATATATATATATATATATAATTTAATTTTATATTTATATATGTATTATATTAATAAAATTATTATTTAATATTTTAATTTAAGATATTAACTTAAAAAATATTATATTTATGTGTAATTAGTGTATAATTTATATTAAAAAATATTTTATAAATATTATACTAAATTAGAATTATTAAATTAATTTTGAATTAGGTTAATTTATACAGATCAAATTGAATCATGTATCAAAAAATAATATTTTAATGTCAGGTAAAATCAAATGTAAATTCAAAGTTGAAACAAGAAAAAGTCTATCCCGAACCAACCTGTTGTCATAGATATGCAAGGGGAAGTTCTTCTTTTACCGTATCTAGCCATGACCTTGAAATTATGATCCAATCGCTGAAGCCTGCAAAGACAAAGTAGAATAAGCAATATCAAGATCGCTGATAGCCAAGAAAGAGACCTATAGAACATGCAACTGAATATCCAGCAGAACTACCTTTACAACAAACAAACTAAGCAGCATTGATATAAAGTCAATAGCTAACTTCTTTGGCCAACAATGGCAAGATAATCGAGAATATGCACGAAAAATCACTAACTTCTGAAAAATTTAACCATGTAAACAAGCTAGAAAGAATATAGGATGAATGGATATATTGTTAGCTGAACATGTGGCCACTTTGCAAACAAGAAATGACAAGATCTTACATTTTATTAGACTTCAAGCATATCCACTAAATGTGCAATTGGGATGTAGTTATTATACAACATCAACACCAGATCAAGTATTAGGCCTATTGGCAGGCAACAAACGAAAACTAAAAACTTTTAACAGATCCAGTTATGTGCTTGAAAAAGTATACATACCTTTTTACCTTGAGCCAAGGTGAATCTGGGCTTGCGTTTGATAGCATATGAATCCCAGGTGAAACCACAGTGACAAAGTTTCCATTTTCCTTCGGTTTGTTTGTCACATGAAGCATTGATTTTGAACAAAGATCAACCAAGATCAGGTTGAACCCATGATACTGATCTGCCTCCAATTCTTCTGCAACTTCAATGGGTTTCTTCTTACTCTGAAAGTATGAAAACCCACAATGAACTGAGGAATTCTTAGAATTCATCACCACCAAAAAGAATAGGTCCAATTGAAAAATACTATAGAATGTACTCACTCAAATATCAAGATCCAACTAGTAATGACAAGCAGTAAGCAGAATGGTTAGACTTCAGATATTGTTGGTTCAGGTCATGCACCCAACAAAACTAGAACATAAAGATGTCTCAGATTAGCAAATTATAATCACGCTAATGTAATATGTCATTATCAAAATTCAAACAGCATTAGGGGAAGTAGGATAGGAACTGGCTCCAGGTTACTCCTAAAAATGTTGTTGATAACCCGTCATATGGCAAAAATGAGACTAAACACAAGGCCATTAAAGCATTTTTATTTAACGAATTCCAATTTTTAAGTTGCTTTCATTACCCAGCCAGCACTTCCCAAGAAAAGAACCTATCTAAAATTTTCTTTGGCAATTAAAGAAAACAGGAAATAAGATTACTCGTCGTAAATTCTTGATTTCGGTTACTAATATTTTATTCTTTTAAATTTTTTTAAAATTATTAAAGTTGAGGATAAGTCAAAATAGGTAATAAGATTGTTTCAGTGAATGTTATTTTACAGAATAGCTATTCATAGAACAACTCTTTCATAGAACATAGAACAACTGTTCATGAAACAACTATTCAAGAAATAACTTCTTCATAGAACAACACCTTTATAGAACAGCTGTTCTTAGAACAACTTCCTCAAGGAACAACATCAACACTTTTACCAAAAACTCTTTCACCAAAAGTTACTTCACTAAGAGTTGTTTCGTAAAAAATGCTTCACTGAATATTACTTCACTGAATGAAGAAAGGCAAATATTCTTGAAATATGACAGGGTTCTTGAGTTAATTCCACTATTGGAATGTTTTGGAGAATGGCTTGGTGGATCAGAAATGGAGATAGTTAGGAGGGCTCCTCTTAACTCTTTTCTAAAATATGAGTGCTTCTCTCTTTTTTTCAGAACAGATAATGAATTTCTATATTCACCATGCCTATCACCAAAAGCTAATTAAACTCTCATTAACCAATACAGTAACGGTCAATTCCTCCATTATTCACCATTATTCATATTTAATATATTAATACCTTTTATAACCATCAATTTCACTATTATTACTATTTAACACTCAAGATATATAACTTCTATTCTTGAAACCTATAAATATAAGTTTCCATAATTCATTTGGAAGACTTTTGGAGACTTTGGCAAATTTACTCAAATTTATCTGTAATTCTCTCTTCCTAAATATTTTTTTCAGCCTTATTCTTTTGCTTACTCAACCTTGCTTCACCACCTGCCGCAGCAAACATGCTTCAGGATCTGCTCCAATCTTCCTCTACGCTGTTTCCCTACATATCCTGCTCTACTTGTTTGCAACGGTTCCTCACCTTAACAAAAAACCTCTCTACATTTTGGTAACTCCATGGGGAGGAGTGATTGCATTGAGTAAAACTTCACCAAAGACATGACATGAGCTACTCTACTAGATGTGAAAAATCTTAATGCCACAAGATTCTCAGTGGTGGAGCAATAATTTGATTGGAACATTTATTCTTTCATTTTAGAAGTTTAATCAATTACAAATATTTAGTCTTTAGCTTTTACTATTTTCAACTATTCAAGCATTTCTTTACTATTATTATTTTGTTTATACACGTTTAAAAATTTCAATTAAAAAAAAAGCTTAACATGAGAAAATGAAAAGCATTTATTATTCCAACAAATGTCCATTATAATGCATGCTTTTTTACCAAAATTGCAAAAGTGATGAAAATGTTTGCCTTCTTATAACTTTAAGAAAAAAGTTATTACCTTAAACTTTATTGAGAGTTTTCTTTAATTGTACATGAGATTAATCTTCAAAATCAAATTGAGATATAAGTTGATATGGCCCCTGTGTTGAATCCATTTTTATTGGCCTCAATTTAGCAATTCACGTTTTGAAATCAAATTAATCTCCTTGGTATTAGGTTGAGAAAAAATTATTTCTTTAATACATAGTGTAGTTTGATCTCCTTTTTTCTAGGTTGAGAATTCACCTCCTTAGTATGAAATTAAGAATCACTCCTTGACCATAGCTTTATTGCTCATTCTTGATCGCTATTCTATCATTGATACTTGCTATCAAATAAATCTCCTCAATATCAAGTTGAGAATTATCTACAAATTGAGAATTATTTTTTGGCCACAACTTTATCGCTTGTTCGTTGGTTGCAACTTTATTATTTATACTTGCTATCAAGTGAACTCCCTCGATATCAAGTTAAGAATTATCTCTCTTATAAATTGAGAATACAATTATTGACCTAGCTTTGTCGCTTATACTTGCTATCAAGTGAACTTCCTTGATACCAAGTTGAGAATTATTTCTTTCATAAATTAAGAATACAATTATTGGCCGTGGCTTTATCGTTTATTTTTTGGCCACAATTCTTTAAATACTATGATATAAATAATTTCTCTTAATGCTTTTTGGCCACAACTCCATCGCTTTTAATTGGATTAAACATCTCTTTTTTATTGAATTAAGAAATTATCTCCCTAATATGAGTCGAGAGTTCTATTTAACTGCTGACATAATTATATTAGTGTTATTGCCATATACCTTACCTATCTCATAAGTGGAGGTATTACAAATATAATAAAATGCTAATATTATTAATCATGTCATATATTTAAATCATTAAAATCAACAATACTTGATTTATTTTATAATATTTGTTATTTTATTTTTAGAGAAGTATTTTCATGACTTATACTTCTTTTTTTTTTTTTAATTTCTATTACTTGCTTGTTCTCCTATTTTTTAGGGAAACACTCTAATTACTTGTTCTCCTATATTTTAGGAAAATACTCACGTAACTTGTTTTCTTGTTTTTTTAGAAAACGCTCTCATTATTTATTCTTTTTTTTTTTTAGAAAAATACTCCTATTACTTGTTCTCTTATTTTTTAGGAAAACAATCCCATTATTTATTTCATTTGACAATTCTTTTATTTTTTTTAGAGAAACACTAACGTTATGGCTTACACTTTCATACATTACATGTCTCACAAGTAATTTTTTCATTTATAATATTAAAATTTGCTTATTCTATACCTGAAATTTTTTTTTTATTTGTATCAAACAATTTCCATGCAAGGGGCAATGAATCCACATATATGCAATCACAAAAAATATATAATTTTATTTTCTTCTTTTCATGAAATTTATATCATTCATCTTTAAAGTTATGAGGACAAATATATCTTATATTTTACTTTTACTCTTTAATTGTACTAGTGCATGAGAACTTATACTAAGAGTTCTCATGCAGGGGCAAAACGTAAATATTTGATTTTGATTGCTAATATTTTATTTTTTACAATTTTTTAAAACTTGTTAAAATTGATGATAAGTCAGAATAAGTGATAAGGTTGTTTCCATACAATTATTTTAAGGAACAGCTATTCATGAAACAATTCATTCATAGAATAGTTGTTGATGAAACAACTATTTAAAAAACAACTCTTTCACGGAACAACTATTTTCAAAACAATTTCCTCAAGGAATAATAACAATACTTTTACCAAAAACTCTTTTACCAAAAGTTCCTTCACAAAGAGTTATTCCACAAAAGACACTTCATCAAATGAAAAAGTGAAAATAAAGCCACAATATGGCAGGATTCTTGGATTAATTTACTATTAGGATGTTCCGAAGAGTTTGGCTTAGTGAATTAGATATGAAGATAGTTAAGAGGTCTCTTTTTAACCTTTCTTTAAAGTGTGAGTGCTTCTCCCTTTCTTTCAGAAGGGATAATGAACTTCTATGTTCACTATGCCTATCACCAAAAGCTAATTAAACTCTCATTAACCAATACATTAACACCTTTTATAACTATTAATTTCACTATTATTACTATTCAACACTCAAGATATGTAACTCCTATTCTTGAAACCTATAAATAGGAGTTAACATAATTCATTTAAGGGACTTTTGGAGACCTTGACAAATTTACTCAATTTTCTTTGTAATTTTCTCTTCCTAAATCCTTTTCTTAGCCTTATTTTCTTCCTTACTTAGTTTTGCTTCACCACCTACCACCACCTATCGTTGCACTTAGTACTCTAGAGTTTGCTCTAATCTTCCTTTCAATTGTCTCCTAACACATCCTATTTTTCTTGTTTGCAATGCTTCCTCACCTCAACAAAGAACCCCTCTACACTCGTCCTTTTCAATCATGGAGTAACTCGTACTGATTTGTGGTTATACGATCCTCGTAAAGGGAAATTAGTGGAAAATAAAGGTAATAAATGTAGACGAAAAGAGAGCAATGTGAAGGATTAATCCCCCCAGAGTTGCCTACTACTGTCCAAAGACAAATTAATCCACAATAAGTCAATAACTCTCTGTTTTCTTCATTAACTTACATTTGTGGTATCCGCGTTAGTTGTTTCTTAAATGAAGCTTTATCATGCGAATTGAGATTTGACACGTAGTAAAATGAAGATCACTCCTTCATATCACCTACGAAGAAACAACTATATACTAGTTTTAAGAATCGGAGCCTGGATAAACAATGACCCAAAAAGTAATTACCTTTCCAAAAGTTACAAACGATCAATTTTGGGAGGCTGTCAATCTACAATTGTCCCAACAAAAATTCAATAATTGCTGATTGTTCAATATCATGGACCGGCAAAGACAAAAGGCAAAAGAAACTCAGGTCACAACCAAATGCAGAAAAGGGCTCGAATTGATCAAATACATGCACAAAAAAAGGGTTCTTAAACATCAATCATGGAAATATGAAAAGAAACGTAAGGATATCGAATCAATAAGAAAAAATAGTTTTACCTGCAAGAAACGAACAGGGAAGTGTCCTCTGGTCTTAGCTTGAGGAATAGATTGAAGTTCCCCAGTATTGGTTATAAAAGCCAACCTTCAATCCCTGGAAGAAGCCAACCATGACCCACCAACCTGCACATCTCTTCCTCCTAGAATCTCCCCACCCACCCACCATCCTAATGGCTCTGTCTGCCTTAAAACATCCAAAATTCCAAAAAACAAAAAAGACCCACAATTTCTTAGGACTCCATCAGATGAAAAATAATAAAAACAAAGTAAAACAAAGAAGGCATTGAAAAAAGATAAATTTACCTGCTGAGAAACTCGTCTCTGTTGAGAAATAGAAGGAAAGGGCAGGGTGAGGCGGGTGGGTTTACCACGTGAACACCGCTATGCACATGATCTTTCAAAGTTGAAATCTGCCCGAGAAATTGCGAAGCCACCAGATTTTGATAGGTTTTGTTTTTGTTTATGGGTTAATATTTGATCATTTGCTTATTGCCCCAATTAGCAGCTTACTGGCATTGTTGCCAAGATAGAACCGCACACAATTGACCCTCCACGTCAGCATTTGTCAGGCTATCGTCCTTGTTTGACTTTTGCAGCTGAAAACTTTGACCCAAGTCCTGCCACGTCATTTTACGGTTAGTTTTGGGACATTAACCACACCAGACGCGGTCAAAACTGATTGAAAAAGTTACCACAACGTAACGACTAAGCATAGTTGCAAAATTGCAAGTTGGAACCAAAAAACCACGTTTGTTGTTGTTGACCGTTGAGAGTTGAGAGCATGTGTTTCCCTTCATCACGACTCCACTCAAAGGTACCTCCGCCAATCCTCTCTCAAAACGTGTTGATTTCAGTCTTTCTCGCGTGACCATCACGTGTCAATGTCCTGAAAGTCGTAAATAAAAATAATATATAAATAAAATATAAACGTCCTTAAAAAATGGGTAAAAAACAAACCAAAGAACAATAATTTTTTCAAAAAATAAAATAAGAAAACTAAGACCACGTTTGTTTGTCCGTAGAGATAAGAGAAAGAAACAGAGAGAGAAAAAAGAGGGAAAAAACGATATGGGTAGGATAGTTGAGAAGAAGAAGAAGAAAGGAAGACCTTCTCTTTTAGATCTCCAAAAACGCAGCCTTAAAGAACAACGGCAAAATCAACAAAACAGCGGAAGAAATGTTTCTGCCCCTCAAATTACTCCTAATTACGACTCTGCCACTGCTACTCCTCTCCGTCGATCCACCCGCCGGAATCCCAATCATTCGTCGGGGGATAACGATGACGAAGCAGAAGAAGAAGAAGATGAAGAATTGGCCGGAAAAAAGCGACGCGAGAAGAAGTTGAAGCTGGTTCTCAAGTTGCCTTCCTCGCAGCAAAAATCGCCGGTTAATTCAGAATCCCGCGGCTCTGATTCGAATCTCGATGACAGTAACGCGTGTTCGAGTCACAAGAAGAGGAAAATCAATTCGATCGGGGATGGATCCGGAATTGCTGATTCCAAAAAGGTTTGCAAATTTTGAGGTTCTTTTGGGAAAAATAAAAACATTCTCAACTTTTTAGAGGGTTTTTCTTTTGCGTTTCAATTTTTGGTATTTTAACTGGTTTTTTGAAAAAAAAGCGCCAATTATTTTTTGCCTTTTGACGGAATTGAAGATTCCTTGAATTTCGGACCTGAGAGTTGGTGGGGTTTTTCTACAATTTTGAGTAAATATAGGGGTTTTGACTTATTCCCTGTTTTTTGGAATTTCTGTTTTGAAATTTTGGTGATTCCTTTTTTTTTTTTTTAATTTTTATTTTTTACAAAAAAAAGTTTGTGAATTTATTTATTTTGTTGGTTGGGTTCTTCAGTTACTCAATCCGAGAGAAATAATAATAATAATAATAATATTAATAATAATAATGATTTTGACTGTGATAGTTGATAAAAAGTTTAATTTTGTCCTTTCTTTTTTAGTTATTGTAGGTTTTTTTTTTTTTTTTTAGTTATTGTAACTGTGTTTTGCCTTTTTTGGGACTTTGAATGCTATGCTGCTTTGCTTTTTTCACA
Source organism: Durio zibethinus (assembly GCF_002303985.1). Next base: position 6,978,461 of record NW_019167915.1, on the reverse strand, counting down.
GCTACTTTGCTTGGTGGTTCCTCACCCACCTAAGGAAATAAAGCCTGTTGCTTGTTTATTTACTAATTATTTATTATTATTATTGTGATTTATTTTCAGGAACAGAAATCTGTTTCTGGTGCAAAACCCACAAGTAACAGTCAAGGTTTGCTTATGATCCTATAAAAATTGCTTAAAAAAGCAGTTTTTTTACGGGAATTTTAAGTTATTAATTTATTTATTACTAATCATTGTCAATATGTGTAGGTGGTCAGTTGGATTTGGGACCCTCAACGGCCTTACCAGACAAAAAGCTGTTGCTATTCATCCTAGACAGGCTTCAAAAGTATTTCAATAAGCTCCCATGATATTTGGTTTGATTTCTTACATGTAGCTTTTTGATGACCAGTTCTCTCAGCTCTGCTTCTTTTGAAATTAAATAATTTCAGGAAGGACACTTATGGTGTGTTTTCTGAGCCAGTGGACCCTAAAGAGGTATGATCTGCAAATGACGGAACGTTTACTTAAATGTGTCATTGTTGTTATTATACCTTCTTTTTCTTATTTGATTTCTGTTTTTATTCAGCTGCCGGACTACCATGAAGTTATTGAACATCCGATGGATTTTGGAACTATTAGGAAAAACCTTGATAGCGGTGCTTATGCCAACTTAGAACAGTTTGAGGTTGGTTTACATGTTTGTCATTTTATCTTTTGCTTCCTATCTTCTATCATTGTCCATTATTTTAGTATTTTGCTGATTGTGTTCTCTTCTGCTTAGCTGGATTCTCAATTTCTTGTTTAATTCTGCTAAAATCACCTAGAGGTGATTCTGCACTGGCTTTTTTGAGTTTGGACTAGGTAGACAAGGCAGTTAGAAAGGATGGTGTTACATTGGTCTCTCTATTTGCTTTCTTTTTGTTTCATGATTCCATAATAGTAGTTATTCCTAAAACTTTGAGATCTTGTTATTTACCGGGTTATGGGTGTTGATCTCAACTAATAAGTAATTTTACAATTAAAACATTGCAAAACGAGTGTCTTGGCTCATTAGGTTGCCTTACATTTTTGCTTTATGATTCTATATAATAGTAAACAGCCAACATGCATGCTACTTGGATTGTTTCCGTGGATGTGCATATGATTTCCTGTGATTGCTAGGAACAATGATTGCAGCCACTAGCCAAAGTGCTATGTTGGCCTTGAATCCTGGTTTTGCATCCTGCTGGATTCATTGATTCAAAAATTTATAAAGCAATTAGCATAACAACTGGGCTTAATGCGAATCTTGTTTTATATCCATGATACATTTGTGGTTTGAAGAAGCATAGTTTTAGCTGCTTTTCCCGATTCTACCAATATGTTTCTTTGTCTCTGTGCCTTGTGGCGATTACTTGTTCAGTTGCCTTCATTGATAGTGAATTCCTTTAAGGTGATATTTGCATTTTAGCCTGCTGTAAGGTTTTCATTGCCATATATGTTTTCAGTTTCTATATCTTTATTATGATGATGATGTCAGTATGCATCACATCTGCATTTAGGAGTCTAAAGGTCTGGTTTAAAGTGATCCAACTTCAAAGAATTCTTTTGATGGCCAATAGAGTTATTGTGGAATGAACTTCAATGTAGGGCCACCAAACCAAACAAAATTATGTTATTGCCATGTTATTAAGTGTCACTTGGTACTGTCGGGAGAGCAAATCTTGCTTTTACTGCATATGCTACAAGTTCACCTCCTTTTGGTGATAATAAAGCATGCTTATATCAATGCAAGAAACTTGTGTGTGTTTTATTGTTTTTGTTTGTAGTCATTATCTTAAACTTGTCTGCTCCCGTTTTGCTATCATTTTTTTGTTCTCTGAATAGATGTGATGTGCGGAGTGGGAAAAAGGAAAAGGATGAAAGGCTGAAAATGTTTTTATTTAGTTTTCTTTTTGATAGTCATCTGTTGGCAATGAAGGTTCTGGTGATGATTAGAGATTATGTACAAATATTCAACCTATTTCTTCACATCAAATAAAACTGCTGTTGAAGCAAATTTAAGACTGTAATTTCCTTATATTTGAAATTTAAAATATACTTTCTTCTGTAGTCTGGATGAAGAGATGATGCACTTCAGTTAATCTCTTCTCATCTCAAATTATTAAACAATTTTAAATGTGTAATCTGGTCAATAAGCCACCCCTGATTGATGCTTTTATTTGTTTCTATAAGAAGCTAAAACTTTCTCATATGTCAATAGATGTTTCCTTTTATTATCTTGCAGAAAGATGTTATCCTCATATGTTCAAATGCAATGCAGTATAATGCACCCGATACTATATATTTTCGACAGGTATGGTCAGGTAACAACTGCTAATTTATATTGGAGGTCAACTTTATGTTTTGTCTGAAAACTTTAATATATTATCAGGCACGATCCATACAAGAGCTAGCTAAAAAGAACTTTGATAATTTAAGGCAAGATAGTGATGATAATGAAGCAGAACCCAAGGTGATAAGGAGAGGTAGACCACCAAACAAAATTTTCAAGAAGCCACCAGGCAGGCCTTCCTTGGAGCGTGCTGCATCAGAATTTTCCTTGGATGCCACCCTTGCTACTGGGGCAGAGAACACCATATGGTCCAATCATGACATTAGGAAAGGGCCTCTTGCTTCTGACAAGTCTAATTTTGCAGATTCATCTGGAAAAATTTATGGTTCTCGCATTGATGTTAATTCGGGCTGGTTTACTGAAAACAAATATGACAGAAGCGATGAAGGTACAGGTTAAACACCCTAGAACTTTCTCCTTTTGAGATTGCTTCTTCTGTGGTTCTCGTTAGTTCTCACCCTTTCTATATGTCCCCTGTTTAATGAGAAGGCTGTGATCCATTGAAGCATTTGTCTTTCTTGCAGGTTCTATGTTAAAAGGTTATATAATGAAGCATGGAAAAAGGCATTTTGTGCTGGATGAGAATAGGCGTAACACTTATAATCTATTTCATCCATCAGCTGCTGCACAGGAGGCATCTGTGTTGACTACTTTTGATGGAGAGAGGAAGCAGCTAGTGGCTGTACGTATCATATAGATGTATGATTATCTTTTAAATTCTATTGAGGAGAATACCGAAGCTCCTCACTGCAATAAATTATGTCCACAACTATTGGTGGTGGGCTCAAATTTGAAACACTAATGATGAAATAAAACTTTAGAATATGTCCAGGCCACATAATTTCAGAATTCCATGGTAATATGGATATGTTACTTATTTTCTTCCCTAGGTGGCTGAAATATGTGTTTTTTTGTGTATTTGTTAGGGTATGAGGGAATCTTAAACAGTAATAATAAAAGATGAAAAGCAGTGGACTGTATAATTACCACTTTTCAATTACATCAATTGTATAGCTTGGAATTTTCCACTGGGGATTGGGAAATTGTATTTACACTGTTTACAACTGCCCATAGCATGTGCTGCTCTATCCTTTCTGGTGGACCAGCTTGTGTGGGGAATCTTAGGTTTGGCCTGTCTTTGATTGATGTCTTGCTCTTCATGTGAAGCAGGTGGGGGTATACTTAGAGCTTGGTTACACACGAAGTCTAGCTCGATTTGCTGCAAACCTTGGTCCTGTTGCCTGGAAAATTGCTTCTAAACAGATAGAAAAGTGTTTACCAACTGGACTAAATTTTGGTCCTGGATGGGTTGGGGAAAATGATATTCCAGCACAGAGACCACTACTAATACCTTCACTTTCGCTTCCACCAGGCCAGCAGGCGTCATCACTTCCCTGCTCTGTTCATCCAAATTCATGTTCTGTTCCTGCATCTCATGCCTTGGAAACCAGAGAAGATAAACAATCTGACAAGCCTGAAGCAGATAATTTGTCTGAGAAGCATGTTCCTTCAGTTCACTCCATCTCAGAGGGCCATTTAAGTAAGCCTATACCTGCATCAGCTAAAATATCTACTGAATCATGGAATGAAAAGACAGAAGCCAGTGAGGGATCTTCCGGTTCTGCTTTTAACATGACAAACAGCAGTGCAGGAGTGGTCAGGCCGAGGCCTCCCTTCCAGATTCATCAAAGTCCTCCAATTCATCCTGGCATGAATGGATATAATGGTGCCTATGGGTTTAACCTTCCAGCCCAGATGACGAAACTAATTGGGGCTGGCAGACCTCCTGGGTTCAGTTTCCAGTCATCTCAGAGGCCTGACACTGTCTCGAGGACTGCCACTAACTTTGTGCATCCAGCAACTGCAAACTCAAATGACCCTAAATTTTCAGAAAATTCATGTACAAAGAATCCCAGCTGTCCATTACCAAATTCAGGGTGTGAGACAGTGGCAGCCCCAAAATCAGGGCTTCATCCCCGGCCATCGAGGCAAGAATTATCTCCACATCAGAAACCAGGCTCTAGGTTATCACCACAACAAAAACCAGACTCGAGGCTGTCACCACAACAAAAACCAGACTCAAGGTTGTCACAACAGAAACTCGATTCAGTTCCACCTGACTTGAATATCAGATTTCAGTCTCCTGGGTCACCCAGTTCTAGTCGAGCTGATTCAGCTCAGCCAGATTTAGCATTGCAGCTCTGAGCATAATTGATATAATTTTTTTTTTCTCTTTCAATTAAGTTAACCCTAGAATGTTGAGTTTCAGATTTAATGCTCCGGGTGAGGTGACCAAGCAGGTCCGGTTGAATAGGAGCGGATGAAGCTACACTAAACTTTTATTGTAAACGAATAAATTATTGTTGTACAGATCAGTGTATCCTAATTCTTAGGTCCACAAGCAAAATGGTTTCATTTGTAACATTGGAAGCCATGATGTAGCCTTAATTCATTTCTAGATGAAGATACGTACTCTATATATGAAGTTTCATAAAGTAGATTTGCTATTCTATACATTGCAGATTGTAGATTTCTGCATGTAAGATTGAGAGAATTCGAGTTCGGGTTGTATGCAGGAGAGAGATGTCAAATACAAACCTGAAGTTGGAAGATTTTGTTTCAATATGAACTTGAAGATTGAAAATATGTGAATTCAAACTTCAAGCATGTTGAGCAAAGTTAGAGTAAAATCTTTGAATTGTAATTCCACTTTCAATCAAATGGAAGCAATATTTGAACTTCTTGGTGACTTTCTAAAACCCTTCTTGTGGAACAGATGCGCCTTTTTTTTGACCATTAATCCTTAAGCAATCTTTAAATTGAACTTTTTAACCCAACTGGTATGAAAATTAAAACTTTCTTTGTGCGACTTCATGGAGTTGTTCTTTGATGTGAACTGTACTGTTTCTCTAAGACAAGATCATATACTATGTCCTTTAGACTATGGTTGTAAGAACATGGCTTGAAACTTGAGCCACTACGGCCCCGGGAATTGTAAGAACAAAAATGAGCTTTGCCTTCAACTTTTAATAGGGGGAAACTTGGCCAAGAATAGCCATTAATTCTCCAAAATTGGTGGAAACAGGCTGTAGTATTGGACAATGGACATGCCTCCAAACGGTCCATTCAACTTGAGAACGACATGGAGAGAACAATATAGCAAGATATATATTTATTTTCGTCAAAAATAGCAAGAGAAAATAGTATATAATTAGTAGCCAAAGTCAACGAAGTTGATTGAGTGAGTAAAAATTAAATACTTCCTTATAATATTTAGATTTAATTTTTGATAAATATTTGTAAATTCAATATAAATCTTCTCTTAAATTGATGATCTATCTTGATCTTAAAATAAAAAGGTATCAACTCATTTTAAATTTTTATCTATTAAATGATAATAACAATAAAAATAATAATAATTAGTAGTCGATAAATTAATAATTGTATTATAAATTTATCTCTTTACTAGATTATAACCTGTGCGTTATGCAAAATAATTTTATTTATTTAATATGAATATATATATTTACAAATTAATTTCTTTTTTAAAATTATATTCAAAATTTTAAAACTCATAATATATATAAAATTTATATTTATTGACTTGTCATTAAAAATTAAAATTTTTAAAAATAACAAAAAAAAACTGTTTTTTTTTTTGGATATTTTTGTTTATAATAATATTTATACACCTGTAAAATTATATTAAATAAAAATAAATTATTATTTTTTTAAAAATAAAATTATATATTATTGATTGATAAATTAAATAATAAAAGAAGATTAACACATTTTCACTTTAGTAATCTTGACAAAATTATTATACAAAATATGAAAAATGTTAAAAAATATGTGGAAAAATAAATTGAAAAAAATATTATTTTTCATATAAATGAAACTGTAATAACAATAAAATATATCTTTAAAAACTTTATAAAAGAATTATAATAGTACTAGAATATACCTTAAAAAAATTACTTAAAAAAATAAAAAATTGATATATAACACAATATATTTATAGTCTTAAATTTATAGAATAATTCTTTAGAGACAATTAGGATTAAATGATAATTTTTAAATTAATTTTTTAAAATTTAAAATGGATATAATAAGTGATAAAAATAATATTAAATTTTTTACATTTATTTGAAATATAAATTTGATAATTAGAGTTCGAATGGATATAATCATTTTGATAGTCTTATTATTTAAAGATTTATGATGAAAATTTTTTGAATTTTCAAAATCTTATATAAAATTATTTGAATTTTTAATGTCTTACATAAATTTTTCAAAAAGTTAATTTTTTTAAATCAGAATTAAAAAAAATTATTGAAAGATTTGAATAAACTTAATTTTTATAATTTTTAAATTATCTAATTTGTAATTAAAAAAATTATATTATTTTTTTTAAAAATATCTTATGTGTTATTCAAAAAAATTGTTCACGTAAGTATTTATGTAATAAATTTATTTGTATATATTATTATATAATATATATATATATATATATAATTTTCCATTTTACTTAAAAACATGTACTCGAAGTCTTGAAAATTTTTGTAAGTTTAAGTTCAAAACAAGTGATAGTAAAAATTTTGTTTTGAACGATAAAATAAAATAAAGTGATAAATAATATTTTGAAAGCAATAGATTCGGTATAAAGTTGACTTTCTTGCCACTATATGGAAAAAAAAAACACAGTGCTATAAAGTTGACCATAAAAGATGGGAAAAACAAATAGAGAGAGTGTCATGCAACTTCTTCTAAATTATTTTTTCTTTTCATCTATATGAAATGAAGAAAGAAAATAAAATAAAAAAGGGGGTAGTTTTACTTGTTAAAAGAAACAAAATCAAGCCTAGGACCAAGAGGGGTCAAGTAATAGTAGTTTGTTTATGAAGGAAAAAAAAAAAGTGTGATACGAAGAAGAAACTGCCACCCTATTTCGCTTGTGGCTGAGACAGATGCCTCGGTTGGACCAGCAATTTGAGTTGAACCAATATGGGAAAAGTAATTAAAAGTCAAAATGCTTAGATGTCAGATTCCAAATCTTGGATTTCATGAATATGGACCAAGCCTCGATTCGTCATGCGGTAAAGAGTTATCAATCCAAAAAAAATAAATAAATAAAAAAATATATATATATATATTATATGGAGAATTATGACAAATTTTGCCGTCATATTATATATTTTAATTTAATTAAATTTTATCATTTTATTTATTAATGAACTTTGACTTAATATAAAAAGAGGTCATTTTAAAATTTTGAGGTATTAGATTTAAATTTTATTATATGTGAATGTAATTATTTAATTAAATTATAATTTATTAATTAATTATATGGATAAAATAATTAATTATTCAATTCGAATATAATATTTGATTACGAGTGTAATTTTAAAAAAATTATCATTTTACTTATAATTTTTATTAATTTTAAATAAAAAAAAGTAACAAAATTTATGTAAATTTGCACTCACCCTTACTAATATTTATGAAAACTGATCAACGAACTTAAAAGTATAATTAACAAATTTTAATAGAATGAAAACACGTTAGCAAAATTTAATATTAAATATGGTGACAAATCTAAACTTAAATCCTATATATTTATACTTTCATACTTTAAAAATAAATAATAAACAATAAACAAATGTTCAAAGGGACAATTACTGGATTGAAGGATTGAGTGGCCTAATTGCTTGACAAATGTAGATTTTTTTTTTTTTTTTTAACTTTGGAGAATAAAGAAACAAAAAAGAAATTAAGAAAATAAAGAAAAGGAAAAGAGGAAAAGAAGTGAATCAGAAATAAACAATAATATATAATAAAAATAGTTATTTCAATTTTTTTTAAAGATATAATTTTTAAGAAAATTGTAAGGGTATTTTTAAAAATTTCTATTAATTTTAATTATGTAAGTAAGTAAAATATTGATTTCTTTGAAAAATATAATTAAAAAGTAAGAAAATCATATCAAGAATAATATAATTAATGTGAATAAAAATAAAAATATTAAATGAATATTAATATTAATAAATTCACATTAGTTAAAAAAATATATAAATATTTTTTGAAATAAAAATATATCAATTATGCATACAAGAATGTTGATGATATAAGTATGTAGCTTATGACTGATACTTTTAATATATTTAATTTTAATTTTATTTCATTATTAAAATTATCATTATTGACATAGTTATTATTAATAAAATATAATTATATTAATATTTGTATATATTAAATTTACAAAATAATATAATATTTTTAAAAATTATTTTTGATAAATAATATTTTTAATAATTAAAATTTATTTAAATAAAAAATTTTGTCCATGTAAACTTAATACAACGAACCTGCAAAATACTACTATAAATTATGTTTTACAAATAATTTCGAGAATTGTTTGCTTGGTACATTTTCACAAAATTTCATAATGAATTTAATAGAGAGTTAAGTTAATTGTGAAAAAAAAAAAAAATTCTTGACATGGATTCATGATTTACGTATTAAGAAAATTATATTTGATGTATTATTAATATATATATATATAAATTATTTTTTTATGAGATATCATTATTGATTTATTGGTACATCAAATATAAATAAGAAAAAAGTTTAGATAAATTATTTTCAGCAAGAATGAGTAAAATATATAATTCTAAAAGAAGTGTGAAGATCTCATGAGATATATTTTCATTATATAAATTTTGGGATTATGGTTGTGACATCATAGTCCATTGCATTACCTCCATGAACAAAATTTAAATAATTTCTAATGCTCTTTTATCTTTAATTTGATTGCAGGCAGTGATCTTCCACCTAACAACTTTTTTATTTTTATTTTTATTTTATTAATTACTTAGTATGATTAAAATTTATCATTTGGCCGTGATGCAAATTGCAAAGCAATTTGAAAGCATAGAACAAATAAATGCCAAGTCCTTGAATTTTTTTTTTTCAAGATTGAAGTCCTTGAAAATTTAATTAAAAGTAATAAATTTAATCTTTTTTTTTTCATAAATGTTTGAGTGACATTCTTCCGGGACACGGCAGTTGACCAAGGATACCGTTCCAGTCTGCATTATCCGCGAAGAAGCTCTCTCAGCAATGTCGTTTGCCAACATCCAATGACTCGGTCTTAATGTCTTATTTTATTTAGTAATTTAAAACATGCACTTTGATTTTATTTTTGGGCAGTTTTTTTTTATTGTTGTTTCCATTGTCAAAGTTTAGTTGCTGAATTTGGTTGAATTACAAAAACCCAAGCCAGGGACTTGGCCAGTTAGTGGAAACAGAAACGGAGAATTCAAGTCAGTTGAAAAGATCAAATAACAGCTAAGAAATACAAAAGTACCCTTTTCTTTATGGTTGAATTGACAAAAAGATTGGCTGATCAAAGCCAGAAAGCTGAATTTTTTTGTCATTAACTTGTTGAAAGACATCTTTTTTGCTTGGATATTGTGTGTTCTGCAAAAAAAAAAAAAATCTGATTTCTGTGTCTGGTTATGCTCCAACAAGGAGTATAAGGGAAGGAGAGATATTTGAAGATGGGAATTTGCTGGGGTTCTCCAGCTGGTAATCCAACACCAAGCACCACTGGTCATCTCAGTTCAGGTATCCTTCAAAACATATTAACTCCCCCCCTTTTCCTAGTTTTGCAGTTAGATTGCCTAATTTTGTTTAGTGGGTTCAGTTTAGTTTTCATTTTTAGTTGAAATTTATTTGAAACATTCTCTATTCTTTTTGTTTTCATCACCAAAAACTCAGTTCTTGGTGCTGGTTTTGTATGGTATTTTGATCATTTACTTGTGTTTGTTTGGAATATGGTTTATCCCATTGTATTTCTCTTATGGATTTTGTGTTTTTGATCATCACATACTGTTGTATTTCATTTACTGTATTATTGGTATCAGAACTCCATATGTTACATTCACAATCAACATTTTTTGAGCACAATTCAATTCTGTGATTGCAATAGTGATATCTCAGACAACTAGCAACACAGCATCTTCTGGAACTTCTAGGGGCAGTAACATCTCCCGGGACAGCCGGTTCTCAGCTTCAAGTGGCGATGAGTCTTCTCTAAATGGGCAGATTTTGCCCACTCCTAACCTAAGGATCTTCAGTTTTGCAGAACTGAAGTCTGCAACTAAGAATTTTAGGCCTGACATGGTACTTGGGGAGGGAGGTTTCGGAAAAGTCTTCAAAGGTTGGCTTGATGAGAAGGCACCAGGGAAGAGTGGAAGTGGAACCCTCATTGCTGTTAAAAAATTGAATTCTGAGAGCTTGCAAGGATTTGAGGAATGGCAGGTGATTTCATTAATCTTGGGAAGGAATTAACGTATTGAGAAAATTAAATGTTGTTTTAAGAAATTGTCACTTGATTTTCTTCTTTAATTATTACCATGGGTTTTCTCTAAACATAAAATATTCGTCCATGTAAAACATCAGCTTCTCATGACCACAAAAGCCTAAAGTAAAACTTTGTCTTATACGATAGTCAACTGTTACCTGATTGAGGAAGAACAAAAAGAAGAAGAAAAAAAAAACACACAGTAGAAGTATTCTGCTAAGCCCCATTGAAGCCCCAAAGCAAATTTGTAGCTCCAAGAGTTTTACAAATGCGATATCTCGTATTCATACAACATCATAATATGTTGTTCCATGTCGTTTTAATAGGTGCTTCTGACTTCTACTTGTTATAGATCTTCAAAGTCGCTCTCTGTGATGTACATCCACAGACATATGCACATCTGCATTTTGGGAATTGTTTGGTGCTTGTACATGTATAGAAATGCTTGGTTGTTAAGGCTTTTCCTTCCTTATTTATTGGTGCAGTCAGAGGTAAATTTCTTAGGAAGGTTGTCTCATCCTCACCTTGTAAGGCTGCTGGGATACTGTTGGGAGGATAAAGAGCTTCTTCTTGTTTACGAGTTCATGCAGAAGGGTAGCTTGGAAAACCATCTATTTGGAAGTAAGAGTTTAGAAATTAGTTGTTTATATCTCTGATTTCTCATGTTAGCATATATTTATGTGCGCACACTTTCCATCTCTTATTTTTAGTGAGTTAGCTCGTTCGTATCACTGTACATGGTTTTTGTTATCCAGGGGGTTCTACTGTTCAATCACTTGAATGGAATGTAAGGCTTAAAATTGCAATAGGAGCAGCAAAGGGCCTATCTTTCTTGCACACGTCAGACAAAAAAGTAATTTACAGAGATTTCAAAGCTTCAAATATACTACTTGATGGGGTAAGTTTCCATACAAGTACTCATGAATTATATGACCGGAATTATTTAAGGGATGGTATTATAATTATTTAGTGATAACGGATTTATACTAGCTGGAAAGCCTCTTTTTCTTTGGGATTATTTAAAGGCTTAAATAATTGATAACATAGAACATTCTCCTTGAAAACATATAAAGGAAACATGAATTTAATATAGTTTGGCTATTGGTTACATTGCAGTCTTATACTGCCAAGATATCGGATTTTGGGTTGGCCAAATTTGGTCCTTCAGCTAGCCAATCACATGTAACAACAAGGGTCATGGGTACATATGGTTACGCAGCTCCAGAATATGTGGCTACTGGTAATCCTCTGAATCCTTTCCAAATTTTGGGCGCTTTCATAAGTGATGTCCTTGCTTTGCACCATTGCTGCATTTTTAGACAATTGAGCAGAACCTACTTTGCACTTCTCATGATTTAAGTACTTTTCTGATTAAACAGGACATTTATACGTAAAGAGCGATGTGTACGGTTTTGGTGTTGTTTTAGTTGAAATATTAACAGGCTTGCGAGTGCTTGATCCAAACCGCCCAAGTGGGCAACATAATCTGGTGGACTGGGTAAAACCATATTTATCCGAGAGAAGAAGATTGAAGAGCATAATGGACCATAAATTGGAGGGAAAATATCCTTCCAAAGCTGCATTTCGAATAGCCCAGCTTGCTTTAAAATGTCTTGCACCTGAACCGAAGAACCGTCCATCAATGAAAGAAGTTATAGAGACTTTGGAACAGATTGAGTCGATCAATGAAAAGCCAATAGAGCGAAGAAATCGTTCTGCTCATCACACAACACGCAGGCATGGCCAGCAGCCGTTGCACCATCGATCTCCACTTGCTCCAAAGCATGAAGCAGGTCATGCCTATCAGAACCCTCCACAGGTGAGGTAAGTTGGGACATCCGTCCAATTGGTTGCAGGTCTCAAAATTAACGTGCTAATTGTTTAGCAAAGATTTCCCATTTCTTTATTTTTGTATATTTTTTTTAGAATCTATGAGTTTAGTTTTTGCAGTGTGACTTATGTTGGACATATAACTATGATAGTCATTAAATTGTAATTATTTCAATAAGTACAGCGAGTTGTGGTTGATATCTTGTTAGAATACTTTTATCTGCGCTTTTGTGCTGTTTATCAATCACAAACAGTAGAGATAAAAACTGAATATTGTAATGGGATCCTAATGATGAGACCTGCCTATATTTTTAGTTTTATGGTCATTGAGTATTATATTGCTTGTCATTTTGCAAGTATTTTCAGTGATAAAGAAAGTTGTAGGCTTTGTCTCAGCAGTGGTTTTGGTAAATTGAGAGGACTGTAAAAAACTGTTGACATTTTTACAGTTCTTGCTGTTACTCACAAATCCTTCTTCCATTCCAAATAAAACTAGGATTGTCAGCTAGCTGATAATCTTTCTGCTTCTTTTTGTAATAAGAAACATCATAAGTAACAAAATGTTCGGTAAATCATTCACTGAGTGATTTTACATCAGTAGATGAAGAGGCAGGTACCTGGGAAAACTTTTATCTTTTCTGATTTTATTGCTTAAAATGGTAAAGAACAAGAGATGCTGGTTACTTTGCAGCAGAGAATTGCAAGTTCTGTCTGCAAGAAACTGAGTATTCCTTTCTGGATTAGCTCTGAAGCAGTGGTTGGTTAGTTTATGCTTGGTTTAAGGTAAGTTCCTACATTTTACCTGAACCTGGGTCCTGTGGTTTTACTTAACATTTAGTAGCAGTTTGCCGTTGACAGTTACCACCACTATTTGTGATTTAGTCTTGCTGTAAAAAAAAAAACGGTTAAAGTTTGTTAAATTTGTCACACTCGCTTGTATAAAAAGCTTCAGAACCTTGTCACCTCTATTTAAACTTGTTATAATACCTAAATAAATCCTCAAACTTTACTCTAAAATGCAAATAAGCCCTCACAGGGTGGAAATTCAGTCCAAATCTATTTGGTACCAGTAAGACTTTTCCGATTACAGATTAATACCCATCTCAAAGGCAAAAAAAATGCAGCAAAATTGCCAACAAACATGAGGTCAGCAATACTGATTTTTTAATGAAAATCCACGGGAATCACGCTTTCCAACGTTAATCAGGAGGCACTCACATCTCCGTAAAATAATCACCTAGTGAGTTGTGACCGGTTTTAACAAAACATGCTAAGCAATACAAGAATCCAATGGTGCTCTCAATGCTGGTGGGTTCAATTCCATGCCTTTCCTGCAGATGTTTTTCTGGTGTGCAACTTTGCTGTTGGTTTTGACGCCCACTTATCTCCTGTCTTTTTCAGCTAAATCTTTACTGTTGCTCTTAACATGCATTACAAACCTTAACTTCTTGTGAGCCATTGCAGGTAGATCATCTTTTAGATATTTGCATTTTTTTTTTCGTTTCTTTCTAAGTTTGTTTGGTTTTTAGAGATCTGTTGAGGCTTTTCTTTCTAAAATTAAAATTATATTTTTTTTCTTCTCTTTTCTTTGACTTGAGGTTGTCAAAAAAATTAAACTTTCCTCACTTGAACTAAGAGCTCGAACCCTTCATGCTCTAGTATTTTTCTGTTTATCCAATGATTTATACTTAGATGCTCTTTCGTTCTTATAGAATAAGAATGTCTTGTACTAAAGCTGGAGTTTCACATTTATAGGTAATCAATAACAAGAACTTGATATGAATGGGGATAGGCTTAAGGATAAAGTTAGCACAGTGAGATTAATATCCCAAAAAGAGAAAAAATTACAAAAAGTTTTTGAGAAATTGTTTATTAAAAATAATTTAATAAAAAATTTAAATTGATAAATTAAAAATATTTAATAAAAAAATCAATAATATGTAAAAAAAAATATTATTAAAAATACCGTTAATATTTTATCGGTACATATACAATAATAAAAATTTTATCAAATTTTTTATTAAAATTATTTATCTAAAAAATATACGAAAGTTTATTAACATTTTTTCAAAATTTACATATTTTATTTATGCAGTAAAAACTTTTAATTTATTGATTTTGATTCTCTATTTTAATTTTAATTTAGTTGGTTTTAATAAAAACAACTTTACAAATTTGATCAAACTTGCTATTCGAACTTGCTATAAGCCTTTCTATCCCAAAAAATAGACTACGTTTGGAAAGGGCCTACGTAAGGTCCTTCCAGTAGGTCCAATTAATTCCGACTTACATTAGGTCCAACTAATTCCGACTTAAATTGCCATAACCATGAATGGAAACCAAAGATATGATAAAAAGTTAAAACCGGTAAAGGGGACTGGGCACATTGTTGGCTTACCGGTTATCAATGCTTATGCACTGCTGCGAACTGGGTATAACAGTTTATGCCTTCAGCATTGACAATTTCAACCGAAACCCTGAGAAAGCTCGGCGCGTTATGGATTAAGTAAAAAGAATAGCATAGCAAACCAATATAATGTGTTGTTTAACTTTGATCAACATCTTGACTGTTAAATTAACATCTATTGAAAGTCAAGTTCGTGATCACTCCAATCAGTGTAAGATCTTGAAGTTTAAAGGGGTCGAAATAACATTTTTTATAAAAGTAAAATTATTTTATAAATTTTTTACATTATTAAAACATTTTATCATACATAATATTTTAAGTATTAAGATCAAAATAAAAAAAATTATATGTTTAAATAAAAAATAAATTCTAGAAAAATAAAGTAGAGGTTTTGAAATCTTTTAACATTTTGTATTATACTCCCCCCATCTCAAATTATTTGGGTGTTATTGATTTTTATGGAGTTTAAAAAAAAAAAAAACTTTAACTTTAATGTATTTAATATTAAAATTTAATTTTTTTTATAAAATTAAAGTTTCATGATTTTTAATATCAATAAATAAAAAATAATTTTAAAATATAAAAAAAAAAAGTTTTAGATGTTAAAAAAAATGACATAATTTTGGGACATCCCAAAAAATAGATAAAGAAAATAAGATGGAGAGAGTATTTTTATATTATAAAATATAAAAGTACTTAAACTAATAATATTAATTATTTTAATATGTAATAAAGTTTAAAGAAATAAGAATGCAAGATATAGTAAAAAAATGCTTGGTTGAAAAAAAAATCACGATTAGATATTTGTCAATTCAATTTTAGTAATTATGATACATATATATATATACACACACATACATATACATTTTAAATTGAAAACCATTTAAAATAAGTAAACCTAAGTTAAGTGGTAACATTAGATATAAATAATTTTTGTTATTATATATCCAATATAGATATTAAATAATAAATTATATATATTGTAAGAAAAATTCATGAAAGATATATATGAACAAAATCATATATATTTATTTGTTAAGTGGAAGCGGAAGAAAAAACTCGACTTAAATTACTGGTCGTTGAATAAGATTACAATACAGAAATTATTTGATTCCACAGCATAAGTCTTTCACACCAAATGAAGAATTCATCATTGAGAATTGTTTAAATGCCTGCCTGGCTTTCTCTTCTTTTTCTTTGTTTCATTCTTGTGAGAGAGTTTTTCTCTTTACTTTTTCTTTGTTTAATGGTCGAATGGCTTTTTTTTTTTTTTATTTATTAATGATTAACAAAAAATGGATGGCATTTTTGGTTTTGTTGTAAATTGCCTATGGCAATTTTTTCATCCCAGCAAAACTGCCTAAGGTAGTTGCTTCTTAATGTGTTTAAGCCATTATGGGTGAATGTGCCCATGTTATAATGGATAGCTATTAACATCTTTCACTCGCACAGAATGTGTGTTAAATTCTCATGATCTTGAAAACGTTTTTCTATCTTTTGTATCAGATTCATACAAGGAAATAAGCTGTGTGACCAGCATATTTCGAGAGTTCAGTTGCTATCCGACTGTCAAGTGCATATAGCAGCTTATAATCATATACAAACACTTATACAACTGTTAGGTATGTAGAATAACTCTTAAAAACAAGCAGAGTAAGTATGTAACACCCTAAACCCATTCGGTCATATTTCAAGTTTAACACGATTTCTCTTTATTATATTACATGATATACTTATATATTCACAATTATGTTCGACATTTCAAACATAATTAGTTGACTTGTGAATACAATCAAATGTGACACCAAAATAATTTTTCATTCTTTTAAAATCTTTCCATTTCAATTCAACTGTTATCCAGATATGTCCCATTAGATCAAATCATCCATGATCATTGGCAATAATTCAAGATAGCTAACATTGAACTAAAACTTTAAGAAATAGTCGAAGGTTTTTGAGGGTACTGAATATGAGATCCTCTGATTTTAAGGGTTTCATATAACAAAAAGTAAAGATCTATTCTTTTATTACCTTTATTGGTCGAATAATGCACACGTAGTATGAAATATATGTTACGATATTACTCTCTTTTTCCCAAAAAGCCTATATCTTTCCTTATTTATATATCAATACTATACAAATAATACTTTAGATATTCATAGTATCTAACTTAAGTTGATAACTTTACTTGATCTCATATAATCAACTGAACTTTCACTTGGCATATTAAGATAGACAAAATGGTTTACTCATTTTTGGTTACAAATCTCAATATCGAGTGACCTC
Source organism: Durio zibethinus (assembly GCF_002303985.1). The sequence continues at coordinate 6,961,220 of NW_019167915.1, read as the reverse complement.
ATCCTGGTCTTTTATCTAGGCGATTCTATTTTAAGCTTGGGTTTTTGATCCATAGCTTAAAATTATTCTCATCTCTATAATGCTAAACCATTAAGGTGATTGCTTGTGTGAGAAGACCAATCATCTGTCTGACATACTTTTCAAATCATATCGTATATATACATGTACATATACATATACATGTGTGCATGCATATCAAAACAAAGCACTAAACTTTAATGTCATTAATTGTATTCAATATAAGTGTTAACTTTTTAAGTGAGATGGTGATTCAATAGGGGGTGAATTGGATTTCTTCAAATTCTTATAAAACAATGATTTTAATTTAATTGAATGAAAAATTAAAATCAATATCAAAATATGATGTAAATAACAATAAATTGATAATCTTAAACCAAATACAAAGTAAATAGATAGGGATAAAGAAATCAAATACAAGGATTTATAGAGGTTCGGTCCTTCTCAATATGGCACCTATGTCATCTCTTCTTAGTTGTCCATACCAAGGCTTCAATCCATTATTCTTGAATTGAAATTACAACTCTATCTTTTTCTTAAGGCTTAGATAGTAACCTAACTCTATTTTCTAAGCTAACTAGTAACCTCTAAATCTTACAAATTCAAGAAAACACCTCACCTCTTGATTATAAAATCATTTAATAGAAATGCAAACTTAAAACACCTCTCAAAGGCTAAGTGTTTGCCAAGTTTAAGTACAATAAAATAATAAATGAACAACAAATATGATTTGGATACAATAAATACAAAATATATAGATTTTTAAGCTCTAACAATTCTTGATTTTTTGAGAGAATGAAAATATAGCTTGTTGGTTCTTGCTCTCTTGATTTATCAACCTTTTTTGTGTGTTAGAGTGTCCTATATATAGAGCAATTGAACAATTAGCTATTGGGAAGGGTTTGGAAGAAGAAATGCTCATTGGAAGCTTGAAAAACTAGTCGTTATACACATTTTTGGGCATACCTGATTGATCAGGTAAGGGACCCAATCGATCCCCTACCCAGGTGATCGAACCCTTATGTAGGGAGATCGATCCCTTCTACATATTTTTAACCCAAAAAGCTTTCTATATAAAAAATGGATCGATCTTTTAAAGGGCAGATCAATCGGGTCATTTTGAAACCCTAACCAATCGATCCCTATAGGGAAGGGATTGATCTAGTCAAACTGGGTGGTTGTCTCTTATTTTACACTCTACTCACTAATTTGATCATATCTTGAGTTATACAATTCCAAATTAAAAATTGTTTAAAGATTTAGAAACTAGACTTAAAAGGTTTTCTATCCATATAAAATTAATCACCTAATTCATTGTATACGAATTATAATGAATTTTCAAACCTACCCATTTTGCAGTTTTTATACAACTACAAAGTATCTAGTAAAAATTTAAAATCTTTTCTTAAAAATTTTGGATTTTGATTTTTTTTCATCCATTAGAAACTAAACTCAAAGAGCTTTTCAATCATATAAAATTCAAATATTAAAACTTTGTGAATTAATACAGAAAAATAAAATAAGTTCAATGTTAGAAAACTTTACTCTTGTAAACTAACTTTCTTAAGTTAATCTATTTCTCAAAACCATTATTATAAAAATTGTATTGAGTCCAAAATGAATAAGTTCACTTTAAAAACAACAATTATTATTTAAGGTTAAATAAATAATGTTGAAAGATAGTTTTGATTTGAGAAATAAGAAAACATAAAGAAAGGTTTGTTCAAACTTTGAAAATCATATTATTTATTTAGTACCAAAAATAATAAAACTTAAGAACATGTACTAAATAAATCTTTTTTAAAATCTTAATCAAGCTTATTTAACTTAATGTTTTGTCATTTCAAAATAAGGATCAATTTAAGGCTAATAATAAGTTAACTTAAATGGGAAAATATCATACATTGTTAATATAAAACTATATTTCAAAATAGGGATCAATTCAAGGCTAACAATAGGTTAACTTAAATGGAAAAATATCATACATTGTTTATATATAACTATTTAATCAATACATGTGCTACAACATTTATGCAATCTCAGAGATTTTATGTGGCTATTAAATATATCTCTAGGTATGGGCTTAATAAATAGATCTGTAATCATCTTATGCGTAAAAATGTATTACATGTTAACTTTCTTTTGTGCAACCATGTCTCTCACATAGTTATACTTGGCATCTATATGTTTGATCTTAAAATGATATTTAGAATCTTTCGTGAATGCGATTATAGCTTGACTATCGCAATTCACCAACACTAAGTTAGACTCATTCTTCTTAAATTATAGCCTTTTGTATTGCAATTGAAAATACTGCAAATTCAACTTTCATTGTGGATAGTGCTATACAAATCTATTTTTGATTGCTCCACAAAATAACCCCACTATTCAGCAAAAAAATGTAGCTAAACGTAAATTTTCTTTCATCTAAATCTTTTCCTTAATGAGCATTCGTATAGCTGACCAAATGTAAATCACTTTCTTAATAGCACAACGAATAATCCATAGTGCCTTTTAGATATCTAAATATCTTTTTAATAGGGTTGACCTGAATTTGATTGATATCTGCTTACCATGCCTATGGTATAGCAGATGTCTAGCTTTATGCACGTCATAGCATACATAAGGCTTCCAACAGCACTAAAGTAAGGAACTCTTATCATTTGTTCCTTTTTTTGTAGAGTCTTAAGACACATTCTTTGGCTAAGGCCTTCATCTTTCACCATATGAGTATCTATCAGCTTGTAGTCTTACATATTGAATTATTCTAAAGCTTTCTTAATATATTACTCTTATGAATGAGCTAACAATTTCTTAGAACGATCTCTTATAATTTTTACACTAAGTATGTAAGCTGTTTAATCCATGTCTTTCATTTCAAAATTTAAGGACAAACTAGATTTTCACTTTAATAATATACTCATTATTATTGTCAGCCAATAGTATGTCATCTACATAAAGTGACAAGATCACAAATTTATCTCTGTCTCTTTTGATATACATATAGTGGTCTTCATTAATCATGATAAAATCATATGAAATTATCGCTTGATGAAATCTAATATACCACTATCTGAAAGATTATTTAAGGCAGTAAATCGATTTTAATAACCTACACACTTTGTGCTCTTGACCCTAGTAAATGAAACCTTTAAGTTGTTACATATAGATTTCCTCTTCCAGTCTTCCATTTAGAAATGCAATTTTTGCATTCATTTGACGTAACTCTAAATCTAAACTGGCTACAATGGCTAGAATTAAGTGTATTAAGGTAAATCTTACAATAAAAGAGAAAGTTTCTTTATAATTAATTCCCTCTTGTTGAGTATACCTCTTCGCTACTAGATGAGGCTTTATATCTTTCAATTGTCCCATCTGACTTACACTTAATCTTGAGAACCCAGTTGTTCCCAATTGCTTTGCGTTCTTTAAAAATATCGACCAATTGCCAAACATAGTTTGATATCATAGACTCAATTTTCTTTTCCATTACTTTTATTCACTTTTCTTTTACGAAAGATGAGAGAGCTTTTTTAACATTTCTTGGTTTTTTTTCATCTTATGGGATAATTAAGAGTGTTTCTTCTTCTATGTCAAAATGACATTAAGAAATATTTTCACGAATACTTCACATGACTTATGATTATTAGGAAACTAATTCACCAAATTCATAATCTTTGATCATGCTCATACTTGGATAAGATAATATTGGTTCTTAATTAGGAACTTGCATTAATTTATTTGAAACTAACAAATTATTAACTTTTTCAATCTCGTAAAGAAATATTTCTTAATCTATCTCACCTCTCTTTGAAAATTTATTTTTAAAAAAAGTGGCATCCTGAGATTCAAATTCAGTTACACTCTCACTTGATTGTTCACTTATAAACATGTATCTCTTTGAATGCTCATATTATTTTATAAATATATTCTTTTTACCTCTAAGACCTAGCTTGTCATGTGGATGGGTAGTCTCATGTACATAGAAAGCACAACCCCAAGGTCTTAAATTACTGATATCAAGTTCTCTCAGCCTATAATTCATAAAGGGTGAACACAACTAATTTAAAAGGTACTTTATTGAGTATATAAGCAGTAGTTCATAATGAGTCACCCTAAAAGGTGATTGCCAGATTTACTTGAGCCATTATAGACCTCACCATTTCTAAAAAAATCCTATTTCTTCTCTTCACAACACCATTTTGTTATGGAGTCTTAGGAACTATAAATAGTCAATTGCCTATCAATACCCTTCTTATCACATAATTATCTGAACTGATCTGACAAATACTTATATCATTAGTCCATTTTTAATGCCTTAACGTTTCTATCTAGTTAATTCTCTACCAAGGTCATATATTTTTTAAAGCATTCTAATGCTTCAAACTTATGAGAAATAAAATAGATAAACCCAAAGCATGTAAAATCATCGATGAATATGATAAAATACTGACCTCATTTCTGTGACCTAACATTCATTGGGCTATAAATGTTAGAATGTATTAACTATAATAAAACTTCAGCTCTAGTTTTTTACCAAATCATTTTTTTATCATTTTCCTTGCTAGACAACTTAATATAATGGTAAATTAACTTTTTCAATAACGCTTAATAATCTCTTTTTTGCTAATCTATCCATTCTTTATTAGCCTATATGACCAAGTCTAGCATGCCAAATATTCATATCAATATTCACATCAAAATCAATCATAAGGGAAAATCTTAGATTATTGTACAAAATAATATCTAACATAATAAAACCATCTAATAAATATCCATATCCATAATAAGTTATATCCAAATACAAACTTAAAGCAGTATTGTTGAAATTCAAAAAGAAATCTTAAACTAAAAAAAATAGTAACAGAAACCAAATTTCATCGAATATTAGGAACAAAAGGGACATCATGTAGGATAAGGTTTCTCTACCATACATGCATAGCTTGTAAGTGTCAATTCTCCTTACTTTAATCTGTGAATTGTTTCCCACACATATCCATTTTATTCCACATAAAAACCAAAGAAAATCCCCAAATGCATTCATGTCTCGTGTTACATGATTTGTGACCTCTGAGTCTATAATTCACAAAAGATGTGATTCATTCATTATAATAGTACTAGAAACAAATATAGTACTTTTAACATTACGTAAAAATACTTTAAAAGTTTTTACTTTCTTTGGCTCATTACATTCATGAGCAAAGTGACCTATTTTACCCTAGTTAAAACACTTAAATCTCATTTTGTTCTTTTTAGGATGAGCATTGGGACCTTGTTTTTTTATCGATTTGGCCACTTTTTGGCCTTTTAGGAGCTTTTTTCTTATTCCCATCATGTGGCCTGCACTTAAAGCCCAAAGCTTTTTTTGAACTGGATGATGCCATATATGCATTAGCACTAGATTTAGTTCCATACGATCTTTTTTTAGTTGAAGATGAAGAAAATATTATTGAGAGTCCTTATACTCTCATTATGCATAAAGTGCACTTTTCTTGTGCTCCCAACTATATGACAAAGAATGGATAATAGCTTGAACTTGTTGTTCATTCGTCAAAGTGTGGCTAGCTTCTTTCAGCTTATTTATCATGTTTGACATCTCTCTCACATACTGCATCATATTATGATTAGGTCGTTTCTTGTATATGTCAAATTTGATAGTAAGCTACCTTCATTTGGTAACTGAAGTTACAATAAACTTTGCTTTCAGTGCACTTCATATCTCTTTGGCTATTCCATAAAACTAGAACTTGTGCATAATATCATTCTCCATACTATTAAACAACGTAATGCGTGCAATGAAGTTTTTTTTTTAGGCCTTATAAGCCTCTCGGTCCCTCCTGTGCTGAGACGTATTACCTTCTTCGGGCTTATCAAGGACATTATTTAAAACATCGAGAACCTTTTATTTTTCAAGTACATACTATCTACATTCAAGAGACTTTTACACTAATTAATGCCTAGTATTATACATTTCTAATTTTTCCACAATGTCACAAATAAAATAGTGACAATCATTTATATAAAAATGAAACCAAAAGGTTACTATATTCGTAATCAAATTTTATTTTAAATGTTTTATATTATTATTAATTTATTTCATTGTGCATAATCAATCATTCTAAGATAGAACAAATCAATTATCTTAGAACTCCCACTAACCATAAGGTTATTGACACATAATCAATAACATATGTATATTGATTTTAACAAGCAAGTCTTACAACAATATAATTCAAATCCATAAACATGTTTATAATAAATATATATATACACTAAATGTTAGTAAAACATGTTGCTGATCATTTCGAATGACTTATCCAAGAATAGGGATAAATTTTAAAAATTTCTTTGATAGTTTTGTATTCATATTGTCCATCTATGTGGGTCTAAAAATTTTGTATTTTCCATTACAGAAACTTAGGCAGATTGAAAAGGTCATACTCTTCTTTTCTCTCATTTTCATGCATTCCTTCACAAAACCCTTATTTAATGTTTCATACTTAGAATCACTCCCCAAAGATATCCAGATATCTTAAAAAAGATTTTTTTATCTAAGAGTTAAAAATATATCCATTAGCATTTCATATTTAATCTAGTAATTCTAAATGTCTGTGCTACCATACTAGATTAATTATTGGATCATACCATTGACCTTGATGATATGTCTCTCAATATCATCATTTGAATCCATTCGGTATTACCTCAATTCCACTGTCAATCTTATGACTCTCAGGATTACGCCAGTGTCCTCAGAACAATGTGAGTCCTCACAATAATAGTCATGATTTTTTGTAGCAATATACGATAAAAAAATCATGAATTCATGAGTCAACACAAGTTCAAAAAATGATTAAGACTCATCTCAATCATTCTTGTGTGATTTGATATCCCAAAGTCAATAAGGATAAATTTTGTTTTTCATTTTTTTTTGCTTAAACCAAAAAATAAATGATCTAAAATAACAGCATTAATGGCATTTTCAAGAACTATCACAACAACATTAATTATATCAAGAACACAAAAAATGTCATCTCTTATGGATATTCGTAATCATGCAAGAACATATCATGTTTTGGCTATTAAGAGCATATAAAAGAACTAGAAAACAAGCTAACTTGGCTTTGATACCAATGTAAGAAAAATTCATGAAAGATAAATACGAATAAAATAATATATACTTACTTGTTAAAAGGAAGCAAAAATGAAAACATGGCTTAAAATACTGGTCATTGAACAAGATCACAATATGAAAATTGTTCGATTCCACAGCATAAGTCCTTCACACTAAATGCAAGAAATTTTCACTTAAAGTTATTCAAATGCCTGCCTGACTTTCTCTCTTTTTTCTTTGTTTAATTTTGTGAAAGACTTTTACTTTTTACTTTTTATTTGTTTAATGATTGAGTTGTTTTTTTTTTATTATTAATGATTAACAAAAAATGAACGACATTTTTGGTTTTGCTGTAAACTATCTATGGCAGTTTTTTCATCCCAACAAAATTGCCAAAGGTAGTTACTTTTTGATGTGTTTAAGCCCATAATGGGCGGATGTGCCCATGTTGTAATGGACAGTTATTAACACACACACACACACACACATATATATATATATATAAACATAGTAAGTTTATGGTTGAGGGGCTTAACTAATTTTTAATAAAAAAATTAAAATTATAAAAAAAATAACATATGTATAAAAAAATTTCAAAATTTTAGGCAATAGCCCCCTAAGCTCTAATAGGCATCCGTTATTAAATTGGTCTAATATTAATAACTATTAAATAAATTACATGACCATGTTAACACAAATTTAACATAAGAGATTTCACTTTCTCTAACATATTCCTTTTCTCACCTTTGTTTTTCTCTCATCTTTTAATTTAAATGTTAGAACGCATCTTGAAATCTTATTTTGAATATCCTTAAAAGTTTTTTTGTGACAAGTCACTTCGTTTGCCAAATCAACTATCCGATTAACTTTATGGCAATAAACCATCATCTTATTGAAAAATACATCAACAAATGTCATATATTTTAAAAATAAATATTATATATATTTAAAATATTTATATTCTCAAACCTTTTATTATTTTTTATTCTAATAATATACTTATAAGAAGTGAGACATTTTTTTAAATCCATTTGAGTCATGGAATTGACAATGCTATAACTTATCCTTTTAATAGCATTTGGTATCTTTTGTAAGATTATTATGGTAATATAATCATTGAGATGTGTCTTAATGTCTAAGTTGGGAGAACTTACCCATTAGATACAAAATCATAGAGTCGCCACCAATCTTTTTTATCTAGGTGTAATTGGCCATTTATGTGAATTTATCTCTTTTAAAGTTATCATAAGCCTCAATTAAGCATTCTTAAAAAGAATTGTTTTTAGTTTACATCAATAGAACTAAGGTTCAGGAGCTGGTTACATGCAGGGAAGGTATTAGCACTTTTTATGTCCAAAATTCTTACTAAATTAATTATGTGTTATATGATTTAAGCCTTATCAAAGATGATTTTATATCATGCAAATCAATCAATTCCAATCTTTTTATTTATTTACACAATATGGTGATACAAAAGTTCTATAAAAAATCATGCAATCATGTAAATATCATAAATATCATGCCAATATAAAAATCATACCAAAAATCATGCTAAGATATCATGCAATAAAAAATAAAATCATGCCAAAATCACACCAAAATATCCATGCAAAAATATCATGCAAATAGATACTAACAAATATATTAATAATCATGCAATTATAAATAAATCACACAAATAAGATAAATCATGCAAATATAAGTAATCATGCAATAATAATATAAATCATGCAAATGTAATATCATTAAACTCATGAAAATAAATAAATAATCATGCACTTAATTAAATTCATGCAAAACTAATCAAGCAAAAAATCATGAAAACATAAATAGTCATAATAAAGTTTCTTTTTTCTTTTTCCTCATCCTAATTCAATCACACAATTAAAATTATAAATCAAAAAATCAAAAAATTAAAAAATAAAATCAAAATAAAATTAAAATCAAAAAATAAAAGGAAAAAAAAAGAGAAAATTTGTGATTAGGTTGGGTTTTAAGCGAGTTATCACGTGGATTTGCAATGGGTTGGTATGCGGGTCCTACCCTTTCAAAACGATGTCATATTGACTTGGGTATAAAAGCCAAATCCTAGGCCTTTTCTTCATACTTCTAATTTCCTTTCACTCTTTAGCCTTTTTTGTAAGCATAATTTTAAATCCTAAAAACCATATGTGTATATTAGAATACCAAATTTAATCATATTGCGTACTTGTTTGGGTAGTCATAGTTGATAAGTAGAAGCAACATCAATTCTTGAAAAGATAAAGCTCTTTTTGGTTTGAGAAAATGTTCTTTGTTTTTATTTTTTATTTTTATTTTCTAAAAAATGTATTTGCTAAACGAAAATAAAAATTATTTTCTAAAATGCAAAAATAAAGAAATAAATAAATTATTCAATAATATTACTATTAATGTTATTTAATTATAAATATAATATATATTTATTATTAATGACATTAAAAAGTGTTTAAATACTGTAATTTACAAAACGTAAGGAAAAATGTAACATACATCCCTTGTTTTCACAATTGAAAATATCTTTTTTTTTTGTTTTCATATTTCAACCCTTTTTCATTTGTGTTTTCTAAAAACTTGTTTTCATTTTTAATTACCAAACACATTTTCACTTATATTTTTTATTTTCTTAAAAAATGAAAATAGAAAATAGCTCTGTTTTTTTAAACTAAACACTACCCAAGTCTTCTTCTTTACTTTTCTTTTCTAGCAGTTTTCAATGGGTAGATACCTTTAAATTAGAAGTGAATAGGGGATCTTAACCGATTTATATTAAAACCCTAGAAACCTCCTCATCAAAGGTTTATTGGGACAAAAACCTACATAACTGACAAACCACACTGACCTAATAAGATGTGTAAAGCCCATACATAATTGATCGCAATTAACTATTAGAACTTTCATGCTTGTCTTGTATTAGTACTAAATTTATCAGCCTATTTTATTAAAGATTAATTCACTAATTAATAATAGCCCACTTACTAAAAAATTCTAACATTATCTCATTTGGCAAATGTTAATTAAGTTATTTGATTTTAAAAAAAACGTAATTTAGAAAATAAGACTCCAGGGTGATTAATTTTACTTTAATATGGCCACAGTTTTAAAAAATAATTTAGCTCTTGAAATAACATCTTAATGATCTTGTCTAATAAAATCATCTAATAACGAATCATGGAAGCTAATATGCCCTTTATCAACACAAGATCAATCCATGGTTATAAATACTAGAGACTTTATTGATAATGAATCTTAGTATGACTGTGTAGCAAGAAAATAACACCTAAATGTGATCTCATTGTATTATTTTCATTATCAGTACTCTTGTTGATTTCTCTAAACTTGTTGAGACATCTCCATGACATCAGATGTGCTTGTATGTTTATTTTTTATCCTCGAAGTTACTTACTGGTATCATTTATAAGACATACTAAATGACATTAAAGTTGTACTTAAGATAGAGACCAAGTCTTAAGATTTTATAATTTGACATGTCAATAAGAGATGTGTACATGCAATAATAAACATATATAAAATAACAATTATGATGTATATATAAAACAATTGTGTCCACTTAAATTTTATGGTGCATCATGGACTTATTCATCTGAAACTATATCTTATAGATAATTAGCAATCACATGCGATGCATTTAATAAAATAAAGAAACCCAAAATAATAATGGTTTCGAAAGCAAATTTACAATGCATTAATTGCCATAATCAACTCAATACCTTAATAGGTTATATTTTTCATACCTATAGATATTCATATTATGAGCTTGGTAATCCCATTATCCTCACATAAAAAAAATATGTCATCATGTAATCAAATCACAATAACTCCTACTGATTTAGAGAATCACAAACATTATCCAATCAAACTTTAAATAATAATAAGGAGCATTTTAATAAATAGAGTGATAACAAAATTATGTATTATTTGCCCTCATGCCAAATGTGATAAGCATTATTGTTCTTGGACTTCCATGATATCACTTTAATAAACCACTTGCAAATTACTAACATATTATGAAGAAAATTTCATTGTTTTAATACAAGATCATTTTCAATAATTTTGGAATGTATTGAATTATCAATATTTTATATCTAAAACATATCTTAATCAATAGCTTATTAACTCCCATTAAGCTTAACATATATGATATTTCCAAAATAATAACTTTAAGGCATTTATGAGTTCTTACTACTTTCAAATATATGAATAAGAACTCACACTAATTTTCACTTCTTTTAAAAGAATAGTTTTGACAACAATAATAATAAAAAAAAGAACAAAATATCAAAACTTTTATATTATCATTATTTTAGATAACTCTTAAAATTAATTTATATATAGTTCAAGACAAGAAAAGTGTAATGAAAGAAAGTTATAAAAATATTATTCTCTCTTAAAAGTAAATCAACAAAATTTGAAGAAGATTATTAAAAAAGGAATTGAACTAATAAAACAAAAAAAAATAGTTTTATTTATTTTTACAAAACTTCATTTCTCAAAACTCTCACATGAGTGATAAGTGTAAAACAATATTCTCCTCTTCACGTGTAAGTTCCTAAAAAAAAAGTATTAATTTTTTTTTAAAACACATTGTCAACAAATGACAACAAATATGCACTTTAAAAAATAATAGCTACTAGATTTGATTATGGTAGCTAAGATAATCAAACCAACATTTCAATTGAAAGTTAAACAATCAAAATAAACATTTATCAAAATAAAATTATATTTTAATAACTCTCAATTTTACTTACGTCAAATTGAGATATCATAATAGGTCTAAAGCTTTTTAGTATGGAAGCTAATCCTCTTGGCTATCATTACATTATACAACAAATGTATATCCTCAAATGTGATAAATTAAAGTGACTAACAATTTACACATTTACTATGTTGTACAAAACATCCAAAAACTTATCACTTATAGACATTAACTTATGATGATATGTTTCCTAGCATATTGAAATTGAGTACAAAGGCTAATCAATGATCTAAACAGATAAAACTTTAATCAAGTTAATATCTTCACTAGTCTTATCAAAACAATTATGGTGCCATATTATAAATTTAATCTTAGATATTCTTTTAAAGAAAACATTATTCCTTTGTGTGATCACACCTTGAAACAATGAAAACAATAAAGACTTTCAAAAAAATATCTCTTTTGGGCAGATAAATTCCCTAGAGCTATGTATATTTTCACTTTGTAAAATGTTTCACAATTATCTCTAAACTAAAAATATATAATCACTCTTTTAGGCAAGTAATCACATATAGTAACTCAGAAATAATCCATAACAACATAATAAATTTCATTATCACTATAATTCTTATGTCTATTTTTACATGTAATCATTCCAAGTGAGATGCTAATCTAAACATATCTCTATATGCCACTAAAAAGTTAAAACTTAGAATGCTCATTATCATTTTATGTATCTTAAAATTTTCAAGTCATGCTCCATAATCATGCTTTCAATCAATATAAATACCTAGCATGCCATACTACCAAGTAAATTGTTTTTAGCAATTAATAATGCTTTATTATGACTTTTCAATCTTTCAAGCATGATTACAAAAAATTTTAAAATAAAAAAATTGACTGGCTACAAAGAATATCTTTCAATGCAGATGCTTTATACATGAGATTCAACAAAGTTTATAATTTTCATACCATAAATCTCAAAATACAGTATATGATAAATGTCAACAATACATATTTTCTAGACAATCATATACAAACAATAATTATAGTATAAACCAATCTCATGTTTATGTAAGGAATATAATATTTTCAATATTACCAATTATGAGTTGTGACAAAAACATTAAAGCTAATTAACTTAGCAATCATTAACAATAGCACATTTTATTCAAAACATTTAATACTTTGAAATTTACAAAACTAATTTTATCTATTCTTATAAACTAAAACTTTTATTTATATCCATTTATATTCACAACTCATTTACTTAATTACCTAGGATCAAAATGATAATATTTACTGAATTTCATGATACCAAAAGCATGCTCCAAATGCTTACTAAGAAATAACCTTTCACTCAACATATTATAATATCAATATTATAAAATAATTAATGTCTTTTGAGAACATACTTGATTTAGTAAGTATTTTGTAAAAGTAAAAGATTTTAAAAGCTAGTATAACAATTTATGTGAAACAAATTCACCACGTAATTATTTAATTTATGTTATTACTTTCATAATATAATTGCATAACCTTAACAATAATACCTCTCACTGTTTTAGCAGACTAGCATAAAATCTAAAAGTCTTTCATAAATTATTATAGCTAATAATATGTTTCATATTTTTATGAAAAGCACGAGTTTCTTAAATATATATATATATATATATATATCACATTATACACTTTATTAGGCTTTAAACTTAATACCTAAAATTTTAAATCATAATTATGTGATATATAAACTAAAACATTGTAAATATGCTAAACATATTTATCACATATAGCACATGCTCTCAAATAACCAAACTTAATTTCACATATCATATTTTTCATAAATATGATTTTTCATAAAATCATTTTATCAAACTATGATAAATTGAAACAAAGTAATATAACAAATTTGCTGATCATGCTTGTGATCATTATTTTCATTAATACATATGATTTTTATAATCACAAAATGTAAACATTTCAACAATTGGACAATAATAACAAAATGTTCAATATTTAACTATTATGTCCAAAAAAACACACATGACTTAATTAAGTTCTAAATCACTTTTATCACTTTTAATTAGAGTTATTTACTTTTTATCACCAAATCAACTTTAATATTTAAGACAAAAAATGCAACTTTTCACATATGAGAAATAATTCATACAAATAGCATTAGCCCCATAATGTGTTATTTGTAATAAAACTGAAAAGTCCAAAAGCATCATCATAAACTCTCTTTTAGGCAAAGAACATGACATACGATTAGGCACTTTTCACATGAAGTCAATATAAAAATACTCTAATTTTCAAAAAGCCTATCTTTTTTGGGTAGACAAACCTTCTAGACTAGTATACCTCAATCATAAAGCTTTATGTTCACTCCAAATTACCAAACACAATAACCTCCTTTAGGCAGGCAATTGTATAAGATAATTTGAAAGTACTTTCATTTCTATGCATAAGAAAATCTTACAAGTCTTAATGAGTGAGCCATTTTGGCAGCTAAATACCCATATTAACTAATTGTATATTCTCACACTAAAAAATTTAGATTGTCCATAATTTTAATTTGCATACTTAACTAAGTGTATGCAATTTGATCACTTCTTGCGAAATATTTAACTATGATGTATCTTTTTAGGTCATTAAAAATTGATCATTATTGTGTGAAACACTAATAATTAATGCATATCTTGATAAATTAATATAGGTATGATCTCTCCTTATGAGATACTTAAATCGAATGTGTCTCACTAGATCAAAATTAATTTATTGCATTCAAAATTCAAGAGTCTTAAAATTCATCAATAAATCAATAATAAATTCATAATTTATTCTTATGTATCATCCATCGCAATATAAATTTTACAAATTAATAATGATACATAATGTTAACATAGTCATGGGACACATAAATTAGTGTAGGCAATATTGTAAACTCTAATTATTCCATATAAATAATAATTCAATATTATCTAATAATCAAATAAAATATCAATTTGATACTAGTTGTATCAAAACCTCATAGAGTTCAAACCTAACTTGCCTTTCAAAATAATGTATGTTGCATTGTAAATAAATAGCCAAAAATTAGTAAAAACAAATTTTATTAAATTTATTCAATTATGCATATAACTTTAGGCTAAAAGTACATAAAGTTTAAACAAGTAGGGAGAGTATGTACCTCTAATGGAATCACTGCATGCCTAAATATTTTATTATAAAATAAAATAACAAAATTGATGTGCATAAAATATCATATTTATTTAATCATGCATAAATATTATATAATAAATATTTGATGCCATTTAAAAATTTCATAAAAATAATAAATAAATATGGTATAAAATTTTGGAATAAACAAAACAAACATCATAAAAACAGATGATAAATGAGTCTAAATGGCTCAATTTATTAATTTTGGCACTATTCATTAACTCGGTGCTATGCTGACTCAGTATTGTTCATCAAGTTAGCACTCTTCAAACTTAGTATTAGTTATTGTCTCTTACCTTCAGCGGTGTCAACCTGACCTAAATGGATCAAATTTGACATGTTTCGGATATTTTTTGATTTAAAAGATAATTTGATTTTTTTTTTTGGCAATTAAACCTTTAAACATGCAATTAACATATAGATTTACAAACCCATGCCACAATTTGCATCAACAACACATAAATCACCATAAATTAGAGAACAAAATTTCATATTCATAGCTATTGACAGATCAGAGGTTAGTCGCGTTCATCAACTCCATATGCTTGAATGTTGTGAGCACTTATGTGTGTTGAATACACTATAAGGTTAGGTCTGCACTTTCCTAATAGCAATTGCTTTTGAGAGAGTTGGTAGCGCTTGAGGTCTTAAAAGTAGTATCAGAGCTAAGGTTACAAGTTTGAATCCTAGTGGTATTACTGGGGGGAGATTGTTGGTAGATCAGAGGTTGGCTGCGTCCATTAACTCCATGTGCTCAAACGTCTTGGGCGCTTGTGTGTGTTGAATGCACTATAAGGTTAGGTATGCGCTTTCTTAACAACAATTGCTTTTGGGAGAGTTAATAGCACTTGGGATCCTAAAAGAATTGTTAGCCTTAAATTAATCCTTATTTTGAAATGACAAAACATTAAGCTAAATAAACTTGATCAAGATTTTGAAAAAGATTTATTTAGTATATATTCTTAAGTTTTATTATTTTTGGCACTAAATAAATAATGTGTTTTTCAAAGTGTAAACAAATCTTTTTTTATATTTTCTTATTTCTCAAATCAAAACTATCTTTAAAGATTATTTAAGCTTAAAAGAAAGTCTAATTGTTGTTCTTAAAGTGAACTTATTCATTTTGAACTTAATACAATTTTGAGAACATTAGTTTTGAGAAATAGATCAACTTCAGAAAATTGTTTTATAAGAACAAAGTTTTCCAACATTAAATTTGTTTTATTTTTTGTATTAATTCACAAAGCTTTAATATTTTAATCTTATATGGTTGAAAAGTTCTTTGAGTCTACTTTCTAATGGATTAAACAAAATCTAAATCTAAATTTTTTAAGAAAATATTTTTAATTTTTACTAGACACTTTGCAATTGTTTAAAAACTACAAAAATGGTAGATTTGAAAATAGACTATAATTCGTATACAATGAATTAGGTAATAAATTTTATATGCATAGAAAGCTCTTTAAGTCTAGTTTCTAAATCTTCAAACGGTTTTTGATTTGGATATATATAACTCAAGATATGATCAAATTAGTGAGTAAAGTACAAAAATAAGAGACAACAACCCAACTAGACAAGATCGATCCCCTCAAAAAGGGATCAATTTATTTTCTACCCAGAATAGATTTTTTGCTCCAAGATTGTAAAAGAGATTGATCACCCTATGTAGGGGATCGATCACCCCTTGACAGGATTGATCCCTTATATAAAGGGATCGATTGGTTTATGTATTTTTAAGGTGTAAATGGCACAAAACATGAACCAATCATCCCTCCAGATAAGGGATCGATCAGGTCTGCACAGAATCACTTTAACGACTAGTCTATCAAGTTTCAATAGCTATTTTCTTCTTCCAAACCATCTCCAATGGCTTGTTCTTCAATTTGTCTATAAATTGGGCATTCCAACACACCAAGAAAGTTAATGAATCAAGAAAGTAAGAACTAACAAGCTATATTTTCATTCTTTAAAAAAATCAAGAGTTGTTAAAGCTTAAAAATCCATATCATTTGTATTTATTGTATCCAAATTATATTTGTTATTCATTCATCATTTTCTTGTATTTAAACTTGGCAAACATTTAGCCTTTAAGAGGTGTTTTAAGTTTGTATTTCTATTAAATGATTTTGTAATCAAGATGTAAGATATCCTTTTAAATTTGTGAGACTGAGAGGTTGCTACTTAACCTACAAAGTAAAGAGTGTTAGGTTGCTATTTAAGCCTTAAAAAAAAATAGAGTTGTAATTTTAATTCAAGAATAGTGGATTGAAGCCTTGGTGTGGACAACCAAGAAAAAATGACGTAGGTACCTTGTAAAAAAAGATCGAACCTCTATAAATTCTTATGTTTGATTTCTCTATCCCTATCTCTTTACTTTGCATTTGGTTTAAAATTATCAATTTATTGTTATTTGCGTCATATTTTGATATTGATTTTAATTTTTCATTCAATTACTTTGAAATAATTATTTGGGAAGAACTTGAAAAAATCCAATTCATTATTTCTTGGATCGCCATCTAACGTAAAAAGCTAACAATAGCCATTCTTAACCCTTTTTTTCTTACTTGATTTTCTTTCTTCTATTTTCATGTTTTCCTTGAGTTTTAATATAATTAAATGCTCCAAACTTTAATTAACACATATATTTACAAGGCCCAAGTTTCAAATTGCATCAAAACAACATGAAACAATATCAATTTGAGTCAAAATTTTTGGATAGAAACCCATGCATAACCCGTTTATGGTTTCTTCTAATTGATAAATTAAAACTCAAATTTCATGCAATTAAAGTATATGTTCAATCTTAAAACACATGAGTAACAATGTTCATGAACCAATTTGAATTAAAACCCATAAAATATCAAGATTTTAATTAAATCTTGAATTTGGTTTAAATCTTGAACTTAAATCTTTAAAATCTGATTTATCTCTCTATAGGATGAATTAGGAAACAATCCATACATAATTTTAATCTTCTCACAAAGGAGAACAAAAGCCCCAAATCAATTTTGAGAAAACAAGATCAGAAAGTTGGATTGCAGCAATCATAAGATTTCAACCAAAACTTAATTTCATGTGAAATTAAAATTTAAAACCATAATTTTGGGTCATAATATCACATAATTAGACTCTGATACCACATGCAAATATAATTCTAAATCCCAATAACCATATGAATATTAAAACACCAAATTTAATCATATTGTGTACCTATTTGGGTAGTCATAGTTGATAAGCGAAAGCAACACCAATTCTTAAAGAGATTAGGTCTTCATCTTCGCTCTTTTTTTTACTGACGACTCTCAATAGGTAGATACCATTAAATTAAAAGTGAAGAGGGGAAACTTAGCCAATTTATATTAAAAACTTAGAAAGCTCCCTATAAAAGGTTTATTGGGTAAGCCTACACAATTGTCAAATCACACTGATCCAATGAGATGTGCAAAGTCCATACATAAATGATTACAATTGATTATTTGGGCTTTCATTTTTGTCTCGTATTAAGACTAAATTTATCAACCTGTTTTATTAAATATTAAAATTACCAATTAATAGTAGCCTACTTACTGAAAAATTATAATACTTTTTACTTTGACCTATTTCTAAAATCCCTTGTCGTGAAATTCAATCGACCAAACTAAACCTAGATTTCGACATTGAAAACTTCAAACGGTCATAAAAAAATTCAACCCAAACCTAGAAAACCCTATAAACCCAGAACACAACCATTGCAGATTCCTTCAGTCATTATGAAACTCACTAAAACAATGCTAGAAACTTTAAGAATCTAAAATTCAAACCACAAACCAAAAGTCAAAACTCAAATTCTCAAAAACACAAAAACACAAAAATCTTTTAGAAATCAAACCTAATTCAAAACTAATTCAAAGCTTGAACTCTAAAAAATCTAAACCAAATTTCCAAAAACTAAGAACCCAAACCCAAACAATCTTGAATGTCTAAATTGCTGAAATTTGTTTCTAAATTTGCTTATTACTTTCAGTATTGCTTGCTATTTGTTGATTGATGTTCGTATATTGAAGGCTCTTTATATAAGGATTGAATCCCTGGAGATTTTTAATTCTTATAGAATCTGGAAAAAATTTTCAAGATCCAATTCTATGTGATCTTCCCCCTTTTGAATGAATTGCAGCCCAATTTTTCTAGCAATAATTCAGTCAATAAATTTCACAACTTCAAGTGAATCTAAGATCTTGACCGAATCCTAGATTTTCCCAAAAATAAAATTTCATTTTTTTTTACTTGCTTTTTCTTTTTGACTTGACCTAAAATTAAACAAAAATTAAAATTAAATTAAAATCAAAATCAAAATCAAAATTAAATTAAAATCAAAATTAAAATTAAAATTAAGAATTTCAAACTTTTAACTCTTAGGCCCAAACAATTTTTATTAAAACTCGATTTGCGATTAAGGCTCATTTCAATCTTGAAAAATTTTCTCAGACAAAATAAGATATTTACAAGATAATTTTATTATCAAAATGTTCTTATCACTCATGATTTGAAATCATTTTATATGATTAAAAATAATTAATTTGTAGAAAATAAATATTACTATGTTTGGTATTACTATCAATCAAACATTAATTTATTTAAAAGTACAAAAATAATCATATAAATTTTAATAATTACACAAGTTTTTAATTCTAATATTGTTTAAAAATAATAGTTTATAAAATATTAGCAATATTTTATTTAAATTATTAAATTAAAATATATATTTATTTATAAGTAAATTAATTTTTATAGTATAAATTATTTAAGTATATAAATTATTTAATAAAAAATAATATTTTATTAATTTCAAGTTGATCGGATCGAATATGATTTATACATTATTGAATTAGATTGGATTCGAATATAAAAAAATTTTAAAAAAATTCAAATCAGATCAAAATCAAATTTAACAAATATAAAATTAAACCAAATTCAAACCAAATAAAAATCAGTCTTACCTCAATCCTTTATCAACCCTAAAAATAACCTTTTCACCCGCAAAATAAAAACAAAACAACAACAACATAATAATAATAATAATAATAATAAAAGGAAAATTTTTGAAAGTGTCAAAGCGGTCGGAGGGCTGACAGTTTTAAGCAGCACTGGTTTTGCGATCTTTCTACCATTCGCTCCTGTGGCTCAATTTAGCAAAGTTCCCTGTTTTAAAGAAACACCTAGTCGAAGAAGACGAGTCGTCGTCTACAAAGACAACAGAAAAATAAACGACGAAAGAAAGCAGTCGTGATTCATAACATATATAAATCCCGGTCGTCGCACTCCCGCTGGACTTTAGGAAAAATCCAAAATCTAATCTCTCTCTCGATGGAAGCAACTTCGAGGACTTTCTGGAGCTACGATTCCACGCTACTCACCTTTTTCATACTCGTACGCACTCTGATCTCTCTTTCTCTTCTCTCTTTTAATCTCATCAGTTTTGTGAAAAATTTGCCTATTATTCAGTTTTCGTCCTCTCAGGAATTTAATGGATCGATTATAGATGCTTTTGATCTTTATGTAATAATTTGATTTAAGTTAATATCCAAATTAATCATTAAATTGATAATAACATAAAAATGCTATTGTTTATTAGATAATTATTTGTTTATTTTCAGGTTATTTGCAGTATTATTATTGTTGATGCAGAAATATCAGATAATGAAGCAATGTAAGATCATTTCTTTGTTTTTTTATGTAAAGATTCTCTTCCTAATTTTAATATATCTTAACTATCTGCTTAATGTTATGTCTTTTAGTGGGAGGGGACTCAAAGCACATCAACCGCCGTACGACAGAAAGGTTCCTTCATATTTATAGATTTGAATGATGTTGTAGTTTGATATATCGAAATTTGGAAGTGTTTTTAACTAATTGTGGGGTGCGATACCTACACCTGCATTCACGATTTCATATATTGCACAACCTGTTTTCTTATATGTTGCACGAACTAACCATTGGTCCGAATGTTGGCTGAGCAGGAACAGGATGCTTCCTCTGCTGGTCTAATGTTCAATGACAATGAGAAGGTGACGAGCGGAGTTTTTTTTTTTGGTCTTGACTACTAATATGAATGATGCTCATTTGAGTTTTTTTCATACAGGATATTGACATAATTGCAACTTACAGTGATGCTTCTGGCACTATTAGAACAAGTAGGGTGAAAATGAAGGACCTTTCTGCTTCATGGGTTCTGGAAAACCCAATCAATGGAGATCCTGATAAACTAAAGGGCTCAAAGGTACTTCCATTTGATTTTGTAAAACTGGTTTTTAGTAATTCATGGTCCTATACTTCTATACTCAAAATTAAGATTCCAATGCCTATTCATGGTGGTCAAATTCATAGCAGCAAGTATACTAAATTAAGTGTATGAACTAAGCATTGTCCTATCGTCAGCTTAATACACTTTCAGTATTTATGCAAGCTATATGGCCAGGAAAAACAGAATTATATCATCAATCCTTATCTATCTACATTTTCCTTGTTCAAGCCCTTGACATCACCACTTGAGTATTTATTTCCTAGGTACTTAAACTGAAAGATTCATACCAAGCTAGCACAACGTTTGAAGAAAATTTTGAATATTTTATAGATGATCATCAGTTGCAAGAAGGTGAAATTCAAAATCATCGGCGGGCATCATGGAGCCCTGTGAAGTTTAAGCGCAAGGTAAACTGTCTAACACTACTGTGCATTTACTTTAAGCATCTTGCATGGGTCAGGTTTTTGATAGTATCTATACTCTTTAGGTATTGCGGCAAAAAAGGAGGGATTTCCGCACTGCAGAACTTGTCCGCCAAGATAGAGAGGCTGACAAGCAGATGCAAGCAACAGCAGCAATTGAGAACTTGAAAAATATGGACACTGTTGTCAAGGGAAAATACAGTATATGGAGAAGAGATTTTGAAAATCCTAATTCTGATTCTACCTTGAAGCTTATGCGAGACCAGATTATTATGGCAAAAGCATATGCAAACATTGCCAAGTCTAAGAACAATAGTATTCTTTACAATTCACTTTTGAAACTTGTCGGGGAAAGTCTACATGTTATTGGAGAAGCTAATTCTGATTCTGAGCTTCATCCTAGGTATCGCTACTTTATGTCCTCTGTTTTGGTTATCAGGTAAATGTGTTCTTGGTTTTCATGCAAAAGTATGTTGTTTTATTTCCAGTTCACTTGATCAAGCAAAAGCAATGGGCCATGCTCTGTCTATAGCAAAGGATCAACTTTATGATTGCCGCACAGTTGCAAGGAAGCTTCGAGCCATGCTTCAGTCAGCAGAAGATAATGTAGGTTCACTGAAGAAAAGAAGCACCTTCTTGATTCAGCTAGCTGCAAAAACTGTCCCAAAACCATTGCATTGCCTACCTCTGCAGCTAGCAGCAGACTACTTCCTTCATGGATATCATAACAAAAAAGATCGTAATAAAGAAAAGCTTGAAGATCCTTCTCTTTACCATTATGCCATCTTTTCTGATAATGTACTGGCAACATCTGTAGTCGTCAATTCTACAGTGCTGCATGCAAAGGAGCCTGGGAAACATGTTTTCCATATAGTAACTGATAAACTGAATTTTGCTGCAATGAAAATTTGGTTCATCTTGAATGCTCCTGAAAAAGCAACAGTCGAGGTAGAGAACATAGATGATTTCAGGTGGTTGAATTCCTCTTACTGTTCTGTTCTACGTCAACTTGAATCTGCCAGAATTAAAGAATATTATTTCAAGTCTAATCACCCATCCTCTCTCTCTGTTGGATCTGACCATCTCAAATACAGGAATCCAAAATACTTATCAATGCTGAATCATCTTAGATTCTATCTTCCTGAAGTGTACCCAAAACTCCACAAGATCCTATTTTTGGATGATGATATTGTAGTTCAGAAGGATTTGACACCTCTTTGGGATGTTGATCTGCAAGGAATGGTGAATGGTGCAGTGGAGACCTGTAAAGAGAGCTTTCATAGATTTGATAAGTATCTCAACTTCACCAACCCAAAAATCTCAGAGAATTTTGACTCAAATGCTTGTGGTTGGGCATTTGGGATGAATATTTTTGATTTGAAGGAGTGGAGAAAGCGAAACATCACGCAAATATATCATCGTTGGCAAGATATGGTAATGTTTCACTAGTGCTTTTTGCACGTTTCAATTCTCTTCCAAGTTTCTGTTTTCCTTCTAATGCAAAAACATTTTTTCTCTTTATGGAAAATTTTGTTTCTACAATATCTATCATGTTATCATAATTTAAAAAGCATTTGTATTGTTCTAAACATCTTTTCTGTTAGTAGTTTCCTGAATATTACGACTGATGAAGAAACTATTTGGCAGAACGAGGACAGAACTCTTTGGAAGCTTGGCACATTACCACCGGGACTGATCACTTTCTATAACTTAACCTATCCACTAGATCGAAAATGGCATGTATTAGGACTTGGGTATGATCCAGCCCTCAACCAAACTGAGATAGAAAATGCAGCTGTCATCCATTACAATGGAAACTCTAAGCCATGGTTGGATCTGGCTGTTGCCAAATACAAGTCATACTGGTCTAAGCATGTAAAGTTCGATAGCTACTACCTTAAACTCTGCAACATAAACGAATAACAGTTTTTTTTTTTTTTTTTTTCATTCATACTTTTAATTCCTTTATTATGGTAAAGAAAAGGGAAAATTCTTTATGGTTCTTTGTTGCTTTGATAGGAATATCATCTTCTTTATTCTTTTTGAATGCAATAAGATTTCCATTCTAACATTTATTTAATTGGCTAGATATACTTTTTTTTTTTTGTTTTCAATTTTCACTAATGCCTCAGGGCACAAGTTCGATTCACTTGACGAAAGGATTCACTTGGGTGTCCTTGAATGCTGAAGTGTATTTGGATCTTCTCGTGAGCATGATCTTGTTACCGAATTACAACGATTGATGTTCGATTAAGTATCTGGTAAAGGCAGCTTGAAGCAAGGATTCATCGTAATGCTTGAATTATAAATTAAAAAGAAAATTCGATTTGTTGTGAGGACGCCAATTGAGGAAAGGAACATAAATTTGATTATATTGATAGAAAAGAAATCATGGCAGATTGATTGGATTTAGTATTTTAGTTATAATCTGATTCATACATGGAAATAATTATGTAGTAGTATTAGTTTTTATTTTATATTCATACAAAAATAAAAAGCAATTGATTTGGTACATTATATTATACTTTAGATAATGCTTCATTAGTATAATATAATTACATTTGATAATTCAAATGCGTGTATTTATTTATTTTATATTTAATATATGTAAAATATAAAAATTTATATGTTTCGTTACGTTAAATACCAACAATATATTTATTTTTATTAAATTAATATATATTTTTTATTAAAATTTTAAATCATACTTTTTTGTGTAATTTACATATCTGTAAATTAATATAAAGACTATCTTCCTGAAGGACAGATAAGCATCGTTTGAAAAAAAATAAGTGACAATTTTGGAAAAAATTATATACTTACAAAAATTGAAGAAAGCTTGTCCGGAAGCTTCTCCAAAAAAAAGAAAGGAATTGTTATCACTCCTTAACGATCCAAGTTAAGATGTAATGATTCTTCTTTAGCTTCTTTTGATAAAAACAATAAAATTTGTTAAATCTAATGTGAGTACGATAAATTATTAATTGCAAAGTCTCTATTATTTAGCTTTTGAGTTTTGTTTAGCTCATAGAAAGAAAGCTAATTTATTTTAAGACCATTTTTTTGTTACTTTTTGGAAGAGAAATGTGATTGTTTTTTATTGTTTATTAATCGAACTTCTTTCAAAAAAGAAAAAAAGAAAAATCGTAAGTTTAAAGATTTGCTTATTATTTGTTCTAAGCTTCTAGATCTCGCTTCCATTCAAGTTAACTTTTCGATCTACTATGTTGACTCAATGTCGAATGTCAAGCAATTCGTTAAGAAGTTGAAATGTTGGGGATTTTTTTTTTGAGTGATTGAATATTTCAATATTAATTTTCGAAAATATTGACTTCGTTAATGGCATTTGAGTGGTGAAGATAGGGAACAAATAACACGGTAACATCTATTTGTTCAATTTTATTTTATTTTTTTAATTTTTTGTTTGGTTATTGAGAAATGGAATGTGAATAGAAAGAGTTTTATATTTTTCTATTTTCTCTTTTTGGGTTCATGGTTCTTTTTTATTCCTACTTATTCTTACCATTCCCTACCCTATTGTCAGCCTGAGCACATACTTGATAGTGTAGAAAATCTTGGGGAAGTTCTTGTGGTGATCAAATTGAAAACTCTTCTTATGTGGTGAGTTTGGACTCTAAGATGATTTCTTTGTCTCTTGGTTTTCGGTGATTGACATGATTGTTTGTTTGCAATTAAAATGAGAGAACCACAAATGTGCAATATTGTATGTTGTAAAATTCTTGATAAAAAAATTGCAAAGGCATTCTAGGATAAGATCGATAATGAGTATCTAGTTAACATGTGAGCCTCTAATTCAAGAAATTTTAATTGTAGTATTCCATTTCTTTTTTGAGTAGCAACTAATATTTATAATGTGTTTATGATAGGATTTTGGATAACCTTCCATTGCTTGTTCCCATAAGAATGCCCAATCGGGAAAATGCTATAGTGTATTAGCATAGATTTCATGTTGGCCTCAAAGGATAGTATGAGGGGGTAAGTGGTAGATTGGTCGGCTTCTTTTTAGAATAATTTTTAATATTTTTTCATGTTTTGCTATAAGTAATGTTGTTCTATTATTTGTTCTTGTAAAGCAAGGAAAAAAAGCATTTTATCCATAATCACTTGACATTTACAATCAAATATCACAATGATCCACTAGCTGATTTTGCAAGGATTGTTGGATTAGAGGTTAAATCATTCAAGTTAAAAATTTTTATTCTTTATGAGAAAGGCATATATGTTACGTTTAATTTCTCTTATCAATGGTGTTTATTTTCTATAGTTCTTAGCAAATCATGTTAATGAATGTAATGTTAAACATGAATATGAAGGTGAGTGGAATGAGAGGACCTGTCTAATAACTTGTGAGCCCCATGTAAAACATGAGTTACAATAAAGGGCTCACAATAAATAGCAAAACTCGAATGCATTATTACAAATTAAATTATGCTTAGTAGCTTACTTGGTGTTAAGATATTTTATTCTTTTAAAAAATATGTTTTTCCTAAATTATTAGTTTAATTGCTCTTGTTCAAGCGATTAATAGTAAAATGAAAGTAGTTGAGAAATCTAACAAATGTGTTATTATCTAATTGTTTTTCTGTTTTGATTTGGAATCCAATTTGTCCAAATGGATACCATTTTGAGTTCTTTATCCTTTTTTGCCTACTTTTTATGTAAAATTGTTGATAGGTTTATGCTTAAATTTTTTATGGATAATGGAGAATTTATTTCTTACTATTTTCTTTTTAAAAAACTAGACATTTGCTATATCATGTTTCTTTCTCAATATATTATTGATTTGGTATATAATGAAAGTTATGTTCTTTCTTATGTTATTATGAAGTGTTTTACTTTAAGTAATAGTTAATATGATTGTTAACTCTTTTTCATATATCATACAATATGTCATGAAATGAAAATTTTTTATCTTCGTTTGTTTTGGTACAAGTTTTTAACTTTGGTAGCACTCTTCAGCTTTGAGTAAATAATCCTTTCATTGCATTCTCTATAAGGTTTGATATTAATGCTTTTTTCTTAGAATTAAGCATAAACTTTAGAAATATACCATGTGATTAAGGTTGAAATGAAAGTGTCTCATGAAGTTTAAAACATGACACTTAACGACCTTATGATTTGTTTTATTTTTTTTTACCCAAAATTGTTACTTTTTCTATTTCTTTTTATTTTTTATTTTTTTAAATTCATACTCTCTCTCTAAAAATTCATTATTTATCTCTAAAATCAAACAAATTCTCTCTCTAAACCTAGACTAATCCAGAAACAATAACCTTCACGCCACCAGAATCTTCACATTACCACTACCATTAAAAGTTCACATTATCATCAGATTTCACACAGGTGATCACTCCAATTTTGTTTTTTCGTTAGCCCCAAAGTGACATTGTTTTATAAAGATTTAAAACTTTAAAATCCATAGCCTTCTGTTCTAAGCTTTTTTCTTTATAGTTAGTTTCTTTCTAATTCTTAGATTTCAACAAAGAAGAACAAAACCCATTAATCAGTGGCCTTCTGCCCTTATCGTTTTTTAATAACACCATCAACCGTCACTTATCACCAATGGCCACTTATTACAATGCCGAACACTTTTCACATTCCCCTTTCTTTAAACTTTCAAACCTTAAATAAAAAAAATTAACAACCTAAAAATTGTTGCTAATCTACCACTCGCCTTTTGCTTCCACCCACTGTGCACTATATAACAGTTTTTGAAAACCCCAAGTAAATCTCCTTCTTCTTTCTTCCTTTTTTTTTTCTTTAGAATTTCCTAATCTCCAACATAAGCCTAGATCAAAACACCAAATAAAAGTTGCTACCACTTTGGAATTTTGTTGCTTGGGTGGTAATTTCTGCTTTTTGTAACTAAATTTTTTATTATAGATTTTTCTTTGAAGCTATTTATTGAAATTTTGGTTTTGTTTCTGAGTTGTTTTGTTGAGGCTTTGTTGGTGAATTTTTTACTGCTTGTGTTGTGAAATTTGGCTTTTTAAATTGATTTGATTCCTAACAGCTTTATGTTTATTAATAGTAAAATGGATTTTTTTTATGGTTTAAAAGTTGTTGTTGGTGGATTGGTTTGGGTTTAGAAAGAGAATTGATTTAATTTAGAGAGAGAAAATAAATTTTTAAAGAGAGAATATGAATTCAAATGAAAAAAAATAAAAAGAAACAAAAAAGTAACGGTTTTAGGTAAAAAAAATAAAACAAATCATAAAGTAGTTAAGTGTCACGTTTTAAACCTCATAGGATACTTTCATTTCGACCTTAACTATATGGTATATTTATGAAGTGTATCCTAGATTTAATCACTGTTGCCATAACCAACTTGCCAAAAATGATCGTCTTTCATACCATTTATTGTGAATGAAGTCTTACTCTTTCAAAAATATTTTATTATGTTTCATTTGGTAATAATTATTGACATTTTGAGCAAAGTTCTATTTTTTTGTACTTTACATAGTAATAAAATTCCTAACAACTAATAGTTTTTTATTGTATTGCATGTCAATTTTTCCTAAACATATGGGTTTTAATCATAGATTTGAATGTTGGCTTTTGCTTTGAATTTGTTGAATATGGCTTTAATAAAAAATGAATCAAGAAACGATTGTTTACTTTCATAGCTTCTAATTTCTTTAATCAATGTTTCAAATACTCATTTTGTCAAATAAATTTGGCGTTGCAACCTACTATGTAATCGTAGTTAAATCTATTGGTATATAAATTTCAACTGTAATTTGAAAAAGGAATGCTTCAACAAAAGATAAGGTAGAGTGAAAGCCACAATTGTTATTATCAATAACTTAAATAGAGAATTTAGGTAATTATCACCCATGTTTTTTTTCTTAGATATATTCTTTAACTTTTTGGGAATATGCTTAGCTCTTTGTTGATTATTATTGGAACTGAGTTAAATTTGTATTTGATTATTATTGAATATCTATTAATGCTTATATTAGATTAGATTCGATGTTGGCTATTATTGAAAATCTATCGATTATTATTTTATTTTTGATGTTGTGATTGATACGTCGCTATTTTTAGTGATGCTTAATTGTTGATTTAAGATTTGACTTTTTTTTTCTCCTAGCTTTTTTATGTTTGGCTTATTGTTTTTAAGGAGATAGTTCCACTTTTGATTCACAAGGAAAATACTTATTTATTTATCAATGGCTTCCATTAAAAATTTTATAATTAATTATAAATTTAATTGCAGGGTTCGACACGAAGCGAGGGCTGCACACTAGCTTACTATAAATGTTGTTTCCTATTTGTATTGGAGGGACAACTTAACAATGTAAAATAATAAAAATGATTAAGGGGTAATTTTAGATTTAAAGAAAACTTCTCTAGAAACTTCATCTGCTTTTATTCTCACAATTTCTTCCTTTCTTTTCAAAATCTCACTGACTTATATTGCTATGGCCATCAAAATCCCAGACTTCGGAGTAATGTAAGTCTCTATTTTTTTAGCTTTCAATGCAATTTTTGTATTATTCCTTTATTCGATAGATTACATTCTATTGACTCAGTTACTAATTGTTTCTTTTGTTTGAATATGAATTCTTCATAAAAACCTAAAATTTCCTTTCAAAATAATGAATTATTAATCTAACACCTTAGTTATTGGATTGCTTATGCTCTCCTTTATTTTGTTTTTCTGGGTTTCCTTTCATTTGTTTTTTGCATTTTGATTGATAATTTTGGTTTTTTTTTATTATCAACATTGTATTGTGAATTTTATGTGGGTTATAAATTTTTCTTGCGTGTATTTTTTTTAATTTTTTGTTCATATTCTCTTTGATTTACTTAATTTGTTGTTTTTTCAGTTTTCGTTGCTTTATTCCATGCATAAGTTTTACCTTGCATTAATTTTTGGTAGTTAGTCATTATTGGAGATGGGTACAAAGGACTTGACCTTTGTGCAATTTAATCAGTTGATTAGAATGAAGATTGAAGGAACTTATATGGGGTAAAGGAGATCCTTGTAGCCATTTAATTGTTTAAGGCAAATCAATGGTTGGGCGTGCTGATGACCTATTTAATTGGGTATGTGTTTCTCTTTTGATTTTGTGAATGGATATCTTATATTTGTTGCAATATTTTAGTTCACAGACCAACAACAGTTTAATAAATTGTAGATTAATTGCCTTTTGTTAATTATAGTTTTTTTTTTATAAAAAATCTATTCTCTTCAAAAGATTGATTTTTCAAATGGTTTATTTGTAGATTAATTGTGTTCTTCAAGAAGTACAATTTATTGATCAACAACAATTTAAGCAATTTGTGTCTTAAAGCAAAGTAAGAATGGAAGTATATATTCTGGATTTTTAAGAAGAGTATATGGGGAAATACAAGAATTGAAACTTAATTTAGTCTAATGGTTTATACTTATTTCCAAAATCAATTAAGAATTAGTGGTCATGGAATTGCAGCATCTAGGTTGAATGCAAAGTTAAATGTTGTTGGGTGGATTTCTGAGCAAATAGGTAGAGTAAAGGTAGAGATTTTGGATTACTTTAATGCTATGCGATGAAAATTTTTTTAATCTATGGTTGAGATTTATAAGAACATGTGCTATTTTGTAGTTTAATCTCTGGATTAAAACCTTTTTTTTTTTTTTTCCCCTTATCTTCATTCCTACCAAATGGAGTGCAAGTTTTTTATTTCTTAGGCTAATCTTATATTTTATCAGCCTAAACAATACCTTATCAGTTTGGAATTTTAAAGTTCAATAATATGCAACAGTTGCTTAATATTTGTTTTAGGGACAACTTTACAATGAAATACAATTTTGCTCACAATTACTTAATTATTTGGTTTTGTTTTTGAAGTCATGTTAAGAATGCCTATTTAAAAATTCCCAAACTCTATGTTATAGATTGGACAACTTTTATCTTGTATACTCAAGGTTTTAAAGGAGCTGATATTATAGAAATTTGTCATCGTGAATGTAATTATGCCATCAGAGAAAACATTGAAAATGTATGATTATGTCTAAGGAACACTATGAAGAGAAGAAGATAAAAGTAATTATTGTTGATAAAAATGAAGTTCCAAGTAATGGGAAAATTGATGAGAAGAGGATAAATAACTATGATATACCAAAAGATAAGTAGGTTTACGATGAGAGCTATCCTCTGCACACAAATGGATCGTTATCTTTTCATTGATGAAGGTTTTAATTGCATTCACAATGGAAGGCGCAATAGAAATTACATGAAGTGGAAATGGCAACCACAAGATTGTGATTTTCTTAGGAAAATATGATTTGCTTTATAATTTTTTCGTGGATATGCACATCCTAATAATTGTCATAGTAAAGACTGGTTTTTGGTGTGGGGTTCTCTGTTTTAGGTTCAATGCTACAAAATTTCTAGATTTGATATGAAGAAAAAGACTAGTTTTTATGGGAGATTCAATTAATAGAACCCAATGGGAATCCATGCTTTGTTTGTTAATGGGATCTATAAAAGATCCAAAGAAGGTTTATGAAACTTATGGGTGAAGAATCACCAAACAGAAGGAAAATTATAGTTTCAAATTTATGGTAATTAAATGATTATTTAAAGTTTATTTGTTCTTTATTTCACTTTTACACTGGAATTTTGAGTATTTGCCTATTTGGGGTAGTTGATGTTTTGGGGTTGTTTCTGCAGGATTATAAATATATAGTCGAATACTATGTTTCTCATTGTTTAGTATACAAGAACAATGCAAAAATAGGGCAAAAGTGGGAAGCCAACTTTGTGAATTGATGCCATTGATCGTGGTTCATCAAAATGGAAAGGAACTGATATTTTGGTCTTCAACACTACATATTAGTGGTCTTATTACAAAACAAAAGCTAGGTTAGTGGCCATTACATTATCATACTATGAATCTTTAAGAAAACGTTGGCTAGTATACTTTAAAGTTATAGTGTGATCTTCTTTTCAAGGTTCCAATCCTACATTAACCGTAAGTTGGAAAGTTCAACCAAGTTCTTTTTATTAGGAAAGCATGTTAAGCTGTTCTTTTAAGAATTAGGATGACATTGCTATGATATGCACATATGGGCTAAACCTTTATATGCTCTTGTCATAAGGTTGATGTCTACTGGCAATTTCCATATCTTAGGATCAACTATTATCAGGAAAGAAACCAAGTACATCCTCGACTTGATGTCTCTACAGCTTTCAAAAAAGCTTTAATAACATGGGTAGCATGGATTGATAGACACATTAATCCAGGCAAAACACAAGTTTTCTTTTGAAATTCAACATATTCTCATTTCAGGTTTGCTGTTGTTTATGCTGCTATGAACTTTCCTTTCTTTAACATTTACTTAGATGGATTACTAAGTAGGCTCTGATCATTCATTGTATAGGGGAGGACAGTGAAATTCAGGTGGCCACTGTATGGAAGCTGCTTGGCCCCTTAATGACACTTCAAATATGATATACCCTGAGAAGAACAAAATTGTGGAGAAAGTCATTTTGCAGATGAAAACTCCTGTAACATTGCTGAATGTGATTAATTTATTTGTGTACAGGACAAATGGTAATTCGACAATATACGGTGACCTTGATAGCTTAGTTGACCTAGATCTCAACAGTAATGACTTATTGGGGTCGATGCCACAAATCTTTAGAGGGCTAAGAAATTTACAAAGAAATAATCTTCAAGAACAACGATGTCGATAAGTCCCTACTGGTCAAATTATTCCATACTCCAAATCAATTTTAGATTATAGTATTTTCATAATTAAAACAAGATAGCAACATAGTGCGGGCCTGCCCGCTAATCTCGAATAATATTGCGAGGGCAAATAAATATCTATTGTTCTGGTTGAAAACCTCAAAACCGAAGTATCGAAAATTCCGGAAGTCAAAACCCTAAAACTTCCAAAAATCTCATTGCACAATTTCACAAGAACGCGAACCATATCCTTAAAACCGTAACACCCCTCCTCCACAATCTGAACGCAACCATAATGGCACCCGGTCTGAAAACGATTTCGGACCACCCTTCCACTTCCCGCAAGCGCCTCCTGTCCGATAGCGCCAAGCCCAAAACTCCTACGCCGTTGAATCCCTATCCACTCAAAAAGACCCGGAACCTCCCCAACTTAACCGAATGCCAAGCCTGTGGATCCCGAACTGACAGCGCTAACGGCAAAAACCGAATTCAAACGCTTTATAGCGAGTGGCGCATTGTTCTTCTCTGCCCAAGATGCTATCATCGCGTTGACTCATCCCATATCTGCACTTATTGTTTCAAAGAAGCCTCCGACGATTGCTTTTCTTGTGAACAATGTAAGCGATCCGTTCACAAAACTTGTTTTTTAGATTACAAATCTGTTCCGCCGTGGTCGTACTCTGTTTGTGGTTCTGAATTCACGATTTGCATCGATTGTTGGGTCCCCAAACAGATTGCCTGCAAAAGGGGGATTTTGACGCGCAATAGAAAAGCTAACAATTCTAGAGATTCTGAAGTTAGGAATTTTGGGGGGGCCAAGTTGTTGGAAGATGTAGTGAAAGATGCGAATTGTTCAATGGAGAAGAAGGTTGAAGCCACAGTTAAGGCAAGGGAAATGGCGGTTAAGAAAGCCGTTGTGGCTAAGCAGGCAGTGGAATTGGCAAGCAATGCATTGGAAGAGTGTGATGATGCTGAATTGGCATTTCGGTTGCACAGGGCCATGAATAGTTCACCTAGGATTTCAAAAAATAGAAATTTGTGTGATAAAAATGGCTTAGAGCCTTTGATTGCTGGTAGTAGTAGGGCTTTCAGTTGTTTGAAACGACCAGAGATAGTTTATGCCCGGCGTAGAAAGAAACCAGCTGAGATAGTTTATGCTTGGTGTAGAAAGAAAGCAAGTGAGATAGTTTATACACCGCGTAGAAATAAGCCAAATGAGATGGTTTATGTACAATGTGGAAAGAAATCACATAAGTTAGTTTATAAACGGCATAGCAAGCACAGTGAAAGCAAGGAAATATCTGGTGTTGAAATAGGAATGAAGGAGAGAGAAGAGAGCTGTTCTAGTTTGTTGTCCAACTCAAGTGGGGTTGATGGTAGCATGAACTCTGAGTCTAAGCCTTATAATTACCAAGATGAGTCTATTGTCTTTAATGATACACAGTCAGATGGGAAACTTGTTCAATATTTGCTAACATACAGTAGGAAGAAACCAAACTGGAAGGAATCTCCAAATGGCAATTCCAAGTTCCTTTATGAAGGATGTAACCTTGAAAGTCAGGCTACATCCCCTCAACTGCCAGAATCTTTAATGATCTCGACTACTACACTCCAGTGTTCTGCTTTTCCTCATCAAGCCTAAGCTGGTGCAAGTGACTCATGCCTAGATCACTCCTAGACTGAAGAAGGTAATAAAAAGTTCTGCCTTCTTGCTGTACATTTTATTAATTATCTTTTCTTCTTTTTTGATTGAAAAATAGTCTCAATTGTGCTGGGAATTTTATATGGTTGCCTTACCAGTCTTCTGATTTTACTTTGTCCTTATTCATCGCAGAATTGTTTTCCTTGTGCTGGGTTGTGGATTATTTGTCTGGGATGCTTTAGATATTCCTAGCTCTGCTTGGTGTCCTTCATAAGAGTTGGATATCATAACTGCGCCAGTGGAGGAAAAGTGCTGCTGAAGTTGGTCTTTTAACTTCTGGAGGTTTCTGGTTGCAATTTGAAAAGTCTTCTCACCATGGGAATATCCACATATTGGATGCGTAAGTGTCTAAAGTTTGTGTCTCCTTCCTGTGATTTTGGAGTTGTAATTGCCCCTAAATCTTGGTATATGTGTTTATTCAGAAGCTGTTTCAAGAAAAGGGCAAAAATAAATAAATAAATAAATTATTGGAAAATGAAAGTAGGAATCCTCATTCTAAGTGTGGATTTTTTAACAAGAAATAATGTGTATCATAAGCTCTAACATCTAAGTCCTATATATCTTAAATAAGAGCTTGTGCTAGCTTCTGAAGTTTTTGCAGATATAATTAAATGTTGACTGGATGAATTATTTTTTGAATACAGTCGTAGATTTTGATCATAACATATTTTTAAATTTTTAATACATTGAGCAAAATATTCCTTTTTATGGCAAAAAGATTCCCTTATATTTTGTGTTGTAATCTATGGAATGAGTTCATTCGTTTCTTTGCTTAGAAATTCTACTAATGATCCTTGGATAATTGACAAGCCAAATTAAATCAAATATCTTCCATGGTTATAGCCATTTGAAGATGATTTACTCATTGCAAAAAAGCACTTGATAAAAATCTGTCATGGACTGTTGTCCCCTGAAGAGTGAAGACTAATGGAGTCGCTGCAAAATGGGTAAGGTATGTTTACTTTCTGAACACTTCTATAAGTAGCTTAAATTTGATGTTTGCCTCTTTTTTCTTCTAATCATTTTTTAAAATTTGCCATATTTGTAGTTGTTCACTGGTGCTTTGTAAGAGGCAAAATTTTGTTGCAAGGAATGTGATTGTGGCTAACAAGCACAAAAGCAAGGTTCAGTTTAGCATTGAAAGTGGTGACATCATTCAAAATTGCTAAATGGAAGGATTTTTTCTGGATCATCTCTTGAAAAACCTTGGTTAGGCAAGATCATGACTAGGTGATGGCCCTTTTTTGTTCATCTTGACTAAATTAAAATTTTTTGTCAAATTTTAATGTTAGACAATTCTTCACATTTATATTAGATGAAGCTTCTTGGAAATCTACTAGAGAATGTTTCAATATCAACAGCATTATATTTGTGTCTTAAACTATTGTTCCATTGGATGCAGAGATAATCAACATTTGTTCTGATGTGAAACTTATTCTTAATATTTTCCATTTTCCAACTTTTATCTGTTTCACAACTCCTGTAAAATGCTTTGCATGAGGTAACATGCTGGCATTCAATATCTATGGTTTGAATACCATGAAATTGATTTTAGCATGTCAAAAGCAATAAATTTTCCTTTTCATTTAATAACATAGTATGCTTTGTCTTAGAATTAATGGAATGCCTCTGTTTCTGTCAATACTTCCTTCTTAGAGTTTTTTTTTTTTTTTTTTTAACACTTAACATGGACAGTGATGCATATCTCATATTCCAAGATGCACACGAGTTTTGGGCATGCAGCTTCACAAAATTGAAGGCATATATGCCTAAATATCTATACAATTGTAATTGTCTATAGATATGCAATAAAATGTGTTCATTTGAGTAGCTTGGCTTGTCATTACTTCCTATTCTTTTTTATTTGGTACATATTTTTATTGATTTATTCAGATATTTGACATTATATTCTTGGTTATTGTTTGAACTTTTTGGAATTATTGAGAGAAACACTGACATAAGTTCACATTGAAAGATGATAATGAGTCTTACGGCATATTAACAACATTGCTAAAGGTATTAACTTTCTTAGAAAGGAAAATTAGGAGAAAAAATGAATTGCCAATGTGAATCTCTATTTCGCTTCACTCACAATGTTTCCAATGCCTCTTTGATTCACTATTCTCTAAATACAATATTGTAGCAAAGACCTAAAAATTAGGAAATGCTGAAGGGTGTGAAAGCAGTTGCTGGAAACACAAGTCATATGAGGTATTGTCTTCATTAAGTGACTAAGTGACTATGTTGGACATTTCCTTAATTTCTGTTTAGAGTTACAAGTAGCCATGTAGTGCTCAAAATGCTTGGTGAATTGATTTTAGGCTGCTGAGTAATAGCACACTGTTTGGCCTCCAGTAAACCTTATTTTAAACTTTGGATATGCACCTGGGGGATAACCTTTAAGAATGAATGTGTTGATAGCATGTATGTTGAGTATTATTTATTGATTTATTCCTGTATAAATCGAAACATATTAGTAAGAATCAGAGTTTGAACTGCTTGTAGTTTGTATGATATGAGTGCATATTTAGAAAAGATTCATGATTTTCTGTATGCGCTTTGGTTGTGGCCTGCAGTCTGCTGAAATGTTAAAAGTGTGTTGCTTAGAACATGGGAAATTCGGACGGATATATGATGAATGGTATCACCCTCCCCTCCAAACACTTTCGAATATGAGCCAAATGGTAGGATTTGACTGTATGCAAGTTATTCATTATGCTTAAAGGTTAAAGCATCATCTCCTGAGAAAGATACTTGCCTCGAATAAGCTGTAATTGCTTAACATTTTTCTTTTTTTGGTATTAGAAGAGTGATTTCATCGACATTGTCGCAAAACCATCTGTTTGAAATGGGTGAGGATGCTCTTAGGCCTATAAATCAAAGGTTTTTCTCTATCTAATAGATAAGTTTTTTGGATTGAAAGTGTGGATTCATTATTAGTGGTTTTAGAGTTTGAAATAGATGAGGATTCTTGAAGTTATAAGTTAAGGGGTTTTTCTTTTTTCACTTAATAGGTACTTCATTTGGGTTGAAAAAGTGGACCCTAACAATACACATCCCACTTCTAGTCGTTGTGGTTGAATTATTGCAGTCAATTCACAACTCGCTACTGATTTTAATATGTTGGAGCAATCTCTAATTAAAAAAAAAAAAAAATCCGAGGCAAATACCCAGACCATCAAAATCCTACTACTGTTTGTACATAAATTTCAAGGCGATTAGCTAGGATTGGACATATTTTAGCGTCAATTCTCAAACCCCTAAGCTAACAACCAATTAGAATCTACAAATCCGTGAATGCCAAACGAATCCATGAACAACAATTCAGTAAAAAGCCAACACCTCCTTCAAGCGTACCACCACCACCATAGCAACCCCAAACCTTATAACCACCTCCCTTAATACCGACCCATTAAAGACAAACCCTTTAACAACGGTGCTAGAACCCGTGGAGCCAATTTGCCAGCCAGGAACAATAATCTTGTTCTTCAAATATTAAGGTTAAGTTCTCAAATTATGAAGAGAAGGGAGAGGGGAATGGTGTTGGTGGCAACTAAATCACAATTTGCAGCTCTTAATGGCGATTAGAAACCCTCTGCGCCCTCTTTCTCTTGAATTCCCCTCAAATTCTTCCTTTTAAATTCACTGGAAACACCAATTTTAATTAATTTTTTTGATGCATCAAGTAAAGTTGATTAAATAATCTGAACCTCAACAAAAAAAAAAAAAAGAAGGAAAAGACTAAATAATTGAAGCCCTATTGAATTTGACAGAGTGAATGAAAGCTTCAGTAGCCATGCGGATGTGTGTAAGGATATGTTTGTACTTTCAACATTCCAACATGCCCTTGCATTCCATCCCTTTCGTATTGCTTCCACATTGCCTGCTCCTCTACCAAAAACTTGTGCTTCTTCTCCATGTCTGACATTTGCACGTATGACGGTGGCGCCACCACAAGCGACGCCGCGAATGGATCACCACCGTTTGTTCCTGTGCTTTTACCGTCGGATGATGGGGGTGCCGGTAAGGCTAGCGCTGCTGGTCTTCCGGCTGATCCAAATGTAACGCTACTAGCACTTCCGGTTGCTGCATAACCTGATGAAGCCATGGCCGCCTTTGTTTGGCCATATTGGTACATGCCATCAAGTAATAATATGTCGAACCCACCTCCAAGTGTTGCTCTCTGTTTGGTGAGGTTGCTTGCTGATTGAACCAAGGCTGATTCCCAATCAGCTTCATCCTTGAAAGCTTCCCATCCTAGACCTGGTGGAGGACCGGCTGGTGCACCACCATCAAACAAAGCCAATGCCAATTTGTCTGCGTGGTCTTGACTTGACATTGCGTCCTCTCCTAGGTTCAATAAATCACCCTCTTGTTGCACAACTATAGACTTGGAATTATCTTCTTCCTTTTCTTTCTCTGGTTCTTCCTCAACAGGGGCTTCAAAGAAATCTTCTGAGCTTGGTAAGGCCTTAATGGCATTCATGTCTTCTTCACTTGCTTCTGGTTCTTTAAATTCCTGGTCTGATTCATCCTTTGGTTCATCCTGGATTCCCGCGCCTTGCTCCAATGCAGACTTTTCACGGATAAATTCATCGATAAGGTTGAGTTTATTCTGTGTAATTTTCTCAATTTCGGGATACTCAGAAGATCGTGCAATGCCGACACTCCTGCACCAGGAATAGAAATCATCAAGTTCATCAAACTGCTTTGCTTCACGGCAGAATATATCATAGATTTTTATGGAGTCAGAAATATCAAGCTCCATAAAACGGTCAATTAAAATGCCCAATATTTCTGTTATATCGTAATATATCTGGAAACTTTCTTTCACTACTGGGTAAAGAGCCACAGTGACGACCCTGTTGCACCTTGCTGAACCTGTTTCAATCCAACAAAATCAAATAGATTCAAATCTTCAGGCCAATTATAAAAGTAGGAACCTCTCCGAATTAAGAAATGTTAATGCCTGATATACACAAACCTGTTGGTCGACAGGCTAAGAAGCGCTCGAGGAGCTGCTGCAAATGCTGCAATCTTGAAAATATATGGTCAGTCTTCATCTCACGGACTGCTGTGGATCTGATAACAATTGCCTTATCGTTATCTTCCTCTTCTTCATTATATCCATACGTGCTCCATTTCCCACGCCTATCTTGCATCTTGTATTCCAGTCTTTCATCAAGGTACAGTGCATAAGTACGCACAAATGCAGAAAAATCCCAGGAATTGGATCGTGAAGTATCACGAAAATCTGACATGTTGAGAATGCGAGTCCCACGCCTTGTTGAAAAGAAGATCTCTTGTTCGTACGCTGGATCACCTTCGGACAGAAGGCGGTGTATCAACATAAGAGTTTTCAGCGCCACTGTCCAGTTTTTGGTCTTGTTGAGGCGTCTTGAGAGGGTGTCGACGCAGGCACTGATGTAGGCACGTGAATACGAGGTTAAACTGAGTATTTCTCGAATGTGTCTCTCCTCGGGTGGGTATTCTTCGTGTCTTGTTGCCTTAACAATGGCAACATCTAGGTCGGACAGTGAGGTGCTGCCGCCAACTTTGGCCAGGCTTATGCTGGTCTGGTCCTTGACATGCCCAAGTGCTCTTTTGATCTTGCTTGGAGCCATGGGTTTAGGTTATTAATTAAGTACCCCAGTTAACTCGAATGGTAGCTTCTGCTTTTAACAGGCTCGACTTTTATTCGACCTTTCACAAGGGCGAATAAATAAACCTGGTAAAATTCATCAATATTTGTTATGAAAAAAGTGAAACGATATCCAGAGTCTAGATTGTTTGAGGGTAAATATGAAAATTAATGCTGAGAATCATGGAAGACATAAACAATGTCTGCGCTTAATTTCGAAGATCTTTAGTGAGCAAAAATCCCAAAAGAGAGTTAAAATTCCCAGCAACAATACGGGAAGAAAGGAAGAGAGACGAAAGAAGAGAGGAGAAAATTTTTCTCCTCTCCTCCTGTAAAGCTTTCTCCTACCCTGCTTCACCATCTTTACCTTTTTTTTTTTTCGTCTAAATCAAACATTATCCGCCTTTATTTCCCATTATTTTAGCATGAACAAGAATACTTTCTATGGGAGATATTTAGCCATATGGCAAAAGCTAATTGGCTGCTGCCAAAGAAGACTTAAAATTTGTAGACAGAAAATTTATCTTTCAGTTGTGCCAAAGGAAATTCTCGGCAGGTCTGGTTTGTTCAACCCTTTGACCTTTTCAGATTTGCATGGACCATAAAAGAAAATGCTTCAGGCCTATAAACATCGAAGTGAAGCAGTTGACAGGAAAGAATTGACTACTCTACAGTATTGGAAGTTATAACCGACTGCTAGCATAAAATAATAATTGCAAGACAAGCAAGCTCTAAATAAACACAACACCTTTAAATTTTTACAACAACGTTATTCATCATGTATTATTATAAGAAAAATACCCATAGAGGTCATAATTTTATTCTAAACAACTAAGAACTCAGATGACAGTTTTCCTTCCAAATCCAAGCATGAAATCTACAATTCAGTAACCAGCATCATAACTAGAATACCAGAAACATTTTCCACCAGTTATTACAGTTATGAAAGTAGAGTTATAGCCACAAAATATTACAGATATTTGCAACTGGGGGGCAAACTCAATCCCCCAAAACACAGCTTTCCAAGTTTGGCAAACCTGCTCCAGCTGGCTTCTTTATGGAGACACCCAATGTCATTCCAACAGAGACTAGCGTCTCAAGTGATCTTCCACTGTTAACTATGAGGTCATCATCTATCTCAATTGCATCCTGCAAAACAAAACACAACTTACAAGCATAAATGATGTGTAGTAAAGTCACGCTTGTAGTCTCATACATGACAGAAATTAGTAATAATAAACCAAATCAGTACTAAGGATATATGTAGTGCCGAGGCCTGAATCCCTTTTTTGAGACAGTATTAGATTGTCTAAGAAGTTTAAACCATGTACATAAAATGATAAGTATGAATGTCTAAAACAAACAGTCATGAACAAACAAAAAAATAAAATTAATTAAAAAACTAAACTATTTGCAAAAATGGAAGTTTTGAGGAAAATAAATATAGTTTCGGTCCTTGCCAAACAACCCTAGCTGGCGAGGGCTATGTCCTTATCATTATGGAGAAAGAGGGTGAGATTTGAGAGCCAAAAAAAATCAGCTGAGGTATAATATAGCGTTGCAGCCAACTTTCTTTGTCAACAAGTAACAGCATACATATACCAACCTTTTCAAAGACACAGATCACTGTGCTCCCCCCAAAAGAGAAATATCCAAACTGTGGATAGAACAAATGAATTGCCAATTAAAAAGTATGACATTTTACAGAAAGATAAACATTAATGAAATAAAAAATAAAAAATTCAGAGAGTCAAAATGTGCCATAGGTACTTGTACTCTATGATTTTTGAAAATTTAATCCTTCTAATATAATTTAAAGAAATTTAGTCCTTGTATTATTACTTTTTAAGAATTTTAGTCCAATCGTTCCCAATGTTAAATTTTATCCGTTAAATTGCTGATGTGATTGCTGACATGGCATTTTCATTTGTTTTCAAAATTATTAATATTTATGTGAATTAAAATAATGGTCATGTGGACTACAAAAATCCACATAAGCATTACCAAATAATTTTAAATATTACTTAATAATTTCTAATATCATTAAAAAAAAAACCTGAAAATCAAAACCAAAAAACAGAAAGAAAAACCGTGAAACCCAAAAACAGAATGAACCCAAATTCTTTGTTCTCAAATTATTCGTTTCTCATTCGTTCTCAAATCCCAAATCGAAATCGTGAAACCATTCCCCACAACCATATACGCTACCTAACCCATCACCCACCAATGACAACACACCACCGAAACTGTCAAACCAACCCACAGTACCAGCGCCCCATCAGCCAACAAAACGCCCATCACCAACAAGCAACCAAAAAAAAAAACACACACATCACATGGGAGGGGAGAAGCAGCGCCAATACACACAATATATATATATATATATATATATATATATATAACATAGCCGCTTTGGTTTCAGAAAGAGACAGCTTCGTGGGTTTAAAGGTGTTCTTAGGTGGGTTTGGTTTGGATTTATAGAGGAGTTAGGAAGGAGCAGCAAGGAAAGAAAAAGAAGGGGGGCCACAGCCGGCGTTAGGAGCGGCAAAAGTATATGGGAGGTCCATGGCAGCTAAAATTTTGGAAAAGGTAGAAACAAAGAACAACATATCAAAATCTTAGGAGGATCGGAAGGTGGAAGGAGGAGATTTTGCAGCT
The DNA here is from genome assembly GCF_002303985.1 of Durio zibethinus. The sequence goes on along the minus strand of NW_019167915.1, from coordinate 6,918,727 downwards.
TAAAGTTTCAGTTTTAGATTACAGATCTAGGTAGATCTAGGTCATTTTGGAAAAACCTTAGCTTGAAACGGAGAAGAGGTTTTTTTTTTTTTTTTAAGGGAATGAAATAAAAATAATGATATTTAGATGGTAAGAAAACTTATCTACTGTTTAAATGGTTAATGTGGCCAATATGTTAATCCATGTCAGCATAAAAAAATTATAAACCAATGAAAATGCCATATCAACAATCACGTCAGCCATCTAAACGGATAAAATTTAACACTATTAATGATTGGACTGAAATCCTTAAAAAATAATAGTACAAGGACTAAATTTTTTTAAATTAGACTAGAGAGACTAAATTCCCAAAAATCGAAGAGTACATGGACCTATGACACATTTTGACCAAAATTCATGGGGTGCTAACCTCATCTCCCTTTTTGACAATGTCACCTTCCTTCTTCACGAAAGTAATGCTACCAACCATAGTTGCTCCAATTGCAACAAATGCCACCTGCAGTATGGAAAGGGAGAAAATCATATTCTTGACATTTGGTACAAAAAATTTTGCTTTTTGATAATAGCCATAAGAGGGTGATAAATGAAATAGTCATCCAAAGAAGGCAAGAGGTTATGGTCCTAAAAATATAATGTATCTATGCGTCTATGCCATGCAGAGCCTTGAGCCACACCAGAATTTCAAAAACATATAAAAGGAGAAAATCATATTCTTGACATTTGGCACAAAAAAATTTGCTTATTGATAATAGCTATAAGAGGGTGATGAATGAAATAGTCATCCAAAGAAGGCAAGAGGTTGTGGTCCTAAAAATATAATGTATCTATGCGTCTATGCCATGCAGAGCCTTGAGCCACACCAGAATTTCAAGAAAATATAAGTAAGAGATTCACAGTCAACTAAAGCATAGAGACAAACCTTTCCAAACTCTTCAGTAGAAATAATGGACACCACTCGTTTATTCTCTGTGAAAACATTACAATATTTGCTGTTGACAGCAATAGGATTAACCTAGGAAATGGAAATATGTAAACAAAGGGGAATCATGCAAAAGCCACTAGTAAAAAACAAGACCCATAAAATGAAAAAGAAAGAAACAGAGGCAAGAAAAAAAAGAAACTAATCCAACATGTGCTAAGGTACATTTATGCACTTACAGTGTATAAGCATCCAGGAATGTTTACAAATTGCTCGATGGTGCCAGAAACTGGAAAATGAAACCTATGATAGTCCTGTTACAAGGATAAAGGAGACAGAGTTTAAAGAACAAAAATCAGATAAAACAATTTTAGGTTATTTCATGTTACAGTAGTAATACTGAAGGAGCTTGCACCACCAACCTGTGGGGCCAACCTGAATATCACCAAAGTTCCATCAACAAAAGCATTTGAACAGATTTCTTTCCCCAGAAGACCTTGAATCGAAAACTTTCGACCCTAAAAATTGCCGATACAAAATTAAAGTGTGTTCCTAAGATATTTTCCGAAAAGAGAGGAAAATTAGAGAGAAAAGAAAAAGAAGAATAAAAGCATATAAAACACTTGGTGGGATAGCATAAGAGGACTTGATATTTGGCTTAGCTGTAGTTGGTGAAAGGAAGGAGATAAGATTGTTCTATGTGAGGGTCTTGATCTCATGTATCAAGCAATATACAGAACTCAATGTTGACAATGCGGTTTAATATAGCAATTTTTCCTCTTAGTAAACTAGTATGAATCAAGGAAACTGAAACACTAAAAATTTAAAACAAAAACAATGGAGGTAAATCATACCTTGATCCAAAATCGTAGACTATCTTGTACTGATTTAAAAGCCATCAACCGACTATCAGCAGCACATACTGCAACATCATCACGCTCCAAGGAAGCAATTGGTCTTGCTCCAGGCTTTAGCTCTCTCACGAAAAATTCATTAAATGTCTGAGACAACAAAATATAAGTTAATGCTGCCAAGAACCAGCAAATACAAAAAAATAAAAGAGAAGTTCCGGCAATGTTATCATAAATCATGCCGCCACTTATTATAGAACCTAAATTAACAAGAACCAGGGGTTAAATTGCAAGTTATGTTCCTATTCTCTCTCAGTCCAGCTAAGGATGCATCCAGAATAAAGAGAGAGAATCCTTACATACAAACAAACCGATAGTCATAGAGCAAGCAAAGTTCAATTCAACTCGAAGGGGGCATCAAGTATGAATTTCATCAATTGTGGAAATATGCATGGTACTCAGTAGCTTGGTTAGAAGGAGAGAGAGAAAGAACTAACATCCTCCATACTAATAAGCCCATAAAACTTGGTTAAGTAATTAGTCTTTTGTTTAGTAATATTATTGAATTATTTGTGTATAAGCAAAAAAACAAAACAAAACAAAAAAACAAAAGAACCAAAGAAGACAAAAGGAGCAGAACCTCCAAGAACAAATTTATTCATTAGGTTAGTAGTTTTTGGTACTTTAAATTTGGAACAGCACAGAAATTTTGGTAAGTAAATGAAAATTAATGATGCCTAGAATAGGTTGTATTATTTATAAGAAGAATCAACTTTATTCGTTCTACTTGAGCTTCTTCATAAACATTGTCACTAGAATACCAGTTAGGATTTACAGCATGGATTGGGCACACTATAAATTCATAAGAGGTACCCCAGCCCTTATTACTTATCTACCCACTGAGATTTAAGTCCACAAGGGGTAAAGGCTCAACTACAGGAAGTGGTAGGGGGGAGATGTTTGGAGTCCTAGGGCAAGGAAACCAAAAGAAGAAAAACTATATGAATTTAACAACTTACCTCAACAAGAAAGAAAAAGAATTCAAATTTTGGTGATATAGAACTTTACCTTAAAGTGCTCCAAAGGATACTTGACTTCAGCCATATTGATTTGATCCTACAATACCATAGTTAACTTATATAAGAACACAACACAAACTTCTAAAGTAATGGATTTTTAGCTTGTCCATTTCAAAAAGTCAAAGGAAAACCATATCACAATCATTAGGCAGTATATTATATTACAAAGGAATTCAGGGAAGCCTAAAATATCATTTAAGCCTATAACCAAGCATCATTTAGACAGTATCAATCAAAGCAACATACTTATAAATTCTCCTGATCAAAACCTTAAAACAGTCATCAAAAAAGTCAAAGCTATCACGGCAGCATTGCAATGGTTTCTTCAATAAAACAGTATCACACCTCAAAAAATTCAACAAACTTTGATATATCTTTAGCAGATTCAACTGAATTCATCTGTCTTCCTTGCCTCTCTGAGATGCTTTGCAAGATCTCCTTTGCTCCTGCATCCAAATGGCCCACCAAAAGATTATAGATTAGAGACATCAGTTTAGCCTTCAAATTTTGGGTGTCAGCTGGTTCATAAAATTATTTAAAATTTAAATCTTATTTAGATAGGCTGGATAATGAAATAAATTAAGCACAACTACAAGTTTATACATCTGTTACCAAATGGCAAAAAGTTCATAGTTTTATTGAGTCTAATATTTTATCTGTTACAGAATATTTGGTAGTGATAGAGCTAAAGGAACCGTAAAGATTAATGAAGTTAAGGCCCATGAAACTGGATAAGTGGGAAACTCCTGAAGCGGATGGACATTCTTGTTTTTGGCAAGGATCATAATCAATTTAGGATGAAAAGGAGTAATGTATTCATATAAGAATGATAGTAAAAGCAAAATAAAGGTAAGCTCATATATATGTTCCCTTTCATTCCAAGTAACCATCATATACAATGCATTCCTTAATTAGATGTACAAAAATGAGTGTCAAATCATGAATATCAATACACCAGACTTGTACCATTTTGTAATATATCTTTAACAAAGAAAACAATGAACAACCTCTCTATATTTCAAATATTTGAAAGAATTGGGAATTATAATCATAACAAAAGAATGTGACACTGAAATATCCCCGCATGAAATTGAAATTGGGCAAAGGGGTACAAGATTAATGCTTATACTTTATCTAAATATGTGGCCCAAACAAACAAAATTTTCAAAACTATCACTCTTATCACATGAAATCCCACCATAACAAGTTATTTGTTAATAACTGTTTAGATGAATTTCAACTAAAGGCATAACATACATCAATGTGTAAAGCGAAAAGGCATACCTTTATCTATAAGGCCAAGTCCTATTTTTGACTGGTAAATGGCTCTCATTGACAGAACAATCTTTGCATCGATTAGTTCTTCTACCAGCCTCTTTGTCTTTCGATCACAGACCTAAAGCAACAAACTGTTAAAAGAAAGATAACATGTAGAGAAACATCTTCAGGAAGTACTGATGTGATTCAATAGCACCAAGAAATCACCAAAAACTAGCAGATCAAGAATGAGATTTTTTTTAAAAGAAAAATAAAACTAAGAAAATGTACCAAAATATGTGAAGCACTTGATCCAGAGTTCAAACCAACATCGTATGATGAAAAATGGGCCCACTCACTTAGTTTGAACATCCACCTACAAAATTACAATTTGAACTTACCATTTAAGCCATGGGAATAAAGTTCAATGATTACACTAAGAAATTTCAAGATTATATTACAAAATCACAAAGTTGAAGGATGAAAATACTCACCCATATGAGGCCTGTTTCTCAGTCAAGAACCCTCCCGTCATGACCTGGTTACCAGTTCCTTCGTCGAAACACAAAGTCAAATGAACCACAGTGTTCAGCTTATCAGAGACTTCAACTATCTCACCACAGACAGGGCAGCAATTCATAATAGGCTCTCTGCAATACAGGAATATAGTACACAAAAAGAACTGGCAATATTTCACATCAAGTTTCTGGTGAAATTTGCAAGATGAATACAGAAGACAATGTAGATGGAAAAGCACTTCTAAGACAAACACCTTGTCTCACCATATATGCAGAGTACCTCAATATGCAAGTCAGCTTATGATGTCAAATAAAGTACGTCAATATCATTCATAATTTAACTTAGGCTAGAGGCATTACTTTTCTTGTTGAAGAGCAAGAAGTTCAGCCAACTCATCCATGCTCACAACACCGTCCCCATTTTTATCTGCGGCTTTGAAGAGCTTCTCTTTCTAGCAAACCAGTGCAAAGATAAGGTCACGAAATGAAGTTCCATGAAGAGTTAATACCCAATTGTATCATTAAGATTTGATGACCTAAATAGATGATTTTTAATAAATAATTCCAAAAGGATAAACCACAGATGATGTGAAGATATAGATAATTACCCCCCCCCCCCACCTCCCAAAAGAAAAAAAGAGACAGAGAGAGGGGCAGATAAGGAATTTGAAAAATGACAAGCAAGCAAATTTCTTGGAGAATAAATTGTGAATTGTATCATTTGGATTCAGGTAGGAGGGGAAATTTTTATAGAAAAACAATCAGATGCACAGAAACATGTGGAGGATACAGACCACAAACATGAAAAACCAAGCTTGCAGCTTTTAAGCTGCAAAACATTTGGGTTTAACTTAAAAGGTTGCCATGATGATTAGACAAGACAACTTAAAATTTGGAACTCATGCCCCAAATGCAAATGCCCAGCTCTAAAAAAATTAAATAGGACAACCCATTTTATCAAGGAAAATTCACTGCAACACCGTATAAAAGAAAAAGTAGTGCAAATAAACCACTTCAGCTGAAACCTTGCTAGCTGCCACATTATTGCCAAAAGCATTAATTAAGTCGGAAAACTCAGAGAACGAAAGCTTTCCATCTTCATTGTAGTCCTGAATACATATAAGGCAAGAGTTTTAATACAAGAACTAGAAAGTTGCATTCACAGTCCAAGATATACTTGTCATAAGAACTAAGAGCAATATCTCCAAAGTTTCTAAGCACATAAATGGAAAGGTTAGATTAGAACTTAAGAGCAAACTGACTTGCAACCATTAGGATTTTATTTTAGTTATAGTTTTAAAAGCCACGGTTAGCTACACTTGTACCAGTTGAGTTTGGATCAAACCAATGACATATAAAACTACATACTTATCATGTGAAGAACAACCAGAAGAACTGTAGGAATAGAGAAAAAGAAATGAGAAGAAATTGGATTTAAGGGTGTTACCATTGTATTATAGTACCACACTATATAAAGTCCTATTATTAGTAACGGCTTCGTTTTTCCCTTTCTCACCCTAATCTACTGATCTTGAACACAAAATAAATCCAAAAAATGGAAAAAATAATGCACATCTTACACAACTAAACCCACCACATAACATTCATGTTTTTTTTAACCTATCCTTAAGATACAAATGCTTTAGTAATTTCTCAGATACACAATTTCATAGCTAAGAGATAAACATCAATGACTACATTAAGACCTAACATTTTCCAGTAATATTTATAAGCAAATAAAATGTGGAATTAAAAACAGATTATTAAATATGACTTACCATTATTGATAAAATTCGTCTTGCAAAATTTTTCTCTGTTTCTATTGGATCCTGACAGTTTTTCCAACTAGATGTTAGAAATAATTATCATAGTTCCAATCAACTTTGAGAATTATTTGTTACATACTGCACACCTCAACATTACAGGAAAGACATATATGGCCAACAACTTTGTCAGATGATACAGGATCAAGCAGGTCAAATGTCTCGAGGTCAGAATCTGAATCCTGAAATGAAGAGTTTTATGCAATGAAGTTATCCTGAACAGCAATATATAAAAAGATATTCAATGAGAAGACCACTCACCTGTGTTAGATAGTCAAGTAAATTGATCTCACAGTACCCAATGAGATTATTCTTTGATAATCTATTTGTCTGCACCAAATGGACATATTGACAAATAGAGTACAGCGTGATATGAAAAGCAAAAATGAAGTTTAGTAAAATAAATGAAAATTCACTTTTAGCTTGTTGCACACACCTCAAATACTGAGATTCTAGCAACACGAGGTCCATTTCTTTCCAAAAGAAGTTTCCTCTCCTGTCATAAGATTAAATCATGTGTCAGATGACAGAAGCAAAAAGTACAAACTGGGAATATCAATTCCATATCATGACATTCATGAAATAGATTAGCAGCTTTGAATGACTGCCAGCAACATTCAACTGGTCATTTCGGACAAACAAATACAGAAGAAATTTTACAAGCTACAACTACTGCAAGGGCAATGATAAAGCATTTCATTCACTTCACAATTCGCTCATACCAGTAAAGAAGTAACATGGAGAAACGTGCGAACATCAATAAGGTTTAGAACACCTCCAAATGTAAACCAAAGACAGCAGCACATTTTCAGTTTAACAAAGTTAAGAACCAATCTAGCTCCCTTTTTACTAATTAAATATAGTAAACTGGAAATTAAAAAAAAAAAAAAGGAAAAATCCATATCAAATAATGAATATGTGCAGCTCATTCCACAAAAATATGCGAATTTGATTGATCAAATAGCTGGATTTTCCTCTCTTTTTTTCCTCATATTTTCTTTTTCAAAATGCTGAATATCCATCAGTACAGATTCAGTTCCTAGCTAACAACTAACATAAAATATCACAATGATCACATCTTTAACATGCTCCCTAGCTAACGCTACTGAATATCATTTTTGAAATGGCACCATAAATTTCACAAATTGGAAATAAATCAATGATTATTCAAATCAAATAAGATTAAAAATAGTATAAAATCATAAGTTTGTAGTTCAGAGTACTCACACAGTTCCAGATAGGTTTGTCTGTTCTGCACCACCAAAGGAAAAAAAAAAAAAAAAAAGAAAGAAAAATGTTAACATGCATTAAACTTGAAATGAAATGTCAAGCCCTAAAAATGTAAAAAATGTATCATCGAAGCTATCTGCAGCAGATCCACAGGAAATTTTTTTGCGTTCAACAGTAGTCCAAAATTGAAAAACACGGGCACCACTGAAAGGAACAAATTGCAAATAGAAGCAAAACAGTAGGTAAAGAAGAAAAAAAAATCAGAACTAATTTTTTTGTACGTAATAAGAATTTGGCAATGCTTAACTGATCAGAAATATTTGTTCGAAACGTTTGCTCCCCAAATGAAACACATGCCAGCCACTTGTCCTTAAACTTCATCTCCGCCTACAACCAAAGAGAGAGAGAGAGAGAGAGAGAGAGAGAGAATTAAACAAAAAAAAAAAAAAGAATCGCAGAAAATAATAGTAATAGGAAAGTAGACAGTGAATTATCAATACGTTAATCAGAGTAAGGAGAGCAATGCCAGAGAAATCCTCGGCGGCATGGAGTTTCTGATGAGGAGAAGACGCACTTGTATGGTGGTGATGACGGCGATGGAGATGCAGTTTCTGCTTCAGCCGAGAGATGCGCGAAGGTTTAGTATCTGCATCCGAAGAAGAAGAAGAAGAGTCGTCCTCCTTTGAGCTCCCGTGGCCCATACTCTCCGAACTCTAAAATCTCTGTCGTTTCCTTTCCTTTCCTCCGGCGTTTTGCTTTTTTTTTTTTTGGGTTAATAATTGGAAGAAAGATCGGACCGCGGAATATCCAGTATCCACAGAAAGTGGAAAAGTCAGATGGAGGCGATATTTTTTATGGTGGTTTAGTATCATTTCATTCCGCTGCGGGCCTGCGGCCCTGTGAACCTGCCCCTGCCCCGCTGGCAGTGGATGCTTGAAAGTGGATAGAATTATTAAAGGAAACTTCGTCGTTTAATAGTAGTGGATTTGGTGAGTGCTTGCAAATGGGACCTCCTTGTCTTTTTGTTACCCACGTGAGGGCAGAGCAACACGTATAAGTCAAACCATCTCTTTACGCCAAAACAAAAATTTAACCACCAAAAGCCCAAAGTGTATTGGAAAAGAAAAAAAAAGTAAAAGAAACAAAAGCGGCTTGGGTCACATTTTATCCGTAATTTTATATGGATTTAATAATTTAAAAAATAAAATGATGATAAGATATAAATATAATATAAAAATAATATAATTTAAAATTTTAATAATAATTATATTTATTTATTTAAAACTAAAAATATATATTTTAAAGTATAAATTATAACATATAATTTTTATATTAACACAAATATATTTTTATATTAATATAAATTGTAATATATATATATATATATAAAATATGATAAGAATATATGAATTTTAATATTTTACATGATAAAAATATATGAATCAATTAATCTAATCATTATATTTATGAAAAATTTTTTAAAAAATGATAAAGTAGATTTATAGCTTACAAAAAATATAAATATAATTTTACTGATTTTATTTGTCTAACAAATAAAAAAATCTAAATTACATATTTTTTATTTATTTTTACAAAAATAATATTAAGTGAAAATTATCTTATTTTAATAAATATTTTTTTTATTTTTAAATTATGTTATTCAATCTTATATATCTATTAATTTTAATGCAAAAATTACTCTAACAATTTAAGAACATTAATTAATTTAAATTTTATGTCGTTCACTTATTTATTTATATTAAAATAATATTTCATTATGTTTATTTTTATATTTTATTACATTTAAAATTTTTATAATTTATTTTTTTTATCTTACAATAATTTTAACTGTATTTTTTTATCGTCTGCCTTTTTTTTTTATTCTCTTGATAGGCCGGGCCCATCAGTTATTCGTGGAAAACTACTCAGCAAACACAGTTCGATGGACAAAAGATGATAGTAAAGCACCTTGGTGCTTAAAGAACTTCCACATGCAACAGCTCAAATCGAAGGTAAAATCAGTTCATATCATACAAATTTCAATGGAACAAAACACCATCGCTAATGGTTTCGCTAAATCTGGACTCCACAGAACGCGACCTGGCTCTCTTTTCCTAATTTTAAAGTTTATTCTTCTTTCTCTTTTAATTTGTATTTTTCCTTATCAATCATATATTCATTCCAGCTTTCTAAAAAAAAAAAAAACTCCATAAAGTTCAAGATTGAGATTAATTTGAAAAGAAGCATCATCTATGACTGCCCATAGAAGCCTTTATCTATATAGTCTGTCCTATAGGTGTTAGTTAAGTTACCAAGTTTGTGCATTCCATGCGTCAGATGGCAAAATGATTCATATATATGAGAATTATCAGCTCAACTTATTGCTCTTCATTGTCTTTTTTGTTTTTTTACTCTTTTTGGCCAATAATATTGCTCTCTTTTTTTCATCCCACAAGCTACTCTCTCACTCTTGATTGTCGAAAAACCATTCATTTTTCATCACTAGCCCTAGAGACATAGCTAAAGGTGAGTCGAGAGTTCAAGCGGTTAGCCCCAGGGACATAGCCATAGGAGAGTCGAGAATCAAGATCAGTTTAAATCGGTCATGTACTCCATCTTTTAAGGCAAATCTCCATTTACTTATATATGTTCTTTTTTCTTTTTTTTTCTAAAGTGTTTTAAAACTAATGTTTTTAGAATTATGTCATTTTTTAAAATATAATTTTATTTATTTTGGCTTTTTTAATCGAAAACCAATTATCATCAATTTTCTATCCAAAAAGATACTATAAAATTTAGATACAGCAGTTTGAAAATAATTTTTTATTAAATTACAAACCAAACGTGTAAACATCCAAAATTAATGATACTTCTAAATTAAGAGAGTTATAACACTAACAGTGGACCTACGGTCGCATCAAACATTCCCTTTCATCCCAACCAAATTTATTTTGCCACGTTAATTCACCACCTTAATTATATAACTATATAATCTAATGTTAATATATAAAATTTATACATTAACAAATATAAATGTACAAATAAATTGTATGAAACCCCAAAAATTAAAAATAAAAAATAAAAAAATTTAAAAGAATTTTTTTACTTGAATTTCTAAAAGTTTTGTTGGACACCTCAAAAATTTTTTTCTGAACATATCTTTATTATACTTAATTCCCTAATCACTCAATTCACTCTACTATTTAATATTCAGCTACAATTTACAATAAGCTAACACCCAACATTCAATAAATACCTACTTCTATCATAATATATAAATTCGTAAATTTATAATTATATTTAATAAATTAAAGAGTTATCATCAATCTTTTTTATTAAGTTAGATTGATCATGTAAGGAATCTATCTTTTTAAAGAGTTCTTAAGCTTGACTAAAGATTCTTAAAAAAATAGGTTCAAATTTATTAACCAAAATAAGATTTGAGAGTTCGATTATGAGTGAGAAAAATTATAATTTCCTCATAACGCCTATCAAAAGATAGTATAAGCTCAATTTCGTATTATCCATTAAGCTTTAAAAATTTTACCGAGTATTTAATTATTGAAATTATCTTTAATTAACTCAAATACTTTTAACAAAAAATTAAAAAAAAATTTTCACTTCAAAAGCATACAAGAAAATTACTGTTTCACTTACAGAAGTTTCATCGTTGGATTATTTAACATTAAAAATTTTTCAAAATGAATTCGACTTTTGATATAGATTTTTTTTGTTTTATAAGAAAAAAAACTCATGCTTTTATACAAAAAAAATTGATACTTTTAACTTTTCTTTAAAAATATTATTTAGAAATTTTTATTTTCAAGAAAAATTAATACTTTCAACTTTTCCTCAAAAAATATTTTTTAAAAATTTTTATTTTCAAGGAAAATTGATACTTTCAACTTTTCCTCAAAAAATATTTTTTAGAAATTTTTATTTTAAGGAGATTATTAAAAATTAAAGAATATTTGAATAAATTATTTTAATTTAATTCATAGATAAATTGGCAAAATAATAATAATAATAATAATAATAATAATCATATTAATAGATAAGACAAAAAAAAACAAAAAATATATAAAAAACCCTTGGAGCGGCTCGGCTTAACAGTTAAAATGACTCGACTTAAGGCACAAAAGCGACTAAAAGATGCTTGTTCAAGAGGTTTGGCTCGATTCGGCTCTACTAAACCAAAGGCAGGAGCGCGAGTTCGCAAACTAGGGTAGTCACTTAGGTCGGGTCACCTGCTAGCAAAATACGCGGATCCTAAATTTATTAATGCTCAAAACGATGTCATTTTACGATACTATAAAATGTTCATTTCGACCTTTTTTAGCAGAGTTCTCTTTCTCCCTCTCTTTCTTCTCCCCTTTTCTCTCCCTTTCTCTCTAAGTTTCCCCAAAAACATCAATTGAATCTCGTCGAATTTTGAAAAATCTTATCGAAATTTAGATTTTTTGTTGAAAGTTCGTCAGAAAGTTCGTCAGAAAGTTCAACGATTTCTGGAGACGTGATGACGAAAACTGGAGAACTGGTTGGAAAATGGGGAGGTTGCAGGAATCCCGTCAAAAAATTTAAACGGCGCCAGAAAATTGTTCGGAATCTGAGAAATTTTTCAAAAAATTTTTAGAAAAAAAAATCAAAAAAATTCTTAAAAATTCTAAGATTGCTGCTAACCCTCCCCAGAAACTTTTTTTGACTTTTGCCTTGTGTTTTCTGCTCTCCCTCGTCTCTTGCTTCTGTTTTTCCCTATTTCATATGTTTCCTCCCTTTTTTCTTTATTGTCTGTGTGAGTATTTATAAGATCAGAGCCCTAATCCGAACAAAAATTTTAACTTAACTCAAATTCAACCACATAATCTCAATCAACCTCAATTTCTCATTTTCTTATTTTCTCATTTTTTTCAGCTTTTTTATTATTTTATTATTTTTTATATTAACAAAAATCAAATACAAACCTCCGAATAAATTAAAATATCTACAACTACAATAAATGAACATCTTCAAAAACATTTTAAATCCATTAATTGAATAATAATATATTAAATATAAACTCTTCTTTTGGATAGTTAAGCAAAACTTGAGTTTTTATGTTCCCTTGAGTTATTGGAGCTCGCGAACTCTTTTGGAGTAATAGGATAAGGTTAATAACAAGGGTCAGGCATGAAATGGTTTTTGGTGCTTATTTGTACAGTGGAGTTGAGATCGAGAGAGTGTAAATGTATTAACACGTGCGGGATTGGAAAGCGTGCAACTGCTTGCATCATACATGACTGAATGCTTCTCTAAGCAGCCACCCACAAAAAAATTGTTGCGTAGCATTGTGACACAAGACAACTACCAAATACCATCAAAGTGGAAAAAGCTAAAAAGGCTACAAAAGGGGGAGGAGAGGAGAGGAGAGGAGATGGGGAGGGGTTGAAGGAATGGGGAAATATTGCTCCATGCCCCAGCAAGCCTTACAGTGCTCTTTGGGCTCCACCTCTCCCCCCCCCCCCCCCCCTTCCCTGTAATCGTTGCTCGTGAGAATTTCACGAAAGGGGTTGCAAATCAATACTTACAACATTCTATACTTTTGAACTTAAAATTTAATTCAATTAATTTATATAATTATTTAAAAAAATTTTAAATCCAACACCTATAAATTTTTCTTTTATTCTCTCCTCCAAAAAAAAGATGCTACTACTACTGCACAAAAAAATATAACTGTGTCAAAGTGCACACATTTTCCATTCAATTTATCTCAACTGTCGACACTTGTAAAATAGAAAAACGCCCCGCAGGTTTTCCAGCACATTGTATTTCGATTCATCTAATCTTTTCCAACATAATTTGTGGCTGTCCTTGCGGAATGTTTGGTCCACCATTCCCGACAAGTCACTATAACTTGGAAATATTATACAAGCAGGGAATTTTCCATGCTTTGTTCCAGAAAATATAATGCCTATAGTCTATAGAATACTTGCTATAATAATTCCAGTTCCCTAGAAAAACATTAATGTCATTCTACATTTGGATAAAGCTTCATAATGGAATTAACCCTAAGATCTCAAAATATTCCTCCCATGACCCATCTAGTTTAATGGCAAGCTTATTTCATCCAGGTCATCCAAGGATAGAAACACTTCATCCAAGCACGACAGTTCTGTTCCGTCATCTTCATCTTCAGTACAATTTCTTTCATAAACTCGACAGACAACCCATTTGCTATAATCCTAACATCACACAAATTAAGAAAAAAAAAAATACAAGTCAATCATATTAAAGAAAAAAATAAAACTATGGCAGAAGAATAGAATTAGTAGGCAAATTAAAAGTCAATGTGGGCAAAGGGATATATACTAACTATTTTGGAATGTCCTCTACGTTTGGATGATCTACTGCTGCTAGAATCACAATCCGGTAGACGATATTCTTGCATGATCCAATTGGTTTTGATGCCAGCCGGACCTTCTCCAATGTAGAAAACGAAATACTTTTTCATGCCAACATTCTTGCTACTGCTACTATTAACAACAGGTTCATCTATTCCCATTGGCTTCCAGTACCCATTGCTTGTATTCCTGTTTTGCGTCCTTCTACTGTAGAAGTACCACTGGTTGCCCTCAGCCAAAGCTTTACCTATCAAGAACATTAAGTAATAAATTTCAACCACATATTAATTAAACACTAACTCTGATACAAAAATATAAATTAATTAGTTGTATGTATATATGAATATACCTACCATCAAGTTCCCAGGGATCATAGGGATAGAGTTCAAGATCAGGGATGACATCAGGGTGGCAAGGCAAGAGGGCGGCCTTACGTTGAAGGAAATGAACGACAAGCTCTTCATCAGTAGGATAGAATCTGAAGCCTGGAGGCAGATTAACGTTGCTATTATCTCCCATCTCTCTCTCTCTCTCTCTCGATGTATCCAATAATGTATAAAGCAGTATAACAATGAAAAAAAGAGAATAAGAAGAAGGAGAAAAAGAATAGTGAAGAAGAAGGATTTGGAGTGGGTGTTATTTATAGTGTGGGAGAGGAATAAGAAAAAAGAAAGATAGGAGAAAAAGAAAGCAAAAAAAGAAAACGAAAATCAAAAAGAAAAGAGAGAGTGACGTGAAAAAGAAGGTGGGCTTCATCACAACTCAGGAATAAAGAAGTTGATGATTTTGGGTGCTCTCAACTCCTCCAAACTTCCCCAAGGCGGCGGGCAACGGAACGCTTTGCATACTTTTAAGTAACCGCATCTGTTATTAGCTTAGCGACTATATGATATGGAGGGAACTGGGAAGGGAAGAAAAAGGGGAGATTGAGTTATGTCGTACGTGGCAGATTCAACCTTTTCCATGGAAAAAAAATATTTGTTGTCAATTAAACAGAAAGAAATTAAAAAAAAAAATGATGATGTGGGTGGGCCATCATCATACTTCATGCTTATATCATGCATTTGCTGTCATACACGTGGCACACATGAATATGGGTTTGGTCGTGGCGCATATATAAAAACTTTAATGGACCCATAGCTTGGTTTAGGAGTGTGCCTATATACCAATAATAATAATTATCATAATTATTTTATACAAATAAATTACTCATTTTCTCAAAAAAAAAAAATTACTCGTTTGGCATGCCCCTTTTCCTTTTTTTTTTTAATAATAATTTTCTTTCAAATTCATCTCCCAAGAAAACCGCAATCAATTGTTTGACAATTGAGATCTGCAAAGAGAGAAAAAAAAATTGCTAAATGTAAACAGCAATCAACCAATTCCTTGGGAAGGGAGTTCAAGTGATATTCAATGGGATCAGAAAAAAAAAAGATAGCCCCCACAGTTATTTAAATAAGTAACCAATTATTAAATCTTAGAAAAGAAAACAAGCTGAGAAGAAATGATCAGAGAAATGTGGTTTTATTTATTTATTTATAGATAGGAAAGCAGACTAAATCTGTTGTTAAATCATACAAGACGAAGGTCTTGAAACACCCCAGCAAAGTTCTAGCATGCGTTGCACCAAATGAGGAGGATGATCAAAAAAAGTGAGGCCCCATCTATCTAGCTTAGCCAAATAAGAAAGTAAATCCGCATATCTATTTGCCTCTTAATGGACCTGTATAATCTTACAATTCAAGTTCTTAGTAACAAATCTTTTGCACTCCAAGATCACCTGATTTAGAGAATCCTTGTCCTATAAAGGTAGATAAATTTAAAATTAATTTCATGAATAATTTTTTAAAGTGAAATGTTGGAAGTGATATATAAATTTTAAAAATTTTTAAAGTGATATCTTAATTATGAATTTATTAATTAATGTGATACTTGAAGAATTATTTGTTCACCACATATTATTATTTAAAATTAGTCACATTAAAAGTGAATATCATATTAATTAATAAATTTATAATTTAAATATCATATTAAAAAATTTTAAAATTTAAATATCATATTGAATATTTTACTATAATTTAGAAATAATTTAAGACATTAATCTGTATTTTATTAATAGCCAATAGAGAGTCTTATTCCACCATCACATTTATTTAGTCTTTATTCTATGCTAGTTTTGTACCAAAAAGTACTGTATAAAATTGTTACTTCATGTTAGTATATATATATTTTTTATTCAAATTATGTAATGTAATTAAATTATTTAAAAAATTAACTATTTATTATACATCACCTGTGATAATTAAAGGATTAATATTTATTTCAATAAACTAATACATATGATATGTAATAAATTTTTATTTTTTAAAAATGTAATTATATAGCATGATGTGAATATATATATATATATATATATATATTTATATATGCTAACGTGAAATAACATTTTGTACAAGCCCTTCAAGTTTTAGTTACCTCTACCAAGCTGAAGCATGAACCCGAGCAACCACGATCCTTGGCTATCTCAATAAAGCACTCCTACGGTATGTTCTCCTGGGTTAGATGTTACTGTTCCATCAACATTCAGTTTCACAAAAGCGACTAAACGTTGCTGTCTCTTGCACATTCAAAACCGTCGCTTTGTGCTTCATATTATAATCCTTCAAACGAATCACAATAATATTGGTGAAGTTAGGAGGCCACTCATAGCCATCTTCAAATTTACGTCTGTTGCGAAACTTCTAAACGTACCAGCAAACAAGGCAAACTATTATTCTCCACGAAAACATTTTTCCTGTTGAGATTAAAACTCTACCATTCATAAATCATATATAATGTGCTCCATGTAGCCATCCGCCCCACAAACTCCTTGATTCGGGACAGTCACGTAATAAATGAAGGCTATCCTCCATTGAAGGAACATACTTTGGACTTTTAGTCATATTGGGCTTATACCTTTTACAATTTCATTAGTTAGTTAATGCTAATGAGGCATTAGCTTAGAGATAAGAGAAAGTATTAGAATTTTGAGATATTAAGTTCAAGTCTCATTTTGTATAAATTTATTCGTTTGATTTTATATTAAATCTGTCTAATTAATTTTAATTTGTTTGTTTTTTATTATTTATGAATTTGAATAAAATATTTAACTATAATTATAACTTGTAATTTCATAAAAAAAAAAAATTGTAGTCACTCACTACTTAATTGCTATTAATTCAATATTCATTAACTTACTATAATCAGGCTATTAGATATAATTGCTTATTTTATATTTTATATCTTATGAATTATTTTGGGTCTCAATATATATATATATATTTATATATCTTTTTTCCCACTAAGTGATCACAAAAGACTAAATTTTATGTTAATTAAAATGCAAACGTACGTTATTAGTTCATCCGTTTGTATAATGTATGTATCTCTTTATACTTAAAATCAGGTTCCAAAATTTTTCTTTAAATTAAACAATATGAAAATGTTTAGATGTGGTAAAATGCATTTGTAATTTCAAATATTTCATTTGGATTTCACTTTTATCTTTAATATTTAAATTGTTCCATCATAATTTCAAACCTTATAAAATGGTATCAATATGGTCCTCTTATCAAAATTTGCATACAAATAAGAGAAAATTGTAACTTAGGATAATAAATTCAAAATTATAATTACTTTTCGTTACCATATTAAAATTATTTATTAAAATAAAACTTTTTAAAATTTTTAAGAAGAAAATTGAACTATCGTTTTATTTACAATTAACTTATTTATTATTATAATATGTTGAAGAAATATTTTATTAGAAGTAATTGATTAAAAATTACATAGTAAATGAGCATAATTTTGAAACTGTTTACGTTTAAAATCATAGTTAAAATGTAAACTTTATTAATTAAGTTCTTTAGTATATATAAGCTTTTTATATTGTTTTAGAAAATAAATCTCAACCACCCGAGAGTCAAAATTATTTGAGTATGTTTCATTTTTTTTGTTAAAAATAATTTCTAACTTTATTTTTAATAAGATTTAATTTTATTTTTTATCAAAATTTATAAATATTTGGGAAAAAAATTTTAATAAAATAAAAAGGAAATAAAATTAGTGTAATGGATCCGAAAGTATTATTCTTTTTTATCATAATAAAATGTATTTTATTAAAAATAAAATTTTTATAATCATTATGAACGAGAATAAAGTATCATTTTGGCCTTAGATTTTAAGTTGAATTTTTAAAATCACGAAGAAAATGACACTTTTATTTCCTTCTAAAAAGTTTTATAAATTTTATTTCTTTTCTAAAAATACATTTAAATTATTTGGGTTTGTTTCATTTCTTTCTTTTTTGTTATAGCTTTGTTGTAATAGAATTTAATTTTATATATTCATCAAATTGTAAATATCAAGAAAAAATAAAATTTAATCAAGAAAGAAAATAAAATCAAGATAATGGGTCCACAATTATTACTCTTTCCTATCGTACCAAAATATATTTATTAAAAAGAAAATAAATTTTTTATAATTATTACGAAAAAAATAAAGTATCATTTTAAGTTGAATTTTTAAAATTAAGAGCAAAAATGATAAATTTGTTTCATTCCTTCATTCATTTTTAATAAATATATTTTAATATGATAATAAAGAGTAATAATTTTAAATTTATTATTTAAGTTGTAATTTTCTCTTATTTTTATGAAAAGATATTTAGAGGACTATATTTACACCATTTTAAAAGATTTAAAATAATCATGAAACAATTTATAAATTAGGGATCAAAATGAAATCCAAATACAAGGTTTAAAACTATGAATTCACTTTACCCATTTAGATGATATGTATATGTATAAAATAATATAAAAGCTTCATAAGATTTTTTTTTTTTTGGGTAAATTGTAAGACAACATTTGTAATAAGTACATAAAAGTGGGCAAAGGCAACCATTTTGTGGGGATACATATAATGAGACAAGGACTAAGGAGTAGAAGTAAGGACAAAGACCCATAGCACATAATCTTGGTCCTTTATAAGAAAGCTACGGGTGGGGTTGCAGAAAACAACAACACAAATTAAAATAAAAAAATAAATATCTAAAATGTATTGAAAAAGTAGATATTGCTTTGTGTTGGAGTCATATATATCTACGGCCATTGGCTGCAGTCCTAACCAATGCCAGCCGCTGTCCTACCACACCCCAATTTTAGTTCTCATCAAAATCACTACTTATCCTTTCCATCCGTTTTCACTCCTGTTGGCACCACCTTCCAACAGACACTCTTTTTTCCTCCTCCATCTAATCTATATTTCCATGCCATTGCTGCTGTCTGTGTGCCAAACTTTATCATATAATAATAATAATAATAATCAGGAAAATCTATATGGTTTTCTTATGTTTTAATGTAATCCTTTTAGATGACTTGCAAAACAGTCGTTATCAGTATTAACTTGCTAAATTTGGATTAAGGATCTGGTTTTAATTATTAGCTGACGACGTTATTGATGTTAATGAATTGATTTAGTGGTGATTAAATTTAATAATTAATATATATTAATTATTTACACATACAACTTCTTTTATTTTCAAACTGCAGTTTGTTGTATAAAAAAATTCAATAATTAACATATTAATTAAGATGATTTATAACTATATATGAAAATGATGGGTCTAGACTCAAGAGAAGACAACATCATAGAAATTTGAATAACCCTAATAAGTGATTATCTACACGTAATTCTCATCGAAGGAAAAATTCGGAGGGCCATGAAAATTGAAACCCGCTTGGTAAATATAAATTATATAATAATTATTATCAAATCAAGTTGCCTACTTGTACAACGTCTATTTGATTTTTTATCCACTTGGCTTTAATTTATTGTTGAATAATCAATTACCAATCAATCAATTTTTCTTGGTCATTCAAATAGAAAGAGCAAATTGTGTACGCTCTTTAAAAAAGATTCCAACCTTGATAGTTGTCAATTGAACAGTTATATACTATTAATCTTATAATAACTTGTTTTTTTTTTTTTTTCACATCCAATTTGACATTAGTTTTCAAAGATAACATCAATTACCAGCTCTTGACTATTAGCCTGGAATTGGATAAATATTACATTTGGATGATCAGCACTGTTCCATTAGATTCATATCATGCCACTTCTTCACTACTATATCTTGAATTGGGTAAAATCAATCAATGAATTATTCCTTCCATTACATGATTTACATCCCACTAATGGGTCCCCCAGCTTGCTCTTTTAAACTCAGAAGGAATTTTTTTTTAAAAGAAAAATCAAATCCATAGGTAGAAGAATGCTTCATGTTTAATGTAAGTGATGATTTTTAAGAAACATAGGCATGGGGAATGTTTCTTGGCCTCAAGTGTTTGGAGAAAAGTAATTATTGTTGTAAAACCCTATTGGGTTAGTGGGTCACCTTTTTGAGGCAAATATAATATATATATAAGCAAGAGGTATAAGAAAAAATGACATTTTGGTGTTATCCCATCATGACTAAAAAACATAGAAATGGAAATGGAAGTAACTAGGAAAGAGAGAAGAATAAAAAAATTAAAAAAAAAAGGAAGTCCAAACTTACAAAAAAGATAAGGCTTTAATAAGAGCCGTGTCAAACTTTAGAAGTGAATTGCTTTTTGGGTAAAGTCGTAAATATAGGAGTCCACAAGTATTTATATCATATCTGTTTTATTTTAAATACATATAAAATATAAAAATATTATATTATAATTTATATCAATATATAAAATATATTATTTATTTTTTACAAAATTTTATTATTTTATATATTTTATATTAAAATATATTAAAATATTTATTTTTTATTGTATTATGCCTAATTTTATCAAATTTAGATACGAGTAAATAGGATGGATTGATGACTGCATATTTATGTCATGCATCTCTCTTTCACTGGCTTAAAAATGTGGGCTGAGGGTGTGGGAGTGTGGAGGCCACTTTTTGTGCATTCACTAGATGAAGAGGAGGAAGCTAGGGCTCATGATCAGCTTTATCATCTCCACTACTACTACTACTTTTGGTGCTTGAATCTTGGCCACTTTTTTAAACCTAAAACTAATGCAAGGCTGAGTAGCATTTGGCTATCGATCTTTTTCTATACATCAATGAAAGATTAGGAAATTAGGCACAATGTTAATCAACTTTTATAATTATATATATATATATAAAAGTACAATAATCGAACTGAGAATCGGATCATTCAAAGAGAGAAATGACCCGTGGATTAAAAGATTGAAAAGAAGTTGAAATGACATGTAAACATGTGCTTGTATATATTGAGATGTCCACATCTTCATTCTTGTATATATAGTCAGCATGAATGCATGATTAACATGCACTGTGAAATAAATTACTGATCAATTTTCTTTTTTCTTTTTGGTCGTTGATTGATTGAATTTGTTTTGGCGTGATTCATGGAAGCAATTAAAGAAAAGGAAAATTATCATCAAATCAGTTCCAGATTGAACCTTATTGAATTTGAATTAATTAAAATTTTGAATTTAATAAAAAACGTTTTAAATGAAAAATATTTGGGTTGAAATAATTTAAAATAGTAATTATCTAAATTCGACATTTATATGATTTGAAGTTCATAAAATTTTGAATTTTAACTCAAAAATACTTTAATTATAATTACCATAAGACTAATCAAATCCAAAACAAACTAAATTCAAATGAACTGAATTTAAAATAATTTGAGTTTAAAAAATCTCAAACTCATAAAGATATGAACTTTAAACAGTTCAAATTTAAACTTACCTAATTTCGAAACATTTCTAATCCTAAAATAATTAAATCCATCCAATTGCAATCTCCAATCAACAATAATGGACATTAGCTAACTCTCTTATTGTAAGTGGAATTAATGTTGGAATTAGTGGGCATATCCTTTTTCTTATAAAAGTACTAGGAGCTGAATTCATTAATAAAAAGATGCAAATCTCTAACTAGTTTGTGGGACATCAAAAAAGCTACATTGAGAGTGAGAAACTTTGTTATCCAAATTAGGAGAACTTTTCATTATGTTGTCTTTGAATACAATTACTATCAATCTTTTTTGCAAGTTATTGACTCAACACATTCCATCTAATTATAAAGTTTGTGTTAATTAAGATTTTTAATTTTAGATTTTGAATTAAACTCTTATAAAATATATATTTACCTTCAAAGTTTTTGGAGTACTCATTTGAAAGATTTACAAAATATTGAAATGTAGAATTGATACTATAGCTAGGTGATTCATTTATTTTCTTATCTTAAAAAAGGAAATAAAATGAAAGATAGTCATCACCACTAGAGGTGCTCATAGATCAGATCGGGTCAAGTTTGGGTTAGGTTAGTACTTGATATTAATAGTTTATATATTTGTTCAAGTCCAGTCTAACTCAAAATTTCAAGTTTCAAAATTTTTTCAAATACGATCCAAATTAAAAAAATAAATCCCAGACTCACATATTAAACTTAATTTATATAATAAAAAATTAAAAAAAGTATGATTAAATTAAGTTTAATGGGATTATATTTAATTCACATATATAAAAATTAAAAATAAAAATTATATGTAAAAATTAAAAACAAAAATTATATAAAAATAAAAATTAAATTTAATAAAATATATATAAATTTTATTTTTAATTTTTATATATGTGAATTAATATATAAATAATTCACATACAATAAAAAATTTATATATATATAAATTCAAGTTGGGTTGGATTCGGGTTCTAAATTTTTTCTCTAAGATCTGGTCTAAAATTTAAACGGTTTTAAAGTTACATTCAAGCCCGTTTAACAAGTTTTAATTTTTTATCTAAACCCTTTCAAAACTTAAGTGGACCTTTGAATTTGAATGGATAGCCTAGCCTTTGAACAGATCCAATCACCGCAAAGTGAAAAAGAGTGAGCTTTTTAGTTGATTACCTTTATAGACACCCTATTTGGTCCGGACCCAAACCTATTGGGTCTAAACTAATTGGGCTTAAATTAATCAAACCCAATATCAATCTCGCCTAATTGTAAAATTTTATTATTATTATTATTATTATATTTTTGATGTTTTATTTTTGTTGTATTTATCTATGCATATATGTATATTTATTTTATTTATTTAATTTTCTTTCTTTATTATTTTAATATATATTTCTAATTATTTATCTTTTTTAGGGTTGATTTTTCTTATTATCTTATGATTAAATTAAAAAAAAAAAGGAAATGGTTGAAACTTGATTGGAGAAGGATTGATCAGTTGAATAAAAGGTTTTTTAAAAAGAAAAAATTCTGTCTCAATCCAATTATAAAATAGACTCCTTGAAGAGTTTAATCTTATTTAAAACACTGTTTGGACTTGGATTTTCATCTATAAAAGAGACATAATTAATCAACAGCAAAAACAACAATAAAGAAAATGCACAATGAAAAAGATAAGAAAAATACAGCAATTTAGAAGGGAAATTATAGAGAAAAAATAACAGATTGGTACATAAGGGTTTAAGTTTGGAGATTTTGTGATTTTTGTTTTTTTGGAAAAAGGTAGATTGATTTTGTTTGGAAAGGGTTTTTAAAAGAAAAGTTAATTTAGGCAAAGAGGTTGGGGTTCAGAAGAAATTTGGTTTTTAGGGAAATTTGTTGATTTATTGCAATTGATTCGATTTAATCTGGGGTAAAATAGTTGATTTGAGTGTTTTTGCAAGGTTTTTTTTTTTAATTTTTAGAAAATTTGGAAAATCTCCATATTTTGATGGCTTTTCGTAGTTTTCGATGGCTATTTTGGCCAAAAATCTAGAAACTAGCAAAGTTACCCAGTTTTTGGCATGGAATTTCATAAATTGGTAGAAATTCATCCAGTTTTTCATTTTCTAGAGAAAGAGGCAAAAAAAAAAAAGCAAAAGTGAAAAAGATAACAACGAAATCTAATAAAAAAGAAAAATTTTGGCTTTATATGCTAACAAGATATGATGCCATTTTGATAATAAAACCTTATAGATCCACGTGTCGCCAAATACCCGATCTGATCAACAATGTTTTAACCCACAACTTGTCCTCTTTAAGCTACTGCTGAGTCTAGGATTGAGCCGTTTTAGCCACCGATTATCTCTACAATCGATCCAAATCCTGAGTCAAGTTGAGTTTTTTTTTGTATTTGTTTTATTTTATTTATTTATTTATTTATTTTGTTTTGTTTTATTGTTTATTTATTTCAAAATGTTTTAGGGTTTATTAAAGTTTTATATTTTTTTATTAAAGTTTAAAATAAAAATATAAACAAAACAAAATACTCATTTCTAGGAAATTTTTATGTAAGAAAATTTTTTCTAAATTTGACTTAAATGGAGGAAAAATTTAGATAAAGTTTCAACAATCATAATAATAATTAATATTTATTTTTTAAAAAATACATAAACAAGTTTAATAAAATTTTTGGAAATGAATTAATAATTATTCCAATAATGAGATTATTAGAAATTTCAAATGGTAAATTTTTTAAGAAATTTTTAGGTGAGGAATTTCTCTAAATTTAATGCAAATGTTGAAATAATTTAAATGAAATTTCAATAAAATGAATTGTATTCTTTTCCAAACAAAAATTAAAATATAACTTAAAATTTTGTGTAAAGTATTTGACAATTATCCAATGATGAAATCTAAAAAAAAATCACAAATGGCTTAACTTCTATGAGATTTCTATGTAAAGGTTTTTTTTTTTCTAAATTAAACCAAAATGATGAAAGAATTTAGATTAGACTTCAAAAAATAATTTTCTTTCTTAAGATTATAAATCAAATTAGAAACAATAAGAATTTAGATTCTAAATTTAACCCAAAAGACGAAAAATTTAGAAATGAAACTTGTAAGATATTTCTAAATCAAGCCCAAATGGTGAATTTAGAAATGAAACTTATAAAATAAACAATAAATTAGTAATCTCAAATAGAAGATTATCTAAAAGATTTCTAGGTGAGAAAATATTTTTAATTTTGGCCCAAATGATGGAAGAATTAGATATGTTTTTAATAAAACAAAAAATTAACAAAAAAAGTAAATGATTAAATTTTTTTATGACGGAGCCTCTTTAAGAAGACAAATGGGATTCTTAAATACTTTTGAGATGAA
This sequence comes from Durio zibethinus, assembly GCF_002303985.1. The sequence goes on along the minus strand of NW_019167915.1, from coordinate 6,893,528 downwards.
AAAATATTTTTAGGATTTTTGCCAGATTGATATAGAAATCTTAGAAATTGTTTTTAATATTTTAAATGCTAAAATTTAATAGAAGACCATTAGAACCATAGACCCTTATGATAATTTAAAATTAAATGGTACTATTTTATGATTGGCGTATGAGGGTGCTACAACCTTCTCCATACATAATCAAAATCCCAAACCTTATTCTGTTAGTAGACTAGAACCTATTCTTTAAGGACCTTTAGTTAAGCTTAAGATTTTCTTAAAAAGATAGATTCATTAAGTGGTCAATCACACTTTAAATAAAAAAGATTAGTGGCGACTTTTAAAAGTTTATGTCTAACTATAAGTTTACAAATCTATACATTATGACAGTTTGACGACTCCATTGGAGAAGTATAGAAAGTTAGGTTATAAAATTTTAAATTAATGGTCTTAAAATATAATGATTATGTTATTTGTTTACTAACTTTTTTTTTCCTTTGTTGTCTATTATTTGATTTATGAACATTTAAGGGTTGGAAATTATATGTTCTTTTCCACATGCTATCACATACATTTGTATTACATGAGCTCTATACACATGCTTTATCCCTTTTAGGAGGGAATAAAGTACCTATACCCTCGTAAAATGATAATCTCTACAATAGTTAGTGAAATACTCCAACTCAAATTGAATCCTTTCTATTGGTAGCCTGTGATTGGTGAGGATTAGAATGTCTTACTGATTTGTAATGGATAATGATGTAAGAAATAATTTAGGAACCTTTAGTGGTCAAAATCACCTAAACTTGCATATAATCCACACTTAAGAAGGCAGCTTTAAGATAAAGCCATTTTTACCCGTTGATAGATGTAACCTAAAATTAAGACACAAAAAGGAACAATTTGTGTCATATATTGATTATTTAACCATTTTATTTATCTGACTTTATGCATCTGTATCATTTTAACATTATCCATTGTTATATTTAATTTTGTGTATTTGCATCATTCTCATATAAGAAATACTTGTCACTATAGACACTTAATTTGGTCCAGGCCTAGATCAATTGGGCCTAGTCCAAATAGGGCAAGATGGCCCATTTTATTATTATTATTATTATTATTATTATTATTATTTTATTTTGTATTTTTTTATCTATTAATATATATTTTTATTATTTATCTGTTAATGTATATTTTTTTATATTTATCTATTTTTATTATTGTTATTTTTTTAGGTTTATCTGTTCTGAATTTTGTTATTTATATATATAACTTTTTGATCTAAAAGGAAGTTCTGCCGTGAATCAGGAGGCTGAAAGAGTTTGGATTGGATTCAAAGAATAAATCCTAATCTCATGTGGAATTAGGATTGATCAAAAACTCTTTTGATCAATCCCTATAAATAGGTGTTGGAACATATGGGAAAGAACACACAGAAAGAAAACAGAGAGGAAACAAAAGCAAAAAATGTTTAGAGGTAGTTTAGAATTTAAAAAAAAAAATTTTTTGAAGTTTCTTTTCTAGAAAATTTCTAGAAATTTTCTAGAATCCGATGAATTTTTTGGTAGCATTTGAATTTTTTGACGAGTTTTTGGCCAACTTTAAAGTTTTCGGCGTCTTTTTCCAAATTTTGATATAATATTCAATTGAAATCTTGGTTCTTTTAGAGAAAAAGAGGAGAAAAAGAAAAAGGAAAAAGAGATGGAAAGAAGCATTCTACGAAAAAATAGAAATTGGAACCTTTTATACCATCAAAAAACGACGTTGTTTTGGCCTTACTATTCCCATAGAATCCGCGCGTTTTGTCATCTGGTGACCCGACCTAAGCGCCAACCCGCTTTTGACCAGCGTTTGACTCAAGTACCAGCTGACCCCTGGAGTAGAGCCGCACACTCCCAAGTCGTGTTTTCGAGCTATTTTTCTTCCTCAAGCTGACCCGATTCCAGCCGCTCAAGCCAAGTAGCGTTAAGGTATTTTTTTTCCTTGGATTTATTGATTTATTTTATTATTTTTATTATTATTCCTTAATTTTTATCTTTATTTTTATTTTATTATTTTTTTATTTTTTAATGATTATCCTTAAAAATAAAATTCTAAAAAAACTATTTTCAGAGAAAAGTTGAAAGTATAAATTTTTCCTAAAAATAAAGTTTCTAAAATAAAAATGTCCAAAAAAAGCATTTTGGGAAAAGTTGAAAAGTATCAATTTTTCTATATTTTTGAGGAAAAGTTAAAAGTATCAATTTGAAAGTTGAAAGTATCAATTTTTTTTAAAATTAAAATTTCCAAAAAAAATATTTTTGAAAAAAGTTGAAAGTATCAATTTTTCTTAAAATTAAAATTTCAGAAAAAAAACATTTTAAGGAAAAGTTAGAAGTACCTATTTTCCTTAAAAATAAAAATTATCAAGAAAAACATTTTGAGTAAAAGTTGAAAGTATCAATTTTTCTTGTACAAAAGCAATGAGTTTTTTAAAAAATAAAATAAAAAAATATTTGTAACAAAAATTGAATCATTATTTTTTTATTTTATTTTTTTATTCTTTCTTTTCTTAATTTTTTTTAAATGTTAAATAATCCGATGATGAAGCCTCTGCAAGTGAAATAATAGTTTTCTTGCATACTCTTGAGGTGAAAAAAATTTTCTTAATTTTTTGCCAAAAGTATTGGAGTTAATTAAGAATAATTTCTAATAATTAATTACTTAGTAAAATTTTTAAGACTTATTGGATAACACAAAATTAAGCTGGTACCATCTTTCGTTGGGCGTTGTGAATGTGTTATAACCTTCCTCACACGTAACCGTACTCCTGAACCTTGTTCTGGTTAATGGATCTGAACCTATTCTTTTAGGGACCTTTAGTCAAGCTTAGGTATTCTTTGAAAGAATAGATTCCCTAGGTGGCCAATCGCACCTAAACAAAAAGATTGATGGTGACTCCTTAAAGTCAATGCTAAACGATAGATCTCCAGATCTAAACGTTATAACAGTTTGATGACTCCACTGGAGAGTTGTTGAGAGTCCAGCAAGCAAATAAATTTGTGTTATCCAAAAGCCTAATAAAATTGAACCCTTTGTATAGATTTTTTATTCATGTATATTTACTTTGTTAATTATGTCATTTATATTCATGTGCATAACATGAGCTCTATACCCGAGCTCTGTCCCTCTAGGAAAGAGTAAAAGTATCTATTGCTTTCGTGAGGTTTTAATGCCTCTGCAGTGGCTATGATGATTTGGGAACCTTTAGATTTTAACCTCAAACCATATATAGTGAACCTTAAAAGTGCCTAACTTATAGATAGAGCCACCTCTTTCGCTTTAGAATTGACCAAAAGCATAGGATTCATTCTTCTTATTATGTGTGACGTTTATTTTATTCAGTTATTTATTTATTTATCTCTCTTTATTTGATGTACTAACTTCTTCTCTTATTCATGTTTGTATGGTCCATACTCATATCATAAAGTTGCATAAAGAACATTTACCTAAAAGATTGTCTTCAGCAACAAGTGTTTCATGGACTCGATAGAATGATTAGTTTGCTCCTCATCTGTATTAGCTCATTGTGAGCCACCTAACGAAGTAAAAGTCCAGTAAAAAAAAATTCAACTAAAGATGAGAGATTGTTTACCAATTGGCTATGATCTATCCTATCTCAAGAAACATCTATCCTCCTCAAATAAAATAATCTAGAGGATTTGGTTGATATATGAAAAAAAATAAGCCCAGCTAGACAAGAGAAGTTTTACCAGAGACATGGGCATATAGCACACATTCTCACAGTAAGTGTCAACAATCAACTAATTAGAGCTGCAGCGTAATTCTTAGATCCTGCATATAAGTGTTTCATCTTCAATAAAGTTAATATAACGCCAACGATCGAAAAATATTCGACTTTGTTGGGCTTATACCTTAAGGCTCCTGACAAGATATATGTTAAAAAACACAAATCAAGATTTTGTAAGAATTTGGCCCATCTCATGGGGATAAACAATGAGATTGTGGATTTACATACAAAAAAGAAACAAGAACAGGTTTGCCTACCTTGGAAGTTTTTTCATGATTTTCTAGTGCAATATACCGATGAAGAACAAGGGTTAAATGTATTTGCCTTAGCTATATATGGAATGGTGATATTTCCAAAGGTTTTGGGTTATATTGAAATAACAGTGATTGATTTCTTCGAGAATGTGATCAATGGCTGTAATTCTTCAACAGTAATATTAGCAAAGACTGTCAGATCTTTGAGTTACTCTCACAGAATGGAGAGCATTTTATAGGCTGCATACAGTTATTGTACTTATGGATGAAAAACCATTTTGAGTGGAGAAAAATGTGATTTCTCAAAGCTTTATGTCCGTAATTGAGCTCTGATTAAAGAATTCTACGAAAGTGAGTGGTCAGAATAAAAGTCTAAAAATGAATGGATAGCTTTCCTACAAAAATTGACAAGTGTCGAAATAAAATGGATGGTCATGTGGATGAATCAAGAACCTATGCTATATCAGTGTAGAGATAACACTGTTGTCCCACTTTTAGGTTTATGGGGAGCAACAAGTTATGCGCCACTTCTAGTAAGAAGACAGTTTAGGGTAGAACAGTTCATTCATATGATGTATGGGCTTCATCAATCAATTTTTTTTTGCAATGAGCTAAAAGCATTTCAGAGGATGAATAAGATGATTAAAACATGGAAAAATCCTTGTAGAGTGAGTCTTGGATTGTTCACTGAAAAGGTCACTCAACGATACTTTAGTTTGGAGAGTAATGCGAAGACAGGAAATGGCATTTGCTTATGAAAGCTTCTAATCACCTACAAGAGAAAAGTTTGAAAAGACACCATCAGAATTAGAGCTTGCGACAAAAGAATTTAAGTTTGAAAAAGATAAGTTAAAGCAAGAAATCTAAAAACTTCAAGAGAAGAAGGATCAATGGAAAGTAAAGCTGAAAAGCATGAAGTCAAAGTTTGCAAGATTGTTAGGGAATATGACACGACTGTCAAAGATTTATCAGAGTTACACCATGAACATAAGAGGTTGTGTGTGAAGGTATAAGCCAAAGAGATAATAATTATTGAGCTAACTGAAGAGAATGCGCGATTGAAACAAGAATATGCTAAATTAGAAGAAAAAAAATACCTAAGTACAGATAGAGAATAACATGTTGAATAGCTACCTAAGCAGGTTGAGATAAAAGTTGAATGAACAAGAAGACTACATTACTGCATTGGTTAGAGAGCATAGAGAGTTATCATACCAAGTTTGATGTGATAAAAGAGAGAACTTAAGAAGATAGAAGTACATTAAGCACTTAGCAACCTAAATTTACAAAGGGGTATGTAAGACAAGAAAGATAGTAAAAGAGGCAGAGGTATTGAAGCAAGTGATGGCCTCAGTAAGAGAACATGGATAACGTCTCTTAAACTTCATTGAGGAAGCCAGAGCCTAGTATGAGCAGATCAAATTATTTTATGGTTATAACTCTAGGATGACAAACTCTATGTAAACAAAAGTTTTTTAGAATAAATGAAATCTTTTGGTTGAGCACTGTCTTAAGGCAAATGTTCTTTGTATACATGCATTTTCATTCATTACATCCTCATTTATTACATTTAACAAAGTAACCATGAGATAGTCATATAAACTTGCTAATTTTAAGATATGGTATTCAAGGTTCAAGGATATCTCCATCTAGTAAGAATCTCACCCATCGATATAACACAAGAGCTAGAGCTAAACAAATGAAGTAAAAAAACTCTCATAGATTTGAAAAATTGGAAAAAGCATAGGAAAAGATTGAAGATGAGTTGAACAAGATTTCGGATGCTCTCAACAAGCTAAACAAGGAAAAATGAATAGAAAAAAAATACAAGCCAACAAGGCCCCTTATCACAAGAAATGACTGACCCTCTATATCCTTCAGGTTTTGGTTCACAACAAGCCCAGTCCACACAGGATATACCACTATAGCAGTTCATATATCCTGTATACCTTGAAATGCCATCAGTTTCAAACCCAGGACATTACCATAGCTATGTAAATCCTGTCTTTACTGAAAAGGTAGTAGAATCGATCCAAGTTCTCGATCTGGATAACTTGAAAGAGAAAGAGAAATAAAAGGCAAAAGTGGTAGAATCTCAAGAAGATTCAAAGATTAGTATACTTGAATAAATGTTAAAAACTATAGAAGGAATTGGATTTTATGGTTCTATCGACGCTGCTGGGCTTTGCTTAGTCCCGGATGTAATCATTTCACCAAAGTTCAAAGTACCAAAATTTAAAAAATATGATGGTACAAAATACCCAAAAACTCATATCACCATGTATTGTCGAAAGATGGTAGCCCATGCCCATAATGAAAAATTATTAATGCATATTTTTTAAAATAATCTTACAGACTCTGCTATCAGATGGTATGTCTAGCTGGATAAAACTCGTATCCATTCTTAGAGTGATATGACGCATGACTTCATCAGTCAATATCAACATATTATGGATATGGCTCTTAATCGTTTATCTTTACAGAACCTAAAGAAAAAGATAAATAAGTCTTTTAAGGAATATGCCCGAGATAGAGAGATGTAGCTTTTCAGATGCAACCTTCTCTGATTGAGAAAGAGACTAAAATACTATTTGTCAGTATTTTAAAATCTTTTCATTATAAAAAGATGATAAGGAATGCAACCAAAAATTTTACTGATATGGTGATTTCAAAAGAAATTATTGAGAGTGCTATCAAGAATAGCAAGTTAGAAGGAGGTGAAACATCTAACAAAAGAGCCCTAAAGAAGAAAGAGACTGAAGCTCAAGCCGTGAGCTTTGATAGACAATAATTCAAGGGTTATTAACCCTACCCACCACAAGGATACCCTCTAAATTACCCTTATATGAATAACACTTCTCCTTACCCATACCAACCAATCCCACAATCCTCTTATCCCTAAACATATCAACCTTTTTTTAGGCCTCAAAACACCATATACAGTCCTAACACTCAGCCTATCTCAAGACCTCAGACCTATCTAGCTAGCCTAATGGATGGTTTATGGAAACAATGAACTACTCACGAAAAGCCTGTATTTGACCTAATTCTTATAACTTATACAGAATTATATCATGAGTTTTACAATAACCATCTAATTGCTCTTAGCAAATTAGAGTCACTCAAGTCACCTTACCCTAAGTGGTATGATCTCACAACCTATTGTGACTATCACTACGGGATTACTGGTCATTTCATTAAAAGTTACACTATCATGAAACACAAAGTGCAACGACTAATCAAAGATGAGATGATTAGCTTTGATACAGGAAGGGTAACTGTACCAAATGTTAGTGGCAATCTTTTACCTAATCATAATGTAAATACCCCGAATAACGAATAAGTGTGTCATATGAAGAGAAAAGTTATAGATATTAAGACACCTCTTAGTCAGTTGTTTAATGCTTTATGAAGGGTTGACATGATACAACCAGTGAGTTTGCATAGTTATCATGGAGCATATATAACAAGCACTAGTTATAACTATCATAGTGGGAAATTGGTCACTCTGTTGAAGCTTGTGAGTAGTTTCACCAAGAGATACAAAAGCTCTTAGATTCACACCAGATGAAAGTCTATGAAAGAGAAAAAGACTCAAAAAGTGTAGAAATATCCATGACTGACAAGCCTGCAAAGTTTTTTCCAAAGCCAGTGATGATTTACTGTGGGAACAAACCAAAGTCAGTCATAGACAAACTCATTTTCAGGCCGATAACTTTTAAAGTTTTGACTTCATTCCCATATAAAGATGACAAAGCTATATCCTGAAAATATGACTGTGATACAGTAGTTCATGGGCAAGAGAAAAATGCCTCTAAAACTAACGCTGCTAATATAACTGGTTATGGGGTATTACCCAAAATGAAAGATGCTACACTTCAAAAATATTGAAAAAGGCTAAAAGAAAAAAAATAATATAGGTGAAGAATAGAATAACCCTGAAGTCAAACATGAAGAGGATCGTCCGAAGTCAGTGTTAGAAAAAAAAGCATGTGAATTTTTAAAGCTGGTAAAACATAATAAATATTCAGTTGTTGAACAGTTGAACAAAATGCCAGCAAGAATCTCATTATTATCATTGCTGTTAAACTCAAAACCACATCGAAATACCTTACTGAAAGTGTTGAACCAGGCATATGTGGCACATAATGTATCTGTTGAATATATGAATCACTTAGCAGGAAATCTAGTCATACCAAATTATATTTCATTCAATGATGATGAGATTCTCCTAAAAGAAAGAGAAAATGCCAAAGCTCTGCATATCATAGTCAAGTGCAAGAGCCATATCATGGCTAAAGTCCTTATTGATAATGGCTTTACTATCAACATCCTACCCATGTCAACTTTGGTAAGGCTACCTATCAATTACTCTCAAATAAAGGATAGTTAAATGGTCATGCAGGCTTTTGATGAGACCAAAAAAAAAGTCTTGAGAGATATCAAAATACCTGTACAAATTGGTCTTGCACTTTTAATGTGAAGTTTCAAGTGATAGATATCTCTCCATCTTATAACTGTCTGTTAAGAAGGCCATAAATTCTCATGACAGGTGTTGTGCCCTCTACCCTACACCAAAAGATCATGTTTAATGTAAAAGGTCGATTGGTAGTGGTATTTGGGGAGAAAGATATGCTAGTGACTTAGCCATTAAATGCCACATATATGAAAGGTGCTGAGAAAGTAATAGAATGCTCTTATCAATCTTTTGAGTTAGTCAACTTTATAGGTGAAGGTCAAGCTTTTTCAAAAATAGTGATATGCCAAGTCATGAATAAGGGCTGGTATCTAAGAGTAGTGTTAGGTAAAAAAATTATAGGGAATAAGAGAGCCTTCAATAGTGGTAGACAAGAGTGAAAGGCTAGGCCTAGGTTATGAAGTGAAGGATGAGAGATCAAAAAAAGACCAATAAGAAAAACAATAAGATTAATGATCATCCCACACTTATACGAGACTTTCAGGCCTGAAAGATTCATATACCTAAATAAAGAAGAAGATTATAAACAAAACGTGGAAGAGGCATTTATCCAGTTGATCATCCATGCTATTGAAGATGAAATGGGGCTTGAACAAGAAGGGTGGGTCTATCCTTGTCCATCAGATTATGAGCTGAACAATTGGAGCACCATTAAAATGCCTTTTACCCTTGAGACTAATCCAATATAATTGTACATCCTGATAGCTATTGCCCAAGGTATTAAAATGATCTTTCTTGTTTGGGCCATTTATTTTTTTATTATTTTAATAAAAATTAAAAAGGATGCATTTTCATTCATTTTTTCTTGTGCTTTCATTTTTGTCATTTTGCCATTTTTTTCAAACACAGTTTGCTAATATATCCCATTTCATTCAATTTCAGGTCTTTAAATGAACAAAAAGATAATTATGATAACGATCAAAAGGTTAATTTTAAAAATTCAATTAACACTAATGAATTTGATAATAAAGATGATTCTGAAGAGTATGTTATACCTCCGGACCTAATGAGATTGATTGAACAAGAAAATAAGCCAATTGAGTCTCATCAAGAGATAATTGATTTGGTGAATTTAGAAGATGAGAATAATAAGAAAGAGGTCATAATTGGCATTTCACTTTTATCGAGAGATAGGTAACGTTTAGAAGGTCTACTTCAAGAATTCATAGATGTGTTTGCTTAGTCTTACTAAGATATGTCAGGGCTAAGTACGAAGATAGTATAGCACAAACTACCCTTGAAACCAGAATATAAGCCAGTCTAACAAAAATTAAGGTGAATGAAGCCTGAAATGTTGCTAAAAATGTTAAAAAATAGTTTGATGCAGGTTTTTTACAAATGGTTAAGTATCCAAAATGGGTAGCTAATATAATACCAGTTCTTAAAAAAGATGAAAAGGTACGAATATATGTAGACTATCGTGATTTGAATAGGGTTAGCCTAAAGGATAACTTTTTTTTACCTCATATTGACACGCTGGTAGATAACACAGTAAAGCATTCGATGTTCTCCTTTATAGATGGATTCTTAAGGTATAATCAAATAAAAATGGCTACAGATGATATAGAGAAGATCACTTTTGTGACCATATGAAGAATTTTTTGTTATAAAGTCATACCTTTTGAATTAAAAAATGCTAGAGCAACGTATCAAAGAGCCATGGTGACATTTTTTATGACATGATGCACACGAAGATTGAGGTGTATGTAGAGGATATGATTACAAAATCTCATGAAAATGAAGATCATGTCACCAATCTCAAAAAGCTATTCGAGAGGTTGAGAAAATTCTAACTCAAGTTAAACCCAGCCAAGTGCACCTTCGGGGTAAAGTCAAGAAAGTTGCTAGGCTTTATGGTCAGTGAAAGAGGGATTAAGGTCGATCCAAACAAAATACGAGCTATTCAAAATTTGTTACCTCTCAGTACACCAAAGAAAGTTTGAGGTTTCTTGAAAAGATTGAACTACATCTCGCGATTCATATCTCAGCTTACCTATAAATGTGATTTCATTTTTAAGCTTCTCCGTAAGAACAATCCTGAAGAATGGAACGAGAAATGTCAAGTAGCTTTTGATAAAATTAAGTAATACTTGTCAAATCTTCCAATATTGGTGCCATCTATTTCAGGAAAAACTTTTAATTTTATATTTGACAGTGTATGAGAATTCAATGGTATGTATACTGGAGCAGCAAGATGAATATGACTGAAAGAAGAGAGCTATTTACTATCTGAGTAAAAAATTTATAGAATATGAATCTAAGTATTCTTTATTATAGAAAATGTATTGTGCATTATCTTGGACTGCCAAAAAACTTAAACAATACATGCTCTATCACACCACTTGGCTCATAGCAAAACTGAATCTAATTAAATACATCTTCGAGAAGCCTTCTTTGTCTGAGAAAATTACTGGTGGCAAGTGATACTCTCAAAATATGATATCATATATGTAAGTCAAAAGGTAATAAAATCGAGTGCAATAGCTAAGTTTCTTACAGATTATGCTACTGAAGAATATGAACCAATGAGATTGGAGTTTCTCAATGAAGACCTGATGACTGTTTCTCAATTAGTAAAGGAGAAACATGAAGAAAAATATTAGAAGATGTATTTCGATGAAGCTACTAATGTCTTGGGACATAAAATTAGGGTAATTTTGATTTCCCTAGAAGAATAATATTACCCTATAATAGCGAGGTTAAATTTCAATTACACAAATAATATCACTGAATATGAGACATGTGTCATGGGTTTACAAGCTACCATAGATAGAAAAGTTAAAGCATTAAAAGTGTTTGGGGATTCGACTTTAGTTATATATCAATTGAAAAGAGAATAGGAGATGAGAGATTCAAAACTTGTTTCATATCACAAGTATATTTCAGAGTTGATAAAATAGTTTGAAGATGTTAAGTTTGATCATTTACCTTGAGAGAAGAATTTAATAACAGATGCCTTAGCTACTCTGGCTGTAATGATCTGAATTAGTGATAATACTGACATTCAACCTATCAAGTTAGATGTCAAAGATATGCCAGCTCATTGTTTTGATGTAGAAAAGAAAGAAGATGAAAAGCCCTGGTATTATGATATTTTGTAATACATTAAGAACCAACAATACCCAGTCCAAGCAACAGAGAATGATAAAAGGGTCATCCGAAGATTAGCTATAAACTTTTTTTTGGATGGAGATGTTTTGTACAAAAAGAACCATGATCAAGTATTACTGAGATACGTAAGTAAAGCTGAGGCAAAAAAAATGATTGAAAAAGTGCATGATGGAATATATGGGGCACATGTCAATAAACACATGATGACAAGATAGATCATGAGAGCATGGTACTATTGATTGACAATGGAGAGTGATTGCATTGATTATGCTCGTAAATGTCATAAATTACAAATCTATGCTGACAAAATCCATGCTTTGCCATTTGCTCTATATGTTTTGGCACTACCCTGGCCATTCTCGATGTAGGGCATAGACGTCATTAGTCCTATTACCCCAAAGGCTTCTAATGGGCATAAGTTTATTTTCATGATGATAGATTACTTCATAAAATGGGTAGAAGCGACATCATTTGTAAATGTAACACAATTAGTGGTTTACAAGTTCATAAAAAGAGAGATCATTTATAGAGATAAACTTTTAGAGAGAATCATTTCGAACAATACCAAGAATCTGAATAGTAAGATGATGCAAGAAATATGTGCCCAATATAAGATCAAGTATCATAATTCGATGCTATACCGTCCAAAAATGAATGAGACAGTTGAGGTAGCTAACAAGAATATAAAAAGAATTCTTAAAAAGATGACTGAGACCTATAAAGATTGAGATGAAAAGTTACCATTTACTTTGCATGCATATCAAATGTCAGTGCGCACCTCTACTAGGGTAACTTTATTTTTTTTTGGTTTATGGGGGAAGTTGTTACCAGTAGAAATAGAGATTCAATCCTTGAAGGTGCTAAAAGAAGTTGAACTGAAAGAGACTAAATGGATTCGAGAGCGTTATGAACAGTTAAATTTCATAAAAAAAAGATATTGACTGCATTGTGCCATGGTCAGCTATATCAAAGAAAGATGATGAGGGCTCATGATAAAAAAGTTTGACCCTATTACTTTTTAGAAAGAGAGTTGATCTTGAAAAAAATTCTTTCAAATCAGCACGATAATAGAGAAAAATAGACTCCAAATTGAGAAGGGTCATATGTGGTGAAATGAGCTTTCTCAGGTGTAGTATTGATACTAGCTGAGATAGCTGAAAATGATTTATCTCATCCTATAAATTTTGATGTTGTGAAGAAGTACTATGTTTGAAAAAAAATGAAAAAAAAAAAAACTCAAGGTGAAAACCCTAAGAAGATGGTTTAAGTCATAAGGGGTTTATCTAAGTTAAAAACCTAAAAAGATAGCTTAGATAGAAAGAATACAGTGTCAAATCTAAAAATTCATTAATATAGAGGCTAGCAAATTCGAAAGAGCTCTAAGTTTGTTAAGTGCATCAGATGGTTAAGTTTTCAGAAGAACCTTGAGATGTGTTATCATGATTATCTGATTGTTTATTTTTTAGCATTGTCTCCCCATACCTATCCTTGTAATTCTTTCTTGGCCAAAGTTTGACACTTTTTTTGCTAATAAAAGACATTATTCTTCATTTTTTTGTGTGCCTCTTCTGTTGATTATTTCCTAACCATTCTTATTCTTTTCTCATTAATACCCTACAATGGAAGAAATGTGTGAATACACTCTTACTTTTTGATATTGAAATAATGATTGATAAATAAATAATAACATGAAAAGATTTTTACATTACATTGAAAAGGTTAGGAGTGATAAAGGTAAATTTGAGATGTTCAGTTCTTGATAAAAACATTAAATTTGGAAAGAGATTGCTTGCAGAAAGGATATGAGAATTAAATGAAAGAAATGATTAAGAGTTACCCTGACTTGGTCTTTGAAGAACAAAAGGTTCGAGGCCCAAGAAAAGAACTTGAGAAACTTGAGTACCATAATTGAATAAGAATTAATTAGCCAACATTTGCACAGCATGCATTGGATTTCACACGCATTGCATAACATATACTATATTCAAGAAAGTATAGTACATAAATTTAAAAAGCAGGGTATTTCATGATCCCATATGGAGAAGACAGATGTGAAGATTTTTTTTTTAAATTCTCGTTTGAGAAAAAGCTTGTGAGGTAAGTTTATAATCCTTGTAAAAGAATATCTTTTGGTATCAGAATGATTTGTAAGACCCTTTGGCATAATCTCCTAAAGTTCCTTTAAACATGATTTTTGACTCATCTGGACGTGATTGTCGATGAGCCATTTACTTTCAAAGTTTGTTGCCTCTATTTAGAGGAGTTATTTATTTTTCAAAGTTATTGAGCCTCTGTTTAGAGGAAAAATTTATTTTCCAAAGTTGTAATGCCTATGTTTAGATAAGTTATTTAGTTCTTCAAAAGTTGTTAAGCTTCTGCTTATATGAGCTTTATTTATTTTTTAAAAGTTTTAGAGCCTCTGTTTAGAGGAGCATTTTACTTTTCAAAAGTCTTTGAGCCTCTGTTTAGATGAGTAATTTATTTTAAAAGTCTTTGAGCCTCTATTTAGAGGAGCTTTGTTTATTTTTTTAAAGTTGTTGAGCCTCTATTTAGATGAGCAATTTATTTTTCAAAGTTGTGGTGCCTCTGTTTAGAGGAGCAATTTACTTTCAAAAGTTATATTGCCTCTATTTAAAGGAGCTTTATTTATTTTTTTCAAAAGTTGAGCCTCTGTTTAGAGGAGACTTATTTATCTTTCTAAAGTCGTTGAGCCTCTACTTAAAGGAGATTTATTTATCTTTTCAAATTCGTTGAGCCTCTGCTTAGAGGAGCCTTATTTATTTTTCAAAAGTTGTTGAGCCTCTGATTAGAGGAGCTTTGATCAAAATTTAAAAAAAAAAAATAAAAGTTACGAGTTGAGTCTTGAATGGGCAACTGTAGACACTCAATTTGATCCAGGCCCGGATCAATTGGGCCTGGTCCAAATAGGGTAAGATGGCTCATTTTTTATTTTATTATTATTATTATTATTATTATTTATTTTATTATTATTTTGTTTTGTATTTTTTATCTATTAATATATATATTTATTATTTATCTATTAATATATTTTTATTATTTATCTATTAATGTATATTTTTTTATATTTATCTATTATTATTATTATTATTATTATTATTATTTTGGGGTTTATCTGTTCTAAATTTTGTTATTTTATATATATAATTTTTTGTTTTAGAAGGAAATTTTACCGTGAATCAGGGGGCTGAAAGAGTTTGGATTGGATTTAAAGAATGAATTTTTATCTCAGATGAAATTGAGATTGATCAGAAACTCTTCTGATTAATCCCTATAAATAGGTGCTGGAACATATGGGAAAGAACACACAGAAAGAAAACGGAGAGGAAACAGAAGCAAAAAATATTTAGAGGAAGTTTAAAATTTTTAGAAAATTTTTTTTGAATTTTTTTGTAGTTTTTTTTCTGAAAAATTTCTAGAAAGTTTCCAGAATCTAGTAATTTTTCAGCTGTATTTGAATTTTTCGACTAATTTTTTGATCAACTTTGAAGTTTATGGCATCTTTTTTCAGATTTTGGTAGAACATTCAATCGAAATCTAGGTTTTTTTAGAGAGAAAGAGGAGAAAAAAAAAGGAAAGATAGAGGGAAGGAAATGATCTGCAAAAAAATAGTAATTGAAGTCTTTTATACCCTCAAAAAATGACATTGTTTTGGCCTTACTATCCCAGAAGATCCGCGCGTTTTACCATCGGATGACCTGACCCGAGTGTCAACCCGCTTTTGACTCGCGTTTGACCCGAGTATCAGCTGACCCCTGGAGCCGAGCCAAGCCACGCACTTTCAAGACGCATTTTCGAGCCATTTTTCTTTCTCAAGCCGACCTGATTCCAGTTGCTCAGGCCGAGTAGCGTTAAGGTTTTTTTTTCTTTGATTTATTGATTTATTTTATTATTTTTATTATTATTATTATTCTTTAATTTTTATCTTTATTTTTATTTTATTTTATTTTATTATTTTTTTAATGATTCTCCTTAAAAATAAAATTTTAAAAAATATATTTTTAGAAAAAAGTTAAAAGTATCAATTTTTCTTAAAAATAAAGTTTCTAAAATAAAAATTTCCAAAAAAAGCATTTTGAAAAAAGTTGAAAGTATCAATTTTCTTTAAAATAAAAATTTTCAAATGCTTTAAGAAAAAGTTGAAATATGAAATTTTTTTGTACAAAAGCAATGAGTTTTTTTTTTTTTAAAAGATTTGTAAAAAAAATTGAATCATTATTTGTTTTTATTTTATTCTTTTTTTCTCTTTTTTCTTAAATTTTTTTAAAATGTTAAATAATCCGATGATGGAAACTCTGCAAGTGAAATAGTAGTTTTCTTGCATACTATTGAGGTGAGAGAATTTTCTTAATTTTTTGCTAAAATTATTGGAGTTAATTAGGAATAATTTTTAATAATTAATTAGTTGGTAAAATTTTTAAGGCTTATTGGATAACACAAAATTAAGCTGGTACCATCTTTCGATGGGCATTGTGAGGATGCTATAATCTTTCTCACATGTAATCGTACTTTCAAACCATGTTCTGGTTAATGGACATGAACCTATTCTTTTAGGGACCCTTAGTCAAACTTAGGTGTTCCTTGAAAAGATAGATTCTCTAGGTGGCCAATCGCACCTAAACAAAAAAAATTGATGGTGACTCCTTAAAGTCAATGTCAAGTGATAGATCCTCAGATCTAAACGTTATGACAACCATATATCGATTATTAATAAATCGAATTTTATGGCTGCATCTATGGAAGGCCAAATGTAATCAAAGTTTACATCAATTTGTTATGAATCTTGTCACCAATTGAAAATCAAGTTAGAGGAAGACCAAAGAAAAGAGGATAATTACCTACCTGAAGATTTTGTTTGCCAAAAAAAGAAGGTAATTACCTACTTGAAGGTTTTGTCTTATCATTGCCC
Source organism: Durio zibethinus (assembly GCF_002303985.1). The sequence goes on along the minus strand of NW_019167915.1, from coordinate 6,876,987 downwards.
GAGAGAGTTCATCTCAATCTTTAATAAAATAACTTAGCTGACTTAAACAATGCTTGGAGATGCATAAGTAGAACAAGGTAGAAGGTATTTGGGAATAGATATGGGGACATAGCTTCACTACTCTAAGTAGATATGGATTATAATTTGATCAGAGCCATTTTGTAGTTTTGGGATCTTTCTTATAGGTGTTTCATTTTCAATGAAGTAGATATGGTGCCAACAATTAAATAGTACATAGTCTTACTCTACTTTGATTTGCTAAATCTAGATAAGATTTATTGGTCCAACAAGATGAGTTATCATAGGAAGCTTGTGCAAATACTTAGATTCAGCTTGTCTCAAGTTTACGCATATGTTAAAACAAAAGGCGGAAGCAAAGGTATTCCATAAAGTTTTTTGTGAGATCATTCATGAACACTTGGATGATGATCAAGGCATAGTAGCGATGGCTATAGCTTTATATGGATTGGTGATCTTTTCAAAAGTTCTTAGATATATTAATGTTGTAGTGGTATATTTTATCGATCAGATAAGCATAAAGTCAATGCAACATGAACTATCCTAGCAGAAACCATTCCATCCTTGAATTACTATCATAAAAATGGTAAATAATGATTAAATGGGTGTGTACAACTACTTTATGTATAAATAATAAGTCATATCGAATGTGAAAAAAGCAAGTTTCGTACACCATACCTTTGTTCCAGCATTCTAATCAAGGAGTTTTGTTATAGCACATGGCTGAAAGCAAAGTCAAAATATGAATGGGTTTCATATCTTTGTACACTTGATAACTAAGAGATAATTTGAAGAGTACCTTGGATGCGTGATAATTTGATGTTGTATAGTTATAGGAATTAACCTTTGGTTTTTTTGTTGCACTTATAAGGCACTGTTACTTATGCCCCAACTTTAGTGCGAAAACAGTCTAAATGTGATATTTATTCTAGAAACATGTGGACTTAACCAGTGGAAATTTCTTTTTATTAAGAAAGGGGCATATGAAAAAATTGAAGAAATAAAAAAATAAAATAGACCATCAAGGTTAACTAGGGGAGGCTCACATACGATGCTACTCTTGAATATTTTATGTGGAATACAAGAAAGAGTAAGGATATTGTGCTTTCTTGAGAACAAAAGCTGACCATTCTTCAAAGTCAACTCTTCAAGATCCTCTGCTAAAAGTAGAAACTGCTAAAAGGAAATTTCAAACTGATAGATATGAGCTAGAATAAGAAAATAAGTGATTGAAGAAGAAATGAGAAAAAGTTTGAAATTACAAGAGCAAAAAATTTAGAGCTTTAATAAACATAAAAACCAATAAAAGGCTTTATTCAATGATTTAGACAAGACCCGTTCATCGGTCACACCTAAGCTTGGTCGACTTTTAAAAGAAAATGAGTTATTGAAAGCAAATGTGGATGAGGGATAAAAGGCTTTTGCTAGGGTGCAAAAACACAATCAAATGTTGCAAAAAATAATGGATTAGCGAACAGCACAAGTAAGCACTTTGACTAATGAATACAAAAAATATGCTGAACAAAGCGAGCAATGAAAAGGCATATACATGAAAAAGCAAAAATATTTGAGGCACATATTCAATCAGCTATGCTTAGTTGCAGACAAAGCATCAGAAATGGAAGAAAAAGTGAAAGAATTGAAGATAGTGGTGCAACCAGTAGGAGCTCATGGGCAGTGATTGCTTAATTTTCTAAATAAGGCATAAAACCATTACCAGCAAGTTGAAAAGTTCATAAAAAGGCATTAGAATAATGTTTAAGAGATATTACAATTGATGTTTAGGACTTTAAAATATTGTTTTAGCTTTCTTAGGATGTGGTTTTGAAACTTAATAAATTTTTAAATTGATATTTTTTTATCAATGATATTATGTGGTAAATATTATAAGTGCATTTCATTCATGCATTAAAGTATCGTACATGAGCATGTCATTTCTAATTATTAAAAATTATGATACTTGAGGTTCAAGAATAGCTTTACCATCAAAGAACCTTAAGCAATCAACTCAACACCAATATAATATTAAAGCTCGAGCCAGACAAATGGAATAGGATAATGCCAATTGTCTTAAGAAAATAAAAAGGGCCTAATAAAATCTTGAAGGGGATTTGAGTAAGATTCTGAAAGCTTTAAATAAGTTGAATAAGGGAAATGGTGTGAAAGAAGATACTAGCCCATAAGACTATCCGACATAAGATGTTGTTGATCCTTTTAGTTATGGCCCATATCAAGCCTAGTTTATACAAGGCATACTATTGTAACAGTTTACATTTTCTATAGCGTATACCTACTCTAAAATGCCATCTGTATCAAATCCAAGGTATTATCAAAGTTATGTAAACCTTTTTTTTATCAAAAAAGTAGTAAAACCAGTCTAAGTCCCTAACTTCAATAATTTTAAGAAAAAATAAAGATAAAAATGCTCAATCATTGAAAGATTCAAAAGTCGATCAAAATATGAATATACTTGAGAAAAGGTTACGAGCAGTAAGATGCTTTATGGTTCTATAGATGCTACTAAACTTTGTTTAGTTCTGGGTGTTGTCATTCCTTGAAAATTCAAAGTTTTGAAGTTTAAAATATATAATGGTACAAAGTGTCTTATCATATATATCACAATGTACTGTCAAAAGATGGTAGCCTACACCAGTAATGAAAAGTTACTAATTCATGTGTTTCAAAATAGCTTGGCTGGTTTTACAGTAAGGTGGTACATTTGACTTGATTGATTTCACATTCACTCTTAAAGGGACCTAGCCTATGACTTCATCAGTCAATACCGTCATATAATAGTTTTAGCTCTTGATTGCCTTTTCTAGCAAAATATGAAAAAAAAAAGATGACCGAATCATTTAAAGAGTATGTCCAACGATAGAGAGATATAGCTGTTTAAGTTCATATACCTTTGACTAAAACAAAGATTATGATACTTTTTATAAGTACTTTAAAATCTCTCTATTATGAAAAGATGACAGAAAATGTAATAAAAAATTTCACTGACATGATAATCTTAGGTGAAATCATTGAAAATGTCACTAAAAATGGCAACTTGTAAAGAAACGAGTCCTTCACTGCTAAAAAGGTATGAAAAAAAAGGAGAGTGAACTTAAGTTGTGACTTTCAAAAGGCAATAGTTTAAAAAATTATCTTTCTTAATCGCTACTAGTCTACCCGTATATTATCCCACTGTAAATGCTATATCTTACCCATATCAATCAATTTTGCAACCATCTCACCTATTTATGTATCAACTAACATATAGATCACCTATCAACATATACACCCAACCTACTACAAAACCCTTAGTCCATCTAACCAATCAAACAAATGGTCATCGAGGTCAAGAAATACTAGAGAAAAGCCTACTTTTGATCCCATCCCATGACCTATATCGAGTTATTTTAAGAACTCATCAAGAACCACTTACTCATCCCTGTTCGTGTATAAACACTTAAACTTCATTATCTTAAGTGGTATGATTCTACTGCTTACTGTGACTATCATTCTAAAAATGCTGGCCATTCTACTAAGAATTACCTTACTTTAAAACATAAACTGTAAAAACTAATCAATGAAGGGATGGTTAGTTTGGGTACAAGTGGAATAACAATACAAAATGTCAGTGGCAACCCTCTATCTAATCATAATATTAATGTTATAAGTAAAGACAAAGAACATCGAATAAAAAAATGGGTGAAAAAAATAAATACCCCTTTTAGTCAACTATTTGATGCCTTGTATGAGACTGATATGGTTCATTTGATAAATCCACATACTTATTGTGAAAGATATTTACCAAACTAAAGATGCAAATACCATAGTGGGGGCCCTGGCCACTCCATTGAATCATACGAATAGTTTTGTCAAAAGGTACAGAAGCTAATGAACTTATACCAAATCAAATTTTTTAAAGAAAAGTAGCTCAAGTTAAGTATTGAGGAAGCTTTCACGAAGAGAATAAAAGGGATTGAGAACAAAAAATGCCAATTCGCTCATGTTTGCCAGGCTATAAGCTAAACAATTGGAGTGTCATCTAGATACGTGCTATTCTTTAAATCAATTCAGTGTAATTGTAACTCCCAATAGCTTGTGCCTAAAGGCATTAGGATAGTCTTTTACGTATGAGTCATTTATTATTTCAATAAATAGTAAGAAAATGCATTTTCATTCATTTCTTCTATTGCTCTCATTTTTCATTTTCATCGAGCTAAAATATCTTGCTGACATTTTTAATTTCACTCAAATTTTGACTCTCAAATGAACATGAAAATAATCATGATAATAATTCAAGATTCAATTTTGAAAGTGGCATTCATGTTGAAATGATTGACAATCTATTGGGATTAAAATATCCAGCAAAAAATTTCACTCATTAAAAGAAGAAAGTGATGTTGTATGTGATTGTTATGATTTGTTCACAAATTTGTTTTTGATCAAAAAATTATTTTCATTAAGAGTATTTATATTTAAGAGGAGACATGGCCATCCTTTTACTATCCTTCACATAAAATTATCATTTGCGATCCCATTCCAATTTATTTAAATATTTTTTAAAAAATTCTAACCAAGGATTACCTTCACACTAAAAGGGCAAATTTTAGAAAATGAGTCCACAAACTAAAGGGGAAAAGTGAAGATTCTTAGTGATTTTAAGGGCAAAGTCTAAAAAATATGTCTATAAAAATGAAAAAGCTCTTAGTGATTTTAGAAGCAAAGCTTTTTTATGTTTAGATCTTTCTTGAAAAAGTGTAAATTAAAAAAAAAAACCAAACAAATGAAAAAGAAAAAAGAAAAATGGAAAATAAGAAGAGAAAGTAGAAATTAGTAGGGTAAAATGTCAAGATGCTCCACATGGAAAGAAATAATCCTTGATTTGATTACCTTTCAAACACATTTTGGACCTATTTTATTTATTTCTTCATAAACCCCTCATTCTAATTTACATTACAACCCTTAAAAGTATATTTTGATCAAATGTGAATACTCAAATTGAAGAATTATGAATTGAATTATGGCATATTTGTAATCGGATGGTTTGAGATTTTGATTGAGATGTCACTGATGAATCAAAGAGAAAAAAAGATAAGAAAAAAAATTGAGAAAAAGATGAGCAAGTAAAAAAAAAAGAGAAAAAAAGAAAGAAACAAAAAAAAATAGAAAAAAAAAGAGAAATGAAAAAATGGCAATGAAAAAATAGAAAAAGGAAAATGACAAATGAGAGCTTAAATCGAAAATTTAAAAGGGTGATTTGAATAAAAATAGGTGCATCTAAGTTGAAAACCTGAAAAGACAGCTTAAATAAAAATGATACAACATCATTTAGGAATTCACCAACATAGAGGCTAGTATAATTTGAGGAATTCATACTTTAAGTGCATCAAGTAGTTAACTTTTTTTAAAAAATTCAAAATGTGTTATCATGATTATCTAATTATTCAATTTGGGTGCTGTTGTCCAAATAATTCATCTTTGTAAGTTTTTTTTTTTTATTATTGTTTAGAGCTAAAATTGTTAAAATGAAAGATACTTCATTTCATTCCTTATTTGTCGTAAAGCATTAGTCTCATTTTAGTCCATTCTTGTTCTCTTCCCTTAAAAACCTTGTAATGGAAGAAATGTATGATTGCATTTTACTTCTTGAGATTGAAATAATAATTGATAAATGTATAATGGAATGAAAGATTCATACATTACCTTGAAAAAGTTGAAAGTGATAAAGGCAAAGATAAAATGTTTAAAGCCTAATAAGGACACTAAATTTGGATATGGAAAAAAAAGATTTCTTTAATAGGAGAATATAAGTGCTAACATTGAATAAGAAAGATGATTGAGAACCAAGTCAGTTTTGCTTTATTACTCTAAGCTTGAAGAGTTTGAGTTCCAAAGGAAAAAGTCGTGAGAACCTATGTACCACAATTAAGAAGACATTAACTGACATTTGCATCACATGCATTGCATTTATGAATGTCTAGTGCATAAATCTAGGATACAAGGATATTGCAAGATCTCACATAGAGAAAATAAAAAAGAATTTCAAATTCTCATTTGAGAAGAAACCTCGTGGTAAGATCCTAATCCTTGAAAAAAGATATTTCAAGAAAATCAGTCATAGTTAAGAAAGATTTTTCAAACTTTTAATATTAGGAATGATTTGCAAGACCTCTAGACATAATCTTTTAATTTTTTAGACACGATCTATAAGACCTCCGAGCATGATTATCAAAATTTTTAGGTGTTAACCTTATTTTTTTAAAGTTGTATGCCTCTATTTATGAAGAGCCTTATTTTTTTAAAATTGTGTGCCTCTATTTATAGGGGCTTTATTTTTTAAAATTATGTGCCTCTATTTATGAAAAGCTCTTAATGTTTAAAGTTGTGTGCCTCTATTTTCAAGGAACAAATTAAAATAAATAAATAAACAAAAACAATTCATGTTGTATAGAAAATGCACAAAGAGAGGCAATTGTAGACATTCTATCTGATCTGGACCCAAACCAATTAAGTATAAACCAATTAGGCCCAAATTGGTCAAATCCAAAATTAATCCCAACCTAATTATTATTATTATTATTATTATTATTATTATTATTATTATTATTATTATTATTATTATTATTATTATAGTTTTGAAGTTTTATTTTTGTGCATTTATCTATGTATATATGTATATTTATCTTGTTTATTTAATTTTCTTTCTTTATCTACTTTAATATATTTTTCTAATTATTTATCTTTGTTTATCATTTTTAGGGTTGATTTATATTATATTTGATGATTAAATTTTTAAAAAAATGGCAAAAACTTGGTTAAAAAATGATTGATTGATTGAATAAAAGGTTTTTTAAAAAGATAAAACTCAGTCTGAATCCAATTATAAAATAGACTTATTAAAGTGTTTAATCTTATTTGAAACACTGTTTGGACTTGGATTCTCATCTATAAAAGGGACAAAATCAATCAACAGCAAAAACAACAATCAAAGAAATACACAGAAAAAAGATAAGAAAAATATAGCAACTCAGACAGGAATTAAAGAGAAAAAATAATAGATTGGTGCATAAAGGTTTAAGTTTGGAGATTTTGTGGCTTTTGGATTTTTATTTTTTTGGAAAAAGATAGATTGATTTTGTTTGAAGAGGGTTTTTGGAAGAAAAGTTAATTTAGGCAAAAAGTTAGGGTTTGGAAGAAATTTGGTTTTTGGGAAATTTGTTGATTTATTAGAGTTGATTTGATTTAATTTAAGGTAAAATAGTTGATTTGGGTGTTTTTGTAAGTTTTTTTTTTGAATTTTTAGAAAATCTGGAAAATCTCCAAATTTGATGACTTTTTACAGTTTTCGGTGGCTATTCCAATGAAAAATCTAGAAATTGACAAAGTTACCTAGTTTCTAGCATGGAATTTCAGAAATCGATAGAAATTCATTTGATTTTCATTTTTATAAACAGAGGAAAAAAAAAGAGAAAGAGCAAGGAAATCTGAAAAAAAAAAAAATTTAGCTTTATATAGTAACAAGAAATGATGTTGTTTTGATCATAAAACCTTCAAGATCGATTTGCAGTGCTTTGACTTGCGACCCATCTTCTTGAGCTGCTACTAAGTAATTGAAGCCGAGCCTGGCATTAAGCCATTTCAGCAGCCAATTGTGTCTGCAGCCAATCCAAATCTTAAGCTGAGTGAAGCCGTTTTTGTTTCGAATTTGATTTATTTTTACTTTTTTTTTCATGGTTTTATTTATTTATTTAGTTTTATTTTATTGTTTATCAATTTCGAAATGCTTTACATAATTAAAATTCTAGGAGAATTTAGTGGAAATTAGTTTGGAAAAAAATAATTGTAAAAATATAAAATAAAAATTTGAGAATAAATAATAATTATCCAATGAGAAAATCTTAGAAATTACAAATGGCTAATTTTTAGAAAATTTCTAGATGAGAATTTTTTAAAAAAATTTGACCCAAATGGAGAAAAAATTTAGATAAAGTTTCAACAACAATAATTAATATTTATTTAAAAAAAAAAACATAAACAAGTTTAAGAAAATTTTTGGAAATGAATTAATAATTATTTCAATAATGAGATTTTTAGAAAATTCAAATGGTAAATTTTTTTAAAAAAAAATTTAGATGAGGAGTTTCTCTAAATTTAACATAAATTGTGGAATAATTTAGATGAAATTTCAATAAAAAAAATTGTATTTTTTTCAAATAAAAATTAAAAATAAATTTAAAAATTTATGTGAAAATATTTGATAATTATCAAATGATGATATCTTAAGTAAAATCACAAATGATTGAACTTCTATGAGATTTCTATGTAAAGGGGTTTTTTTTTTTTTTTCTAAAATCAACCAAAGTGGTAGAAGAATTTAGATAAGATTTCAAAAAATAATTGTCATATTATTTTCTTTCTAAAGATTATGAATCAAATGATAAATAACAAGAGTTTAGATTTTAAATTTAATCCAAATTGTGAAAAATCTGGAAATGAAAATTGTAAGATATTTCTAAATTAAGCCCAAATAGTGAAAAATTTATGAATGAAACTTGTAAAATACAAAATAGATTTCGAGGATGAAATTCTTGGTAATCACAAATGAATGATCATCTAAAAGATTTCTAGAAGAGAAAATATTTTTAATTTTGGCTCAGATGGTGGAAGAATTAGATATATTTTCAATAAAACAAAATTTTAACAAAAAAAGTAAATGATTAAAATTTTTTGACAACAAAGCCTCTTTAAGAAAACAAATGGGATTTTTGAATATTCTTGAGGTGAGAAAGTATTTTTAGGATTTCTGCTAGATTAATAGAGAAATCTTAAAAATTATTTACAATATTTTAAACATTAAAATTTAACAGAAAACCATTTAAAACCATAGACCCTTAAGATAATTTAAAATTAAATGATACCATCTTAGAATAAGCATGTAGGGGTGCTATAACATATCTCATACATAACGAAAATTTTGAACTCTGTTCTGATTAGTGGATCAAAACCAATTATTTAGGGATCTTTAGTTAAGCTTAGGATTTCTTTTAAAAGATAGATTCATTTAGTGGCCAATCACACCTTAGATAAAAAAGATTAATGATGGCTCCTAAAAGTTTATATGTAGCTATAGGTCTACGAATATATATGCTATGACAACCTTAATAATAATTTATTGATAAATTAAAAATTACTGAAAATCTGAGTTGATTTATCCTAATCTATATAACTTTGTATAAAAAGAATCCTTGAAGGGATCTGGATATAACATGTGTTTTTTTTTCTCTTTTATACTAAGTGTTTTTTTATTGGATGGTAGTTTTTTTTTTTTTTTTTGTTTCTTTAAGTTTGACCCAGTGGAGGATGAAGAAGTTTCTTTAACAGCTATTCTTTTTTAATGCCTCTGTAATTGACAAGTGTAGGTATTCTCTATTTTTACAGCTTTTTTTTGTTGTTTGTATTTTTGTTTGAAAGAGAGCTATTGTGGCATCTAAGATAAGCTCTTTTCTATTTGAGTTTTTCTTTTTATTTTCCTTTGGTTGTTTTTTTTTAACTATTTTTTAGAACATATTTTTGTTCTATTTTATTGTTTCGTTGAATGTGAGTTTTTTTTTTTGGTTTTATTGTCATCATTTTACTGTTATAGATTGTAATTTTTTTTAATGAAGTTTAATTGTTGAATAGGTTTTAGGTTTTTATGGTTGGGAGGTTTGCATGTTATTATAAATATTTTTTTTGAAAGATTTTATCTTTGCATGTTGTGATCTTAGATGAAAATGAGTTTCGATTGTTTTCATTAGCTCTGTTTTTTTTTTTACTTTGGATACTTTTTGTATGAATTTATACAACAAAGCAACTGACTGTTGGATTTTGATGATATTATGAGTTCTTCAGAGTTTTACCAGGCAGTGTATAGGTTTGATATGTACTATTTAAAAGCCTTGATTTTGAATGTGAGTTTCGTATGATTTTAAGTTGAATGTGATGGAAAGGAAAAATAGTTTTTGTTATGTGATGTTGTAGACCATTACAGGTGTACTTAAAATTTTGAATTTATTGTCCTATTATTGATGTGATTTATGTGTATAGTTAATGAAGAAAAGTTATTCATAACCCAATAATGGAGTTCAACATGGCTTAGGAAAGCTATTGTGTTCATAGAACTAGTAGAGACATAAGATTACGTAATAGGTGCACTCAGTCCAATAATGGTTAATTGAACTAATTATGACTAACAGGTTAGTATTTGATACATGAAAAGATTGTTTTCTTAGAAATTAACAATTACAAAGCAAATAGTTAAGAGTAAAATAGATCGCAACTTGCAAAGACGTCTCTCTCTAAACTCAGCTTGATTTTATTAGAAAAACATGTTTGTTGGTCATTGTAAATAATGGAAAATTTCATGATATTTAAGTTACTTAGGATTATAGTAGAAGCTAAGTTTTTTATTACCTTAATGCTTTTCTAGATGGAAGAACCCAAGAAATGTAATGCACTTGCTACATATACATCTCAATCATTGCAAACAAATGTTGGTGGGTCAACGAAAAACCATGGAGCATCACATGCAATTCACATTTTGCCATCAGATTGACCAATTCATACAACTGTATCTTTTGGAAGCTTCCTAGTTTCTTCACCCTTTACTCGTATTATAGTAGCAAGTTTAACTCCCTTACTGCATCAATTGCCTTCCAATGATGTAAAAATGCCTACAATGCCCATTGGACTACCAAGTAGCCATCTAGGAAAGGATTCATCTTCATTTGGATATCCTAGGGTTGAAAGACCACAAATTAAGTTGGATGGAGGATCAAGTGTGGCTTCTTATGTCTCCCAAATACCAGATAATTTTTTCTTCCATCATGTCTCCTTCCGTTGGTAGCAAACAAAATTGAAGGACCCTATTTACATATCATTTAGAATTATTTGGACTTTGTATTTAGTATTATCTAGAGATTTGATAATACGGCATACTTTCTTTTTCCATGGATTGGGGAATGGTTTTCTTAGCTTGCAATGATGTTCTATTATAGCTTTCTAATAGGGTCGTATTACTGCCTAACTATTTTAAAATTAGCAATTAACAATGTTAACTTCTCTTAAATTATTAGAATTTTTTTAATTACGAGTATTTAAAATAATTCCTAAAAAAACTTATTTATGATAGGATGAGACAAAAAATATGAAATTTTAGTTTAAAAAAATTTAGATCTTCTTTCTTATTTTGGACGCATTTGATTTTGCTAGTGTTTTTTTCTTATTTCTAGTTATTACAAAAAGCTAGCCCATTAAATTAATTTTTTTATTAAATAAAAAAGCCCATTAAATTTGCTTCTGTGAATGAAAGTTTGTTGAGTTAATAAAAATAAAATATTTTATTTATAAAATTTAAATTTAATTTTTATTGCTAACAATTTTTTAATAAATAAATATATAAGTTTAATATAAGTTATCATTAAAATTTATAAATGGATTGATTTTGAAATAAAATAATTACTCTTCAACTAATTTTTTTTAAAAAAAAATTATTTCATTTACTCGTACTATTCCAAAATGTTTGCTATGATTATTCTTAAGTTTTAAGCATTGGATGTTAACACATCACTCATATCCTAAAATTCTCTTATTAGAATATTGAACGTCTATTAGCATTTATAAATAAAGGTGTTCATGGATTAAGTAGGGTCGGGTTCAGACCTCAAAAATTTTTCTAAACTCGATTAAAATTAAAAAAAAAATTCTAAGTCAACTCATTAAACTTATTTTATATAATAAAAAATAAAAAAGTGATTAAATTAAGTTTAATGAGATTATATTTAATTCACATATATATAAATTAAAAATAAAAATAAAAATTATATAAAAGCAAAAATTAAATTTAATAAAATATATATAATTTTTATTTTTAATTTTTATATATATGTGAATTAATTTTTATATAATTCATATATATATATAAATAAATAATTTATGTATGTGAATTCAGGCTGGACTGTATCGAACTCGAATTTTAAATAATTTATCCAAGACCTATCTTGAAATCTAAACAAACCTAAATGTTATGTCTAAATTTTTTTAACGGGTTTTAATTTTTTGTCCAAATCCTCTCAAAATTAGGAGAGCATTTGAGTTTGAACGGATAATCCGTCTTTTGTATATGTCTATTTGTAAAAGAATCAAATGAATAAAGTTGCTCATTTGTCAAATACTTTAAGAAACAATTTTTTTTAGTCAATTGTCTCACCATGTGTATATTTCATTCAATTTTATGTTGATTTGTCGATTTAATAAATTTATTTATTGATTTTTTCTTAAATATAATAGTTATGCTGTATATGTGTTCAATTATGTTGCATTAGATTCTAATTTTTAATTGTGTAATCTTAATTAAAAAAAATTAAAAGCTTTTCTAAAATCACATATGCAACACATGCAATTATTGATTTCCTCTAAATCCGCCAATTGAGCAAATTTACGACAATGAAAATGAAAAGGTCATGAGTTTTTTTATTGGTAGATAGGATTGTAAATGAATCGAATATGAACAAATAAATGTATATTTGTGATTTTTTGATTTTTTTATTTTTAAAGGTGTTCGGGCTTTTATTTATGTTCGGTAAGAAAATTACTCTATTCATTCGAGTTCAGTTCGTTTAAATTATAGATGTTTGCGTTTGATTCATATTTGATTCAATTAAGTTAAATGAGTTTATTTGTGAACATTAAACAAATAAGTTTACAAATATATATATAAATGAACATGTTTATGAATAATAAACAAATTATAATTACATAAATTTAAACAAATAAATCGTAGACGAATACAAACGAATCTAAATGAATATAAACAAATCTTAAAATAAAATTAGAATAAAGGAGAAAAATGTAATTTTGTTAGATTATTATAAATGAACAGCAAACGAATAACAAACGAGTGATAAATGAATATGTTTTAAATAAATTTTAAATGAGTTTGTTTATGAATATAAACAAACCAAATAAATCTTTATTTGTATTCAGTTTGTTTAATAAACAAATATAAAACTATTGTTTAAAATTATTTGTTAAGTTTAACAAATGAATATAAACGAACAAAAATCGAATATGTTTATGAATAATTTATCAAAAATTCTATTCGATTATACTCTATTAATAGATAGATGAATGTGGAAGTTGCTTGTAATTGTGGCCAAATGCTATTACCTAGAAATTCATAAATTTTTTCCCAAGTTGGTTCTAAAATACTATTTCACCTCGCATGACAAACTGGGTCTAGCTGTACCCTGGATGCAAGACATTTTTGAGTTATCCTTGATCTCAATGAAACATTCTGATTTCTGAAATGTGGAGTGAATTTCACCTGACAAAACCATGAAACCACACCATACAATACAAAGCACAAACAAACTTGGCAAAAAGAAGCCTGCTACCGAGGCCTAGAAGGCTATAACCAGAATGGAGCCTGAGTTAGGTGCAATAGCCGAAACAGAGACCAAGACAAGCCCATCAAGAATCGACTATTAAACAACTCATCATTTCAAAAAAAAAAAACTATTAAACAACTCATTCAACCAACTTGATCTCTGCAACAAAATTTGTCTTTTACATTCCTTGATTTGCAAGGTTCTTTTCTCTTACTCCCTTGTTTTTGCGCAAGTATGTGCCTTAAATTACCGCTTGCTTTTTTCTTAATCGTGCAAATAAAATAAAGGGGCATTAACTGCTGATACTTGAATGGCCAACAGTCAATAAACCATTGGAAAGAGAAACAAAAAACTCCATTTGTGAGGATTTGTCTCGATGGTCTGTGGTTGCCATCATTTTCTTCTTGTTGGAAGGAACGGCTCCGGTTTAGATTAATTCCAGTTATATAAGTTTTGGTCCATCTTTGTGGAATCAAGGCTATCCATCAACACAGTTTTATCACAAATTCTAGGAAAGCAAAAGAAATGAGGGATTCGTCCTTCAGTTTAGTCTTTCAGAAAGTAATTTTGCCTATGGAGATTGGATTGCTTACACCATTATTCCATGCCTGTGCTACTTTTATTAATGTTTAAAACTAAAGTTTTAAGGCCACCGAGGCTTGGCTTATTAGTACTTAAAGTTAGTTAATATGCAGTTTTCGCAACAACTATGTGACTTGTTAGAGTGTTAAATTTTTAATTTCAGTGATATTGAAATGTTAGTAACCTAAAATACCAAAAAAAAAAAAACTTTCCAGGTTTCAAGTTTTCTAAGATTTCCCATCAGAAATACTATATGTTATCTTCTACAATTAACAGAGTTAAGCTACCCCCAACTTCTCACTGCCTGAAGGCATTACAATTTCAAGAATTCTCTAAGAAAACTATCTAATTCACAAGTCAGCCATGGAGGCATTTGATCTCCTGTTTCATCTTCTCCTTCTAAGCCTTGCCCATGTAGAGATAAATTTTACGTACAATGGGTTCCTTAAAGCAAACTTGACCTCGGAGGGAGCTTCACTCATCAAGTCCAATGGGATATTGGCTTCTTGGGCATGCCCTCTATCCATCTCTATGAGTCAAGAAAAGCAATCCGAATAACAAAACTACTGCTGTTACATTTAGCACAAACTTTGTATTCTCTGTCACTCCAAAGCACCCTGATTTTGTCATGGTCTTGCCTTTGTTCTCATCCCCACCACAAAGCCAAGATAAGTCTTTTAAACCAATACTCGGGTCTTCCAAATGACGCTAGCGATGGTCCTTTCCTCGCAGCGGTGTTCCATATAGTCCAAAACCATGAACTCGAAGACATCAATGATAACCATGTAGAAATAGATATATCCAGCCTGATATCCAACATATCAAAGCTAGCTGCCTACTATTTCGCCAATGTTAGTGACATACATGACAAGAGGAGCAAGTCGATCAATAGCGGAGAACCCATTCAGGCATGGATTGACTATGACAGCAAGGAGATGTCGATGAATGTTTCAATATCTCCACAATGCGTGTTGAGACCCCACGGCCCTTTGATATCATTCCCCATTGATCTCTCATTGGTGTTAGATGAGTACATGTATGTTGGGTTCTCTGGTTCCACCGGTTTGCTGACAGCCTTGCATTATGTGCATGGCTGGAGCTTTAACATTGACGGAAAGGTACAAGATTTAGATTCAAGAAATCTGCCATTTCTCAAGAAAGGGTCTAATAAAGTGGTGCACAAGAAAGGATTTGCTGTAGGTATCACTTTAGCAAGTATTACTCTGGTTTTCCTAGTGATCATTGGTGCTATTCATATCATTTGCAGAATTAGAGATGGTGATAAGATTATGGAGGATTGGAAATTTAAATATGTAGCTTGGTGATACAAGTATTCTGAGCTCTTCTGTGCAGCAAGGGGGTTGGGAGAGAAAAATCTCATTGGTTATGGAGGATTTGGTAGAGTTTATAGGGGGGTTATCCCTAGTACAGGGCTAGAAGTGGCAATTAAGCGGGTGTCTAATGGTTCTCGTCAAGGAATGAAAGAGTTTATTGCTGAAATTAGGAGCATGGGACGACTTCGGCACCAGAATCTTGTACACTAACATGGCTGGTGCCGAAAGCAAGATGAGCTCCTTCTCATTTAGATTACGTCCCAATGGGAGTCTGGACATGCTTTTATAAAAGAATGGTCTACTTAGTTGGGTTTAAAGCGACAAACATAACAACGCAGAAGTAATATATTGTAATAAACCTATGGTAATAGATAACAATTAATAATTCAAAATAAAGAAAAATAAAGTATACCAAGATTTATGTAGAAAACCCTTCAGTGTAGAGGGAAAAACCACGAATCAGCAGAAAAATTTTTACTATCAAATAATGGATATGCAAAGTTCTCTTCTAACTAAAGCTAAAGCTAATCAACAACAAGAGAGACAATTAGATAAATCTCATCAAATAGATAACTCAAAAAATACACCCTAAATTTGTTTCTAGAGAGTTTCAAACCCGATCTCCACCATTCAAAATGTAAAACACTGAATCATAAACTTACTAACAAAATTTCAGCTCTTACGAACCACTGATTGACTTTTATTCAACAAACTCTTCTTTTTCCCTTTTCTCTTTATATTTTCTAGCTTCTTTTCTTTCTTTTCCTCTTAGTTTTCGATGCCACACACTTATGCCAAAATCGACCCCATTTCTTTATTATGTAGGGCTTTCTTATTTCATGTTAAGTTAAAAGGCTCATGGCCTTTGAATGGTCAAAACCATAAGGCCAAACCCCACGTTCCTAACAACCTCCCTTTCTAGCCTTTTTAGGAAAAGACTAATCACCATAGCAATTTCATTTGGAATTTACTTTGGCCAAGGAACCCATACCGGTCAAGTTACTGCAGAGCTCAATCATTTTTCTAAAAAGTATATCAGTCAACATATCTATTGCATTTTCATTAGTATGAACTTTTTTCAATTGTATATGCCGCTCTTCAATTACTAAACATAGCTAATGATATCTAACTATCAAGATCATCTACTATGTTAGCACCAGTAAATCCTTTTAGAATTGGTTGTGAAACTCCATAATTCAAGCACATTTTTTAGGTAATATATCTAAAAATCAATTTCACTACTTCCTAGTGAACATTCCTCGGATTAGAAAGAAATCTGCTCACTACACCAACTACATGAGCAATATCAGGTCATGTACAAACTATAAGATATATCAAATAACTAACTGCAAAAGAATAAAAAATACTAGATATAGCTATTTACTCTTTCATAGTCACCGGATAAGATTTCTTACTCAAAATAAAAATGGTTGGCCAATGAAGTGCTAACTAATTTAGCATGTTACATGTTAAATCTACTACGCACCCATTCAATATATTTTTTCTATGATAACCACAGCTTTTCAGCTCTCCTATCTTGAATAATATCCATACCGAGAATCTACTTTACCAAACCTAAATCTTTCATGTCATAGAATTTAGATAATTATTCTTTTAATTTGCAAACCATACCAGCATCTTGTCCACAATCAATATATTATCAATATATAATAAAAGAATAATGAAATTACTATCAAGGAATTTTTTAACATATACAAAAGGATTTATTGTCGTTCTTTTATAACTGTGGCTCATAATAAAAGAATCAAACTTTTTATACCACTGCTGCGGAGCTTGTTTCAAGCCATGCAAGCTTTTTTTTAGTTTGCAAAATAAGTGTTTTTTCCCTTTCATTTCAAAACCTTTAGGTTGGTCTATATAAATGTCTTTCTACAAGTCACCATGCAAGAATATAGTCTTAATATCAAGTTACTCAAGCTCAAGATTCAAACTAGTTACTAATCCTAGTGCCACTTGAATGGAATTCATCTTTACAACTCGAGAGAAGATTTCATCAAAATCAATGCTGAGTTTATAAGAAAAACCTTTTACTATCAATCAAGCTTTGTACCTCACTGGCTTGTCACCATATTTTTTAAGCTTGCACACCCATTTATTCTTCAATAGCCCTTTCCATTTTGAAAGTTTAACAAGATTTTATGTACCATTTTTCTATAATGATTATATGTTTTCTTTTATTATTTTTAATTTATGCTCTTTATCTAGAGTAGTTGCACATCTTGAAAGCTCTAGGGTTCCTCTTTGCTAGTAATTAAAATAAAATTTGAACTTGGATACCTGGTGGATGGTCGATGCTCTTTGGTAGATCTCTTAGACTGAGACTTTATACTATCTAAAGGTAGCTTTTCTTGCTCAACACTTTCTGATGGAGAGAAATGCTCACCTTGCTTGACACTTTCAGGTAGAGAAGATTACTTCCCACTCAAAACTGATTATATTTGACTCATCACTAATTGTTGCTGGCTCATTCATATCCCTAAGTTCTATCTCTTGCTCATTTTCACCATTTGTGGCTCTTTCTGGTGGAACCATTAACGGTGTCGAAACATCACATTCAACCGTAACCCATGTAGTCTACTCATTTTTTTCAAGGTTTACTATAATTTCTTTTTTAGGAGATTACATATCTGTTTTTGACTATCCTTCTTTTTAGTAGATCCTATACCTCATAACCAAATTCCTTATCACCATATCTTATAAACACACACTGTATGACTTTACTATCAAGTTTTGACCTCTGTTCTTTCAGCACATGCATGAATGCATTACACTTAAAATTTTTTAAGTGAGAGTATAAAGATCTTTCCCTATCCATATTTTTTTTGAAATGTCAAAGCCCAAAAGAACTGATGGTGATCTGTTAAACAAATAACAAATTGTGTTAACTATTTCATCCTAGGATAGTTTTGGTAATTTTGTCATCCTCAACATACATTTGACTTTTTTCATAATGGTGCAGTTTATTCTTTCAACTTTATCATTATGCTGTAGTATTTTATGTTCTGTCATCTCATGCCTGATCCCATGTTTCGAACAATATTCTTCAAAATCTTTAAATTGTATTCTCTACCATTATTAGTCTGAAAATACTTTAAGGACAACTCTGTCATCCTTTCCACCATGGCATGAAATTTTTAAAAATACTGTGATACCTGACTTTTATTTTTTAACATATACACCTAAGTCTTACATGAAGCATCATTAATAAAACTAACAAAATACATGCTATCACTCAATGACTTAGCTTCAATGAGACCACATACGTCAAAATGAATCAATTTCAATCTATTTTTTTCTCTGAGACTACTTAAAAAAAAACCTCTACGATACTTACCATATAAACAATGATCACATGAATTGAGAGATATACCTTTGGTCAAGGAAATGAGAGAATACCTTATCAAAACCTGTAACCCCTTCTTTTTATGTGTGCCAGCCTTTTATGTCACATATTTGTTGAAGCATCATCTTTAATGGTATTTATCTTGTTGCCGTTTAATTACATTTATGTCTTGTATATTGTGTAGCATAGTTTTTTTCTTACAACTACTATGATCCTTTGAGAAACTTCCATTATCTATTTTTTTGTCGACTCTCATATTTTTTCTTATCAAAGACATTAATAGCAAGTAAATTCATTCTCATATCCGGAATGTGTTTGACACCCCTCAAAGTTAACATGTAGCACATACTAGTTTGCACACCAATATCATCGATCTCAACAATCTATGACTCATTTTTATTTTATCTTAATGTAACAAAAGTCTTTTGTTTTGTAAGTTATAAATAACTTCTTCTTATGAACACAATGATATGTCGCTCATGTGTTAACTATCCACTCAATATTGAGATCACTAACATAATTACAATCACTATATGTATAAATTGAAGTAATTGAATCACTATCTGAATTCACTACTACAATATTACCATCATTTAAATTCTTACTTGTTTTATCTTTTCGCTTTTGCTTCAAGATTTTGCAGTATCGCTTTATATAACCTGGTTTACTATAATGAAAGCACTTCACTTTATCTTTGGACTTGAATCTATGTTTAGACTTGTTATGGCCTTTTGAATTCTGACCTCTGTCAATTTTTCTATCCTTATTCTCTATGATAAAAGCTTGATTCCCAAGGTCTAAATCTTTTCGCCTTACTTTTTTATTAAGCATGCTATCATTTACCATCTTCAATGTCACCTAGTAAGCAAGAGCTGAATTAAAAAAGTTATAACTAAGTATTCCAACTATTTGGCAATGAACCTAAAATAAACAATGCCTTCATTTCATCATCCTTTTTAAGCTTCATGGTAGTCATCAATTAAATATATTTTAAAATCACCCAAGTGCTCTGTAATCGATCGTTTATCCCTATATTATAAAGTTGCAAGCTTTTTAACAAGCATAACTTTATTAATGTTTGTTTTCCTCTCATACAATGCTATCAATTTTTTTCAAATAGTGTGGGCATTTATCTTCTACACTGTATGATAGAACACGTTAATATCAACCTATTTTTTTATTGTAGCCAGTGTCTTTTTGCCTAACTTCTTTCAGTTTCATCTTTTATATCTACTGACTTAACTAAATCATCTAATACCGACTTATAAAAATCTTTACAGTATAAATAATCTTTCATCATAGGCTTTTAAATTAAATAATTTGATGTTGTCAATTTTATCATAGAACCTGTATTACTCTTTATGATCTCAAATAGAATTTACTTCTATCATGGGTTACTTTTATATCGATGTCTCAAAAATAACCTCGCTCTAATATCATTTATTGGGCCTAAAATGAAAAACAAAACAACGCAAAAGTAATATATCATAATAAACCTACAGCAATAGACATCAATCAATAATCCAAAACACAAAAAAACTAAATTACACCAAAATTTATGTAAAAAACCCTCTAATGTAAAGGAAAAAACCATGAACCACCAAAAAAATCTTTACTATCAAATAATTGATAGACAAAGTTCTCCTCTAGCTAAAACTAGAGCTAATCAACAATTAGAGAGATAATTGAATAAATTCATCAAATAGGTGACTCAACAAATACATCTTAAATTTATTCTTAGAGAGCTTTAAACCTGATCTCCACCATTCATATTGTAGAATATTGAATTGTAAACCTACTGATAAAATTTCAACTTAATCAAACCATGGATTGACTTTTGTTCAACCAACTCTCCATTTTCCCTTTTCTCTCTATCTTTTCTAGCTTTTTTTTTTTAATTTTTCTCTCAGTTTTTGGTGCCACACACTCACGCCAAAACCACATATTTTTTTTATTATATAGGGTTTTCTTATTTCATGTTAAGTTAAAAGGTCTATGGCCTTTGAATTGTCAAAACCATAAGGTTAGACCCTATGTTCCTAGTACCCTGAATGGGAAAAAACTTACTTGGGACCAACAATACAAGATTTTAACAAGTGTTGCACAAGCATTGCTATATCTCCATAAAGAATGCAATCAGAAAGGTTCATGAAGAGGTCAAGCCAAGCAATGTCCTAATAGATGAAGACCTAAATGCAAAGCTTGGGGATTTTGGCTTAGCCAAAACTGATAAGCATGATATCAATCCACAGATAACACACATTATAATTACATTAGGGTACTTTGCTCCTAAACTCACATAAACTAGGAAATCCATCACAAGCATTGATGATTAGCTATGATACGTTTATGTTTAAAGTTTGTAGTAGAAGGCTAAATGAGCCCCAGAACAATGTTAAGGAGCTGTTGTTGGTGGATTGGGTTAGGAAGCTGCATTCTCAAGAAGAGATCATCAAAACCATCAATCCTATGTTTTATATGATCATATAGGTAAAGCTAAGCTAGTTCTTAGTCTTAGTTTACTATGCTGTTATGTCATCCCTATCTTGACTATAAGCCCACCATGAGAAGAGTTGTGCAATTTTAATGAGAGATGCCATCTGTCCTCCATTACCCCATGATATTCATATAAAATTTCCTATGGCAATTACAGAGTACTCAAATAGCTTCGCAAATGATTTTGAATCTTTTTGCCATAGTTTGATAAGCTTAGATAAGAAGCTTTCCATTGGCCACATACAAAAGTTACTAATGGGTAAGAATCAAAGAGTTAATCTCATTCATAAATCATGTTTTTACAATCATCACAGATTCAATCTTATCCATATATTATGCTATCAATCTCATTCTTGAATCATGCTTATACATATTTATTTTATGAGTTAATTTTATTTTTTTTATATTTTATTTCCTTTCTAAGAAGGTTTTATTCTTGTATAAATGTATATATTTCTATCAATACAAGTGAGCCTTTTATTACAATTTTATTATTACTTTATGGTATCAAAGCTATCATTGGCTCTCACGAGTTTCTCCGTCCTTTATCCTTAGCCTATTTTTTTTATCCAAACTACTTATTTTTTTTACTACAAATCAATCATGGTTGAAAAAAGCACAGCTACTTCCTTCCTCTATTAAACCATAACCAATACACTTTGCAATCAATCTAATCTAATTACTATAAATGTTGTTATGTTACTTCCTATAAAATTAAATCCTTCAAACTACTATTATTGGAAAACCCAGTTTAATGTTTTTCTTTCTAGGTATGATTTACTTGATTTTATTAATGGAACCAAGCCTTGTCTTCAGTTGATGACAAGAAAGTTTCAAACCCAGAATTTACATTTTGAATGAGACAAGATAAGCTTTTGCTTCTTGGTATTATAGGATCATTAACCACAAACGTAATACTAACGGTAAGATCTTGTCAAACTTTTACTGATGCTTAGAATCATCTTGTAAAACTTTATGCTAATCCTTCTTCATTTAAAACTGTGGGATTGATAGAATAACTTACTCTTATTAGTTGAAGCACATAATTTTTTACTGATTATTTTGCTATAATCCATGATATTGCTGATGAGTTAGCCCTTATTGGAAAACCAGTTCCTAATTGGTATCTTATACTCACACTTTTAATGGCTTAATATGGAAACTTACACCTAATTTGTAAGGTGTTGTCTATTTTGACCCTAAAGTTTTAAGATTTTGTCTTATAAAAAATACCTTACAAGTTTGGGTTTAAGCCTTTACTTATATATCATAACAAATCCTCAAAGTTTTCTGATACGAGATTAGAGTGTCACAAACTTTTCCTATTAAAAGCTTGACATCCTTATCAAGCCTAACATAAAACGCACAGATCCACTGAATCACACCAAACGTTAGGTAAGCCTAACACAAAGCACATACAGATTATAAGATCACACCAGATTCTCACTCTGATTCTAAAAATGGCTCTCATGATTTAGCACTTAGTTTTTGTTTGATTGGTGACTTCTTTGATACCATTTGTGGAAACCGCACCCAACCTACGATGTATTGTCCACTTTAACCTGAAAGTCTCACAATTTTATCCCATAAAAAATACCTCACAAGTTTAGGTTTAAACCTATATTTATATATCATAGTAGATCTTCAGGATCTTCCAATGTGGGATTAGAATGTCACACTTAAGGTTAGAGTTCAAAGAACTTTATGTTACTATTCAAGCTTAAGACATTGTAATTAGTTTTGATGAGCTTCATGATAAACTAGTTGAATATGAAGCCTTTCTTAAACGTGAGGAACTTCATACCACTGAAAATCTTGGCAATTTTACTGTAAATTTTGTTTAATTCTAAAAAAAAAAAAAGAAATCATCACAATAGTGGTAAGCAAAAATTTTAAAACAGCAAGGGATTTCAAGGGCAACGTTCATCAAATTTCAACAACAATGAAGGTAACAGCTATAACTCTACCAAATTTGGAAATAATAACATAAACAAAAACTCTCCAGTGATTTGTCAACTTTGTGAGAAAAAAAGGTCACATTGCCAAATAACGCTACATTGCAAAAAATCTATTATTTCTTTCAAAGGCATCAACCATTGCAAATCCAACCACAACAACTAATAATTCTTCCTTAACTTGGTTTCTAGATTCTGGCACCTTCAATCATTTTACCTCAGATTTCAATAATTTATCTCTTTAGCAACCTTATAAAGGACCTAATGATATTGTTATAGGTGATTATAAGTTTGCGCATTGCACATATTGGCAACTCTACTCTTTCAACTCCTTATCATTCTTTTTCTCTCTTAAATGTACTTTGTGTTTTTTTTATGAAACAAAATTTAGTTTTTGTTTCTTAATTTTGCAAAACTAATAACACCTCTATTGAATTTTTGTCATCCTCCTTTTATTTGAAGGATCTTTCCACAGGGGTGCTTGAGGGTAGAGCAAGAATAATGTTTATTAATGGTTTACTGTGAGAGTTTTTACAATCTCGAAGCATGCTTTTATGGGACTCAAAGTCTGTCTTAACAATTAGCATGATAGACTTAGGCATCCTTCCTTCTAAGCTTTTTGTTGTATCATTTCCCAAATTGATCTTCCATTATTGTAAAGTCCACATCTGTCTTCTTTTTATGATTCCTATCAGTGTAATAAAAGCCACAAATTATCATTCGGCACTTTCTCCCTAAAAAGTCATTATCCATTAAAACTTGTCTACACTGATATTTAGGGACCTTTTTCTATTAGATCTATTAATGGCTATTCATATTATATTATTTTTGTTGATCATTTCACAAAATATTTCTAGCTTTTACCATTATCTTACAAGTCTGAGCTCTTTACACTTTTTCTAAAATTCAAGAATATGGTAGAAAAATACTTTAATTTCACTATTAAAATTATCTATTCTGATGAAGGTACTAAGTACAAAAGTCTCAAGCTTTTTTTTTTGAAAGCCTTAGAATCCAACATTTAGTTTTTCCCCCATACATTCCATAACATGATGCTTCTACTAAACGTCATCATAGACACATCATTGAAACAAGTCTTACTCTTCTTCATTGGGCTTTTTTACCTTCTTTTGTTTGGTCTTTTGTTTTCAAAGCAACTGTTTATCTCATTAATAGGCTCCTTACACCTGTTATTGATAAAAAGTCATCATTTGAACAACTTTTTTACTACAAACCCAATTATTTCAAACTTTAAATTTTTGGATGTTTGTGTTATCCATGGTTATGTCCCTATACAAATCATAAATTAGAACAATGCTCAAAATCATGTCTTTTTCTTGGATATTCCAATGTTCATAATGTATATATTTGTTTTAAGCCTAAAAATCACAAATTCTATATTTCTCCGCATGTCCAATTTGTTGAAAGTGAGTTTCCATGCTTGTCTATGTTCAATTAACAAGACCAAATTAATTCTCACACCTTAAACACATGGTCAATTTCCTCTCCCTCTCTTAAAAGTATGACTTTTCAACCAAATTTCTCATTAAACAAATGCTAAAAAAAATTATAATCACAACATTTAATGCCTCTCATTATTTTTCAATCACCTATTTCCATTCCTGGTCCAATTCCCACAAATTTTCCATCCAAAATTCCATCATCATCTCCTGGACGTAACTCCACAAATCATACTCCACCAATTAAGGAATTCAAAATCATACAAATTGGCTCCTTTTTCTATGTAATCACCAATCTTTTCATCATAATCTCACATGCCTCTATCTCTTCCCTCAACCAAGTCTGACCCAAAGTCCGTGCCTATATCTCATATAGATTTTAATCCATTAACAACATGTGAGGTTTCACTTATTGCGCAAGTTCCAATTTTGGACTCCACTCAATAAACATTACCTGGTTCTTCCTCCAATGAGTTGTTCACTTCTAGTGAGTCCTTTTCTAACAAATCTTCACCACAGCCCAACGTCATTCAAACTTGTTCCAAAAATAACATTTTCAAGCCTAAAATGCTTTTCACCCTCATTGTCACTATGCATCCTATATCTCCAAGCCTTGAACCCACCACCACCAAACAAGCACTTAAAGAATAAAAGTGGAAAAAGCCACGTGCGATGAACTTTGTGCTATCATTCAAAATAAAACATGGGAATTGGTCTCTGGTGAGCATCATCAAAATGTTATTGGTTGTAAATGGATTTTTCGGATCAAACGAAATCTTGATGGTAGCATTACAAGATATAAAGCTTGTTTGGTTGCCAAAGGTTTTCATCAACACCCTGGACTAGATTATATTGAAACATTCAATCCTGTTATAAAGGCAACAACTATCCGAGTGGTTCTCTCCATTACCATCTCTCATGGTTGAGTTGTCTACCAACTTGATGTCAACAATGCATTTTTTCATGGGCATCTTGATGAAGGGATCTTTATGATGCAGCCCCTTGGCTTTATAGATCCAACTAGACCGAATCATGTGTATCGTCTACAAAAGTTTTTTTACGACTTGAAGCAAACACCCTTTGCTTGGTTTATTGCTCTCAAGAATTTTATTCCTCTCTTGGCTTTGTGCTTTCTCACTCAAACTCTTTTGTTTTTATCTACACTAACAAATCCATCCTTGTTTATTTTCTAATCTATATGGATGACTTGTTAATTACAGAAAATTCCTCAAAGTTCATTCACCAAGTTGTTATTGCTCTTTCCAACCAATTTTCCATCAAGGACCTTTGTCATATTAATTATTTTCTTAGCATTAAGGTTATTCCAACACCTTATGGACTTTTTCTATCTCAATACAAATACGTTCGGGATTTTCTTGAGCATTTTCACATAGAAGGATTTAAGGGAAACTATTACACCTCTTAGTTCTTCATCTTGACTTTCTATTAATGATGATTCATCAAAAGCTGATGCCACTCAATATGAAAGTCTCATTGGTAGCATGCAATACTTGTCTCTTTCACGCCCTAATGTTGCCATACTGTTAACAAATTGGCTCAATTTATGCATTTTTCAACTTAAAATCATTGGATAGCAGCCAAATGCTTTCTTCACTACTTGAAGCACATGATCAACTATGGTCTTTCTCTACAGCATTCACCTTCCTTGCCTCTCATAGCATACTCGATTCTGATTGTGCTGGTAATCAAGATGATTGTACTTCCATATCGGCATACATTATCTTTCTTGGCTACAATCCAATCTCTTGGTGTGACAATAAACAATGTACTGCAACTCGTTCCTATATAGAAGTGGAATATCAATGTGTAGCTTCAGCCGCTGTTGAAATTGCATGGCTCACCAATCTTCTTAACGAATTACATGTACCTTTTTTGAAACAACCTCAACTCCTTTGTGATAATATTGGTGCCACTTATCTTTGTGCAAATCTTGTTTTTCACTCTTGTATGAAGCATTTTACACTTGATTATCATTTTGTCCAAGAAAAGGTTACTACTAGTTTGCTTCATGTTGCTCATATCTCTACCACAATCAACTTGCTGATTTACTTACCAAGCCTTTACCCAAGTCCAGATTTTCCTTTCTTTGATCTAAGATTTGTGTTTTTGATAGAAACACAATCTTGCGGAGATATAATGGGCAAAAATCAAGGAGTTCATCTCATTCATAAATCATACTTGTGCAATCATCACATATTCAATCTCATCCATTAATCATGCTATCAATCTCATCCTTAAATCATGCTTGTACAAATTTATTTTATGAGTTGATTTTATTTCCTTTATATTTTATTTCCTTTGTTAGAAGGTTCTGCTCTTGTATAAATTTATATACCTCTATCAATATAAGTGAGCCTTTTCATACAATTTCATTGTTGCTTTAGTTACCTTCTGGCCATCATCATGACAAGAGACCATAACTGCAAAAACAGGGCATGAATAACTTCCAATCATTGATGAAAAAAAGGAAAGTGGAAAAGATTACGTCGATCCAGTTCCACAGATTCCCCAGTGTTTAATATTCTTTTTTGCTTTCAAACATTTTATTGTCAAAAAGCTTCAAAGAAGTGCTCTGCACAAATTCTTTATGATGTCAATGTCTACCATATAATATCCAGTTACTGCATCATTAGAAATTTCCATGACAAATTCACCAGTACTATTGACTTGTGACGAATAAAATGGCAACGAATAAAAATAAGCAAACCTTTAATTCAGCAGAGGCCATGAAATATCTGTTGTACCAATGCATAACAATCCTTTCTGACGAAGGACCAAGTCTCTGGTTCCAAAGTGTGCTATCTAGAAGGTCAGCAAGCTTTGTTTCTGCTGTCTGTGCAGAAGAGCACGGATCAATGCTAGAGGATAGATGACTGAGCTTTATATCTGCTCCAGGCTTGGTGTCATGCTTCTCTACAACAGCTGGCCCTGACTCTTGGGAAAAACCAGGAGATATAGAATTGACTAACACACTGGATGGCTCAGCTCCACCAAATGAGTCAAAAAAATTACGTAGTCCAGCCCGATTCTGCAAATTCAACATACAAAGCAAGATGAACAGAGAAACAGGTCAGAACAAAAGAGCAGAATAATATTTATGTGTCTGGTTTTAAAATTAAGAGTTAATCACAAGTTCCAACGCAATATCAATATGGAACAACCAAAAAAATGCAGCGAGAAAATTAAAAAAAAAAAAAGAAGTGGAGGAACTGCACGAAATTTTTCCATGGTAAAAAGTAACAGTTGAAGACACATAAGTCTTAAGATTGGACATGTGCATTGAACATGGCCCATTCCACCACATTAGAATAGAAATATAAGACCTTTTATTTATAGTAAATTTTAAAACCAATTTGAGTGGTTTCACTTGCATGAAGTACTATGTGCCTCGTAAGTAACTGACCTTGTTGTGGAGGGACCATGATACATAACGGGTTGCGTTCACCAAATCCTCCATGCATCTGCAGCAAATATTAAATGCTGGGTAATATTTGGAGACTATTAAACTGAATTATCTTTGTTTTAGTAATTATTAGAATGTATTTTTCCAGAAACTTCAAACTAAATTTATCTAAAAGTCGAGCTATCCATCAAAGCCCAAAGGCCGGTTATGAGAGAATTTGGACAAAAATATTAAACTCGAAAAATAGGCTTGAACAAAAAAATGAGACCCATTCAAAAACAGGTTGGGCTTTGACTCCAACATTTAAGACCCAAGCTTTTTTCAATTATATAATATATATTATGTAATTTATATCATATAAAGATAAATATATATAATATTGCCTCGTAAACATTAGAAATTATGTTAAGTTACCTATGTTTCATAACTTAACAAAAAGAAAAGTAAAATTACTAAAGATTAAATAAAAAAAAGTTTTATTTTTTAATTTTCTTTTGAAAAAAAAAAAGTAATATGAGCTGGCCCGGACTGTACCATTTACAAATTTGGATGGGCCTGTGCAGAATTTGAGGCCCGAATTATTGGGCCTAACTGGACTTCTGCAATAATTATAGTGTTGATACAATGCCACCCCAGCCCGTGGACACCTCCAGTCCAAACCTACCCCAGCCCATGGACACCTCTACTTCATTAAGCAACTTAAACTAACGAGTCTGAATCAACCAGAAAAAACCTCCAAGCAAAATTATGCTTTTTTTTAGTATCTTTCACCATCAAACAACTTACAGAAAGAATGTAAACTGAAACAAATTACTGAACTATGCAAATCGCAAATTATTGTTAATGAAAATAATTGGATGACAATAGAGGAAATTGACCTACTCTTCACAGCAAGCTCTTTCACTAGATTCAGCAAAATTGTTGAAAACAGAAGCAACACGTCTGAGAAACACCTCTTGGCCAATTAAATATTCACCATCTTTCTGTTAGAAATCAGGAAATATTAGAAAGTACAAATTATAATAGAAAAAAGTGCAACACTTGATTATATGATAGTCCTAGATGCTGTAAGCATAATAAAATAAAATAAAATAAAACAAAAGGAGCACAAACCTGGAGAAGATAGATAGAGATGGGAAGTAATCTCTTCAGAATATGCAAGAGCCTACATCCCAACTATACAAGGAAAAGAAATATCTCAGTTTGGGCATTAGCAACAAATATCAAGCAGTCAAAATCTAACCTTTAATTTGTCAAGTTTGGTTGTTTAATAGGATGCTTTGCTTCTTGGAACCATTATACGTCCTCCCTGCTCATGATGCCTATGAAGTAAGAACCTAGATCTCATGTCAGGGACAACCACATAATGCCTTACCATTTTTTTTTTTTTGGTATTTTTTCTACGGACAGAATCCTGAGAGATTAGTGGGGTCTTAAAATCGGACCTGCAACTCCACAACAACTAAGAGGGATACCTTACTACGAGGCCCATGGCTCCAGGTTGAAAAGCTTACCCCATATTCCTCCCAAAAATGTTATTACCTAGTAATTTTTGGTGCAAGGACTAAATGGATCTAGGATCTAACAAACAGGTTTGCCATCATTTCAAAAACTTAAATTTCAGAGTTTAAAATATTGCACGGCATTAGTTAAGTAACAAGAAAGCAACATAGGAACATGAAAAGAAATCGAGTAACTAGAATAGTTAATATAACCTGTCACCTGATGAAGGAAAGGTTCAAAAGTGTACCGAAG
Source organism: Durio zibethinus (assembly GCF_002303985.1). Next base: position 6,847,178 of record NW_019167915.1, on the reverse strand, counting down.
CTTTTGAAACAGCTATAACGCAAGCTGTCCAGATTTCCCAAATAAGAAGATGGAAAGGAAATAAATTGAGACTGTTTATTGCACATGAGATGAAAATCAACAATTAGCAACAGAAAGATGATAAGCCATAAATGGACCGTACCCTGAGTAGTTTGTTCCATCATGAATATCTTCGACTCCACAAGTATTGACAATTTCTTCCCTTGTAATTGGAGGGCATTTTATCCCTCCCACTAAAAAACGGAATTCAGCCATGGCAGGATGATATTGTGCACCTCCATAAAGATGCATTCCAGAATTTTAAATATCAATGAAACCCAGTTTAACTGAGTCTGGGAAAAATATCTTGCTCAGATTACCATTAACTCTATATATGAGAGTGAGGAAGAAAGGAAACTATCTTTTTTAAACTACGACATCTGATCAAGTCAATTGGAAATATTTACAGAAATTAAAGATTAAAGTGAAAAGCACTTGAATAATTATATCTGGGGCATTAGTATAACTAGAATAAGAAATACATTAAAAATTCCAGTTTGCAAGAATATTTAGAGTTAATCATCTAATTAGCTTACAGGTAATAGCTTGTGTGGCAATTGAAGACCGTCAGCAGCCACAAAAGCTCCTCCATTGGTTCCATCATCTACTAGTGTTTCACCTACAATGAGTCATAGCAAAACTGTGAATGATCCAACATCACAATCTGAAAAACTCAATCTTATATAAATATATAAAAGCCAAAATTTTTATAAAAATGAAAAAAAATCTTACGTGAACATCTTAAAATGTTGACACAGGTGATTTTAAAAATCATCACATGACATCTAATAAATACATTTTATTTTATTTAATACATTTTTAATTTAAAAATAATTCAAAAAGTTAAATTGATTATATTTATATTTTTATTATTAACATTATATCACTCTCAATTCAATTGATATTAAAAATATTAAAATTTTAAAATTTTTTTAATTTGACAAATTAAATCAATCAATATAAAATTAATAAATACTATAATTACAATTATAAAATAGTTGATTCTTTAATTAATTATTTGATACATTTATATTTGATTAAATACAGTATCCAGTAATTGATGTGTTTCATATGTAAATATATAAAACAAATATAATTCAAAAAATTAAATTAATTTATATTATTTTTTATTATTGATTTTAAGTCACTTTCAATTTAATTCATATTAAAGTATTAAAATTTTAAATTTCTTATTTTGACAAAATTAAATCAATCATATATAATATAAATTAATAAATACTATAATTACAATTATAAAATAGTTGATTCTTTAATTAATTATTGATACAATTACATTTGATTAAATGTAGTATCCATTGAGTAATTGATGTATTTCATGATATATTTCATGCGTAAATATATAAAGCCAAATATATCAAATTAATTCTCCATAATTAAATTAATGGAATAAAATATTTATTAATTTATATTTGATTGATACAGTTATATTTATTGAAGATGATTTCATTTGATAAATATTAATGCACGTTAATTTCATTTATTTTCATTTGTAACGTTTTATTAATTTTATTATTTGATTTAATTACACGTTGATTTAATTTAAATTAATTTGTTTTATTACCATTATTAAATATAATTATTTTATTTTATTTTATTGTTCCAAATTAAAGGATCTCTAAATGTTAATGGCAAAATAAAATATTCAATATCAATCAACTCGCCATTGTTATATCATTATTTACTCATAATTTATATTATTTTAATATTAATTTTCATAATTTAAAATTATCTTATTAATTGACTATATTTATGTTTTTGCTATTGACTTTAAATCACTCTCAATTCAATTTATATTAAAATTATTAAATTTTTAAATTTTAAAATTTTAAAATTTTTTAATTGACAAATTAAATCAATCAATATATAATTAATAATTTAATAAATACAGCAATTACAGTTACAAAATAGTTGATTCTTTAATTAATTATTTAATACATTTATATTTGATTAAATATAGTATCTATTTAAGTAATTGATATATTTCTTATGTAAATATAGAAAGCAAATATATCAAATTAATTCTTCATAATTAAATTAATGGAATAAAATATTTTATTAT